>VXAV01001838.1:4433-29721 GCA_013399715.1 Alectura lathami
GGGCGGCACCGAGCCGTCGGGCCGGGCAGCGGCTGGGCCGCGGTTCATCGAGGGGCGATTTAACATCACGAAAGAGCTGGGGAAGGGGGGGGGGGGAAGGATCGTTCCCCACGTCGCACGCGTGTCCCAGGGCTCCACAAAGCCCCCGCCAGGCAGCGGGTCACGGGCGGGGAAGGGGCTGCCGCCGTCGGATGGAGACCCCCTGGGCCCTGCCGCCTCCCGGCCCCGATTTCGTTCGTTCCCGCGGCGTGTACCTGCCCCGACGCTGCTCGTGAGACTTGTCCTCCCCGTTAATTAGTTAAAGAGCGTGCAGAGGTGGCTGAGGGTGTCCAGCCCATGGCAATCAGCATCCCGTGGCTGGTAGAGGTTAATTGCGTTAACTGAGGACGGGGCAGCCATGGACTTGTGTGTGTGCCTGTATTTGTGTGTGCATGAGTGTGCAGGGGCGCTGTGTGCACGCAGGAGTGCAGAGCCGTGCACACGCAGGGCTGTGCGTGCAGCTGTGTGCGCACCATGGGTGTGCACGTTTGTGTGCAGCGCGTGTGTCTGTGCAGGGCTGTGTGTGCGAGGCACGTGCCAGCCCCTGTGTCCATGCAGGCGCCCACGTGTGCAGACAGGTGCGTGTGCTTGCGGGTCTGCGTTTGGGTACTTGTGCTGTACTCTGAGGATGTGCGCTTGTGCAGGTGTTTCGGTGTACGTGGGGGGATACACGTGTCCGTGCGTCTGTCCATGTCCGTGTGGCAGGGGGACAGCCCCATGAGTGCGTGCACACCGCTTGCCCCAGGCAGCCGGAGCTGATAATTGTGGTTGTTACTGTGAGCCCGCTAATCCCCCAAATCCCTTTACCTCCTGCTCGCAGGGGATTACAAATTAATAAAAGCAGCTTAGGGGCGGGAGCATCCAAACACACATATGTTCCTGCTGGAGGGCAGTGCGGGGACTTTCGCCTGCCCATGGGGATAGCCGGGGAGCAGGCCCAGCCCATGGGCCCCAACCGTGCACTGGCCCCTTCATGCCGCTGAGCATCCCTGGGTGCTGGGCTCCCTTCCTGCAGGTCTTGCATTGTGCAGGGCAGTGGTGGGCAATGCCTGGGTGGCTGGGCACAGCTTTGGCCCATAGGGATGGAAAATTCTGCAGGGAGAAGTCCTGAGGAGCAGGATATGGGCTCCTCGGAAAAAGGCTGGAGGACAGGGGGGGCGCGGGTGGAGCTGGCGGAGCACTGCTGGGACCACAGCACCGTGGTGAGTCCCACCAGGTGCCCCACAGGCAGCTCCTGGGGGCAGGTGGTGACCCACGCCGTCTCTCTTAAGCTCAGTTTTATAAGTGGATTTTTAGTCTGATCCTCTAAGGAAGCAGTTTCAAAGCACATGTGCTTGTGGGTGCTGCGCGGAGGCTGTTTCTCCTGCACAGTGCTGGGCAGGGTCCTAGCAGTTGGCTGCTGCCCCTTGTCCTGTGCAGCCACAATGTCCCCCTCAGGACCGGTGATGGCACACATCAGCCCCACACAGCCCCATTTTTTCAACCCCATGGGTGACTTGCACCATGGTACCTTCACTGCAGGTTTCCATGCAAGCCCCCGTGGATGATGTTGGCACTCCCTGCTCCGGAGCCTTTCTGCTCACGCTGTAGCCTGTAGGCTTCCTCATCCTAGTTCTGCCACTATCAGACATAATAGACAGACAGATTTGTTCCTGCTTTTCTGCCTTTTCCCTGGCTCACATCAAGTCTGGGTCTGACCTCACTCCCCTCCCTGCTGCCAGACAGAGCCCAAGGCTGCGCTGTCCTTCCTGAGAGTGCTGGTGCTACCTCCCCTGCTCCAGGAGGAGCCTTGTGTCACATACTGTATCAGGGTAAAATATCTGCACGTTTCTGTCACCGTTTCAAAACTGAGTACCTACACAAACCAACTGATTCGGTCTGAAATGGGCATGTATACAAGCTATCCTTGCAATGTAGCTTAGCTAAAAAGAACTTGAATATACAGATAAAACCCCAAAACACACCACTTTGCCCAAACATTTGTAATTTATTTTTAACAAGCACATTAGTTAACAGTTCAGTACAAAATGTCCACTTTTCCTTCCCAGAGCTTAAAAAACATAAACCCCAATGGAACATACATGAAAACTTCAAGTTACTGAATTAAAATAAATAAACATTTAAATTACGGAACTGTTACATTCACTATTTTCAACACCTCATCTGCAATGCACAGACCTGGACGACATGCGCTGAGCATTCTGTTACATGGGCAGCTCAGTCCTGAGCAGGGGTAGCAGGACGGACACCCCTGGAAATGAAAAATCAGAGTGCTTGGGACTAACTCCGCTGGGTTTCTGTAGCACTCGCCCTTTTCCTTCTCACCTGGCACACCTCACAGCATTACATTTGTTTTCCACACAGGTTTAATATTTCCTCTTTAAAACATCTGAGGAGCAAAGAAGGCTCCATGAATTACAAAGGGCCAGAAATCCTTACTGGAAGCGGCTGCTACAGGGACGGTGTGACCCCAGGTGGAAGGGGCACTGCAGAAACTCGCCAGACAACACAGAAGTGGAAGCCCAGCACGGAGGAGATGGTGCTGGGAAGCGTTTGTAGAAGGGACACACTTTGTGACACCTGTGACAGCGGCGGGGCAAGGCAGCATCAGGCACCTCCCAGCAGATGTTACATCTTTGCCAAAGCAGTAACAGGACACCATGTGTTCTAGTTTTGTATCTTTGTAATGACAAGTAAACCAAGATTCACACACCTGAGCCCAAAGTCGAGAAGACCTTCCCAGACAAGGCCACTGCTAGCAACTGAAGGGCAAGCCTGAGCCCCAGTTAACTGGCAACGTTGAGCCAGAGAACCCACCCGACAATCAACACCTTAACTTCTGCTCTCGTAAGAAACAGAAAACATCACTGGAAATCTGCCCATCTGTTCATTTTGCCATGGTCCCAGCAGGGCCACAGCAACAGGAAAGTTCCCGGTATGCAACAACAAAAAATCGCCTTATTCCAACAACACGTTTGCTTGCTCTGATGGCAAAACCAACCCCACAAACCTTTAAAGCCTTTTGTTTGCCTGTGGACATGAAAATACATTGAACGAGTCAAACCAGCTCAGGTCTACGTATAACTACAGGTCTGTAGTGCAGTAAATCCTGAAGAGCAGTAATTCCTGCTTTTCTGCTTCAAATCGTGCAATGACATGGGCAGCAGGCAGTGCAGCCGCCCCATGGGAGCTGGCAACAATTTTGAGACCTAATGTGAGCTATGCTGCCTCTTGCTGTTGTTCTGATCCTTTTTTTTTTTTTTTTTTTTTAAATGGAAACCAAACTTCTTTGGCAGTTGGCTGATACTAAGACTTCCCCACATTACTTCAGCTAGAAGTTACCAATTTTCAAGCCAAAATTCAGCAGCTCTGGGCTCTCCACTCAGCTCCTCCTGGGACCTCCCAGGGGATGGCAGCACAAAGCACAGCAGCATGAACCAGCCAGTCTGGATAACCCTCCAGCTACCTCTCGAATTGCTCACAGGTTGTTTTACTGTTGCAGCCCAGCTGCTGTAGCTACAGGAGCTCCTTACAAATTTCTAAAGAAAACAGAGACCCATGGTGGCTCCCTGCACCAGAACTCTCGAACAGGGAGGGTCCTTAAACAGCACAGACCCGGTGCCACAGATTCAAAGCTACGGGGAGCAGCTTTCACACAGGGTGGCACTGTCCCTCGTGGTGGCTCCCAGACCCACGGACATGGTGCGAGGCCACAGGGAGGTGCTGGCCCCAGCCAGGGAGCTCAGGAGGGCCGCAGGTCTGCACCTTTCCATGGACACCAGGCTGACAGGGTCATGTGAATTTTTTCCTCTGATGTGTTCACAGTAACTGCCACGTATACCTGTAAAGTATTTTGACACAAAGGAACAAGGGACAGTTGTCTGGCTCAGTTCTGTTACTTGAATTCAAAGCTGCAGAAACTCCTGCTAGAAACATCGTTTTGTTTGTTTTCAGTAAACAGATTTGGTTATGAAAAAGTATTTTTGCTAAGTTTCCGTGCTAAATTTTCAACAACTTTTGTTGCTGACCTTAAACTTTTTATGCTGGGGCTCATGGTGGAAACAAGAGGAGGACACACACAGTGTAAATGCAAGGATGGATCGGCCAGGGACTACTTACTCCTCGTGTAACAGAAGAGCTAGTGAACATCCAATCACGTTAAAAGTTGGAAATGTAGAATTGAAAGGAAAAGCCTTTTTATGTAACATAATTAATCTGTAGAACTCACTGCCACGAGAAAACATTGAGGCCAAAACCCATTAGGATTAACTAAAGATTAGGTAATGGATAACTAGAACATGCTCAATTACATTGGATAGGATTATAAACTTCACTATCCTGGACGTGAATTACCCTCCACAGCCGGATCAGAAAGGAACTCCTATTCCGAATGGTAACTTTATAACTGCCTTCAAGCTCTCCCCTAACTGCTGCCAGCTGGGATCCAGACCTGCAAAGGCAACTGCCATGTTCCCAACCAGCCGCGTCGCGGCACGGAGCGGCTCTTGAGGTTAACCACAGTTACACCCCTCGCCGACCCAAACCGCAGAGCTCTGCAGCACCGCAGGAACTGCCCTAAGCACGGCACAGCCAACTCCACAGCCAGCAGGGGACATTCGCTGAGCCCAGAGCTGGCAATTCCAGAGGGAGCACATGTGCTGACTCACAGGAAGAAAAACTGCAATAAGGTGATGGAGGTACTGAGCACTGTAAGAAACTTAGCACCTCCAGACCTCGGAACTGGCTCTGGCGTGCTGATGCAAACACAGCCTCACCCTCCTTCACTAAAAAAGGCATTTCCCTTTCATCAGAATTGGCACCTGGACAACAACATTCATTACTGAGCCATTTCTCTGGTCCATAAACGAGGCAGGAAAGCTATCTGGTGCTCTGCTAACACCCAACAGCAGAGCAAGGGAAGTTTGCTGCTGCTCACACCTCAGCTCCACTGAAGCGGACGATGGCAGCAGGCAGAGCCAGGCTGCTGGCAGGATGCGCGCTGCCCCAAGCCTCCCACCCTGGCAGAGGCACTCGCATCCTTGCCTGGAACACAGGAGGGAATGAAGACTTGCTTGGGGATGTAATGCTTTCTGCCTTACATGTGCAGTGTAAGTAACAGTTGAGAAAGTCCGGAGGTTTGGAACTGATTTAATCAAAGGAGAAACCCTGCTTCCTCGGGACCTACTTCTGCAGGTAAAATGAGCTCTGGGTGAATTTAAAAAGAAATCTGACTTGATGCTCGCAGAACAATAGCCAATTTCTTCCCCAAACCAGGCACAGCATAATGTAATGTTTACTCTTCAAATGAGTAAAGGAAAAATGCAATGCTTCCTGCAGTGGATATTCTATGGCAGCACTGTGCGCCTCAGAGTGAAAGATTCGGGTTCTGACAGCAAGCTCTGCTCATGAAGCTGGAACACTTGTGGAATGCTGTGGGAAGAAAGGGTTGAAATCAAGGAATACTGTGTACAAAATCCCTGATCATAAATATTAAAGCTGTGTCTGGTACTGAACAGCCACGTACAACAGAACCTTTGTTCCCAATTTGAACTCCTACACAGACGAGCGATAGTACTTCACCTTCCACCTTTTAGACCTCATTCGGAAAAAGAAGTACATGATCATGAGAAACAAGGATGATGCTACATACAGTACAACACACAGACTCATGTCTATGTTGGAGAATCCAATCCCCAGGAAGAACACAGACTGCCTGGCCTCTCTGTGGCTGAGCGACTCAGCTGCGCTTTTGCCGCTGTCCTCGGCAGGCCCACGATTCCCTCTCAGGTCACTGAGCACCTTGGATTCTGAATCCCGCATGTTTTCTTGGTCCAAGATCTTATTTTCTGCACCTGATTTCTTCAGTAGGCTTTTGTCTTTCACTTCCCTTGCATCTCCTAGCTCAGTTTCACTGGAGTCAGCCTGGCTTTTAGTGTATTTATACAGAATATTTTCACTGTTATAGTGGTGCTTCAGGAACTGTAGGACCTGGGCCTCATTCCAGCTGTGTAACCCTTTAATTTCTTCATGGCATGCAGGACAAAGGTCTGGAGTTGGCCACTGGACTTTGGGAAATTTTGGGTCTTCAGTCAAATCACCTAATAGAGAGGAAGAAAAAAAAAATCAGAAGTGAATGATCCAGGAAAGGCGAACTGTCAGACACTTCACAGGAAACCACAGTGGGTGTTTCACTGATAAATAGTGAGGCTGGCAAACAAAAAAAAACACCACACCACAATTATGTTTGCATTACACTAAAAGACACCCACAAACAAATCAGGCAGTTCCTGAGCTTCCTTATGCCAGCCATGTCCCAAAGCACTGCTCCCTCCCTCAAGGTACAAACACTATTGGTTATTTTCCCTTCCTCTCACTGACCCTGTGGCATTCAAACCCAACACAACAAGATCTCACAGTCACTCTGGTGTCAGGAGGCAGGAGAACACCACCCGGGCCTTTCAGGGGTTAACCTGAGTCACGGTTCCAAACAACCTGCTCTTCTGCACTCGGTGCTCCTTCACCTCGAAGCCTGGCTTGCACTCGGCCGGTCCAAGGCCACAGCCTTGCACGGATTTTCAGGTTTCTACACTACGAATGTTCCATCCTATCTTATTTGTTCATAGCTTGTTTCATTACCATCGCAAAACTATTTCCAGTGCTTTAAAATACATGGTCTATTTCAGGTGCGCTTTCCAGTTTGCATTTTAGCATTTAATCACACTACCTTGAGCTAAATCCCATTTCAGCATTTCAGTTGCTCGTAGCTCCGGCCACCGTTCCGTCCCGATGGCAAAGAGCTCAGCACTGAAGCTAGGTTACACTTTGCTCTAACAACTTTTTAAAATGTTGAAGCCTGTGCCAAGCTGCCACTGCCCACTCGCACATTAGGTCTTGGGGTTTAAAGTCACTGTCCCAAAGAGAAATTTCAGTAAACTATAATGCCTAATTTGGCAGTATCATTTATTCCAGTGTGTTTATACTTCTTTCTGCAAGGGTATTGCAGCCAGCTGTTGCACTTTCATCAGCACCCACGTGAGCCCTCCAGTACCTTACTGCTCTACAGGAGCACGCTACTCCAGCACCAAGAGCTTCCAGCCAGCAAGAGGCCTCTGTTCTGTGCTCAGGCTGGCAGCAGCACAGACGTTACGGGATGATTTCCGTAATGCCTTATCGCATACCTCTTTCTCCTTGGAGAAGGGAGACAAACTGTTTATACTCACAACAGCATTTAATACTTCATAGATCTTGGGAATTCAGCTTAGCTACAATACAATCACAATGTAGCATATTTAAATTGTAACTAATGCTACATTACACAGATCCATAACACTAGACAGGGATTAAGTGCAAAGAGAAACCAATTTTCTTTAGTGCTTTAGTTATTTGATACCCCCATAACAGAACAGATTAAATACAGCCCAGTATTCTAACTGTATTTTGGTCTAACTGAAAGCATAGCAGTCGAGGGGGGGAGACAGATATTCCTCATCCAGCAATTCTACTTTATTCAGTTGTTGATCTGACAATAGTTCAGGCTCTTTTAACCCGAGAAAGCCTCTTCTCCAGTTATCACCATTCTCTAGACAGCATCTCTTCAGAACCACATGAAGACAAGTTTTAACATCTGTTTAAACTACAGTGGGAAGAAATTTAATTATTTTTATCCACCTATAAGTAGCTGAACTGTATCGCTCCGTTTAGAAAAGGCTTTGATTTGTTCTCAAATTAAAGAGCATCTCATCAAGCAGCAGGTGAAATCTCATAAGAAACACCATCTCAGAGAACGCTGAAAGCTTTTCATTTTGCATCACGAGAGATGGGCTGTGCTCCTGGAGCACACCTCCAGCACCTGCACTGCTCAGCCAGGCAGAAGTTACCAGGTTGGTCTTTGGAGCTACAGCTAACTGGGAAGCTCTGAGCTCTGCTCCGTATACTAACATCCCAAACATCAATGTCACCATGGAGCTGTCTCCTGAAGCCAGTATTTAACAGAGGAACATCCAGCTGGGACAGCAGGTACTGCTGGTTTGAAGTCATGTTACAGAGTATAACCTGCACACCTGGTTGCTAAACACAAACCACGTTGTGTAAAATGCCACAGCCCTGCCTTTCAGACACGGTTTTCCATACCTGCCAGTCTGTTGTTCACGACGTTGTGTTTCTCCCAGAGCCACAGGACAGCCTTGTCCAAGGTTTTAACGGAATCCATGGATTCTTTAGCCATTTCCTCAAAATGCTCAGCACAGGCCTTGCACCCAAAGAAGTGACGAATGTATCTCCGCATGACCTGCAGGACTGCCTGGGGATCGTCTTCAAGGCCTGGAGAGACAGATGAGAGATGCACTCAGCACCATCTGCACAAACACAGCTTCAACGCAGGCTGTGCACAACGTACCTACAAGTGAACCGTGGGAAAAGGAAGCGTTGCTGCCTGTGCACTCCTTGCACACAACACCCCACCTCTGATGCACGAAGCCAGCCACTCCTCCGATTTAAAGGTATCCACAGCTTATGTGCTACCACACAGAACCCGTACCTCGTAAGTCACAAAGATATGAGGGATTAAAAGCTTCACACATTTCTTAGAAGCAATACCCCTCCCCAGCCAAATGCATTTTTAGTATCAGCCCTAAGCGGTGGGGGTGAGCCATTGATTTATGCACTGCCAAAACGGTGTGTTCTGAAAGACTGTCAGCGGTATCAGACAACTAGTGTTACTTGTTACAATTCTAATGTTCCATTTCTGCCCGATTTTCTGATTTATGCTTAACTGATCCAACAAATTGTGTCGCAATGGATTCGCAGTTGCACCATCCGTTACCCAGCCCAACCACCTGCCAAACGGAGCACCTGGGGATGCAGCGCCCTGGACTGATTGCTCTGACTGCTGCAGCTAACACAGCCACCACGAGCAGTCTGCAGCACAGCCTTTGCAGACTCTGTGGTACAGGGTTCCAGCGCTTATGCCCTGCTCTGGCAGTGAGTTGCAAAGCCTGCCAGCACACACGCCCTGCGTGCACACATTGTTCCTTGGAAAAAAAAAATCCTTAGCAAAACCTACTCAAATCTGCCAGAGGATCTACCTGTATCTGTGTTAGAAATGCACTCACTGTCATAACACACCTTTGTTTTGAACAGAGACATTACAGTCTTGAACATGGGAGCAAAAAAGTCTCTAAAACTAAAAAGAAAGCATTGAAAGCAAACAATCTCCACTCAGACATCCAATATCTGTGATTGGATAGGCATGTATAAATAAAAGCTATGAGATTAAAGCAGTATTAAAAGAAAGGGTGAAAAATAATTTTGGAAAGTTGGAAAGAATTTCAGGCAGAAGAGTTTCACCACATACACTGAATTAGAATTTAGGAATAAACCCATTAAAAATAGACACCAGCAAACAGCCTCTTTATGGAACACAGATTCATACACAAACTTAATTACGCCTGTTCTCCTGTGTAACATTACATTCTTGAAGTTTCTCTCAAAATTAATTTTCTAGAGAGGGCTTTCAAATTTAGCAACAGCTTAAAGGATTCAGACATTTTTTAAGAACCCTCAGGCAGGTCTCATTCACACCAGCAGATCCTATTACCTGACCATTATTTTGCCCAATTAAGCACACCCAGGATGAGATTCCTACAACAGTTTTATCCATCCTCCGATGGGAACAATTCTATATTCAGAGCGCCTTTGGATTCCCTGATGCTGACCCCACTGCAGGTTCAAATCATACAGCTCAGCATTAAAACACATCAAACACAAACAATAAAAACAGTTTATCAAGGGAACCACCACAAGTTTACACCAGCTGCCAGACTCTGCAAGTAGCGGAAACTATCAAGAAAAATACAGCTGGCTTAGAAAGAAAACAAACAATTGCAAAATGGCTCATTTTGTTTGTTTTTCTTTTATCAGCCCAGAGATGAATCTTCTATTAACATCTGCCATGTATCATCGTGTAATCCTCCTTTTCTCTTTCCTCCCAAACTACAGCAATTCAGGGTAACCCTAATCTTTAAAGTGGACAAGAACCATAAAACCCTACCTGTGGTGGGAAGGATTAGGGAGTACATCATGCTTTTTAGTAGATGGGATTTAAACAAGCAATAAGGAGAGGAAAACCTCCCAAGACATAATCCGACAGTCTCAGACTGACCCAATTCTCTCCCCATAAGAAGTGATCATCACATATCTGCCCCGATTTAAAGCCATGCAAGTATGCCCAAGAGCTGCCAGGTTCTGCAGCGTGTTTTTAACTTCAGGCTGCCCAAAGCTCACACTCGAAACACAAAGCAATTTAAGACGCCGTTCTGTATCCTCAGATATTAAGAACATTTTTTGATTTGATTAGAACAGTTTGGGCAGTTGGCCCCACAGAAGGGGAAAATCCAACTTTGGCAGGATGCTAACAGCACAGAAACACCTCACCAGGCAGAGCCCTGGGCACTAAAGGGCTTCAGCCTATTGTCCCAGGAATATCACACAAAACAAGTCAAATCAGATAGAAAAGCAACCGAACAACCACAGGATGACTAGCTGTTCAAAACACGGCTGCTTTTCAGGACATTCAGCATACAGAGCTGAGTTTTCCACTGCGACTGCAAACAATGCTGGAGAAATGTACGTATCCGCAATTTGAAATATTTTACTTTTTGTTATAAACGTATAATCAACAACTGGAAAAAATCCAGATTTTTAAGTTACTATGGCCTGGTAACATTCTACCTAGAGTTCCCTGCAAAAGACATTAAAAGCCTTAAAATAAAAATGAAATGGAACCATAAGCAAACAATGCACTGTCCTGACAATCAAATCATCCAGAGAGCAATACTTCAGCATTAGTAACTCTGTTTCCATTGCACTGGGACCACAGAGTGCCCATCCAGAATGTTTCTTACACCATAATCAATGCCAGAACTTTAATGCTGCCTTTCAAAAGCAAACCTCAAATAAGCTATTTTACTGAACGTTTGCAAAGAATTGAGTGCATCACACTGCACAGGTTCATGGACACTGTGGAAATTCACTGAAAACCAATCAGTCACAACATCCCATATTCATGAGATCAAATTACTGAAGTATTTCCTACTGACTCTACAGCTTTTATACCTACTCAGCTGGATGATTACATCTCATTCTTCTCAAATTCACAGTGCAACCTCAGACAAGCTGAAAATCTTCACCCCTTTCCAGGTGTTTCAGAAGTTCTGTTTGATCTTCACCCCTGCCTCTTGTGTTTTACTGCTCACTTCCCCAGGGTCACTTACTTTATTTACCATGTTTCTAAGCAAGGACAAGCTGACACACTTTCTTTCAAAGCCCTCCTCCTGCAGTGAAGCTATGCTCTGACCCCTGCTGGTACAAAGCTGAAAACTAAGCCTCGAAAGGCTCTCCATGAGTGCATGAGCTGAGAACTTACAGGAAAAAGATGGCTCTAATCCATTACTTCTTCTGTTGCAGAGCAGAACTGCTGCATGCTTTTGTCAGCCTTCAGGACTCACGCGACTGCTGCTCACCTGTGTTCATCAAAGCCTTTGGTCGCAGCGCAGCTTGAACAGTCAGGGTGTGGAACAGCTTCCACAGGGAACAGGTGTAGCCTCTCAGCTCTGGTCTGCTGCCTTGACACCCGACCCACTCAGCTCTCTTTGGGAGAAATATCCCAGAAATCTGAAAAGAATACGTGTTTAAGACACACACAGCGCTGGGATCTTCATTCATTTAGACATTTTTGGAAACATTCCACTACCAAACATGGCAAGTGTGTTAAAAGCTTCAGAGCCCCTGAAATATGCTTGTATTGTTGCAGTTAGAACTTGAGACAGGCCAGCTCACATAACCAAACCCATGCAAGCAATCCTGGAGCAAGTGAAAGCGCAACAGTTTCTGCCTACGGTGACCGGAGTATGAGGGACAGGAAATTCTCCCTCTGCGCTTGTTGCTAATGACCTTGTATTTAAGGCAAACAAACTGTAATGCTGGAATACTCCTCAAGTCTGAGATGCTCTGAGGCACCAGTGTTAAGCTCCCCCTCTGGCACTCCAGCATGGTGTGCAGTATACAGTCAATGATGTTAAACCTACCAGGATGCACAGCAGGAATGTCTGGTCAGTCTGCCAAATACATTCAGTACTTCAACTTGTGAAGTTTTATTTAAGTACAGCATGAAAACAAACCACACTCCCTACTGTAAGCCGAGTTACAGTTCCCCGGGCACAACACAAACTCTGCATCACTCAGCAAGATCTGTGCAATTTACAGTAATAACATATAAAGAGGATCAGATACAAAATTAATTTTCATTTCTTCTTAAGTCAAGCCCACTATTTATTTATTGCATATAAAAAGCAGAGCAAGATTCTCATTTCAAGGAGTTACCTCTCTGCTTCCTAGAACACACACCAAGTTTCCAGATTTCAGATAGCAGCCCCACTTCATGGCAAGAAAGACTCAGATTAACTTCTGCCCAAAGATGGCTCTGTCAGCGCTTTGCATCACCAAACTGAGATGGGATCCCTGGCAAGGACTACACTGTGGCAGGAAATTAAAAAGCCTTTTTTGAAAACTCTTCTGGAATAATGTCCATTTCAAAGGGACAATTTCCCATCTTTTAAACTGTGAACTTCAGGAGAATTCTGCTGATAGCAGGCAGAGCAAGCTCAGCCAACTCCACAATTCATGCTGGGAATCTCCCACTGTTTGAAGCTGACATCGGGGAACCTCTATGTGTCAGTGACTGCTTGCTCATAAAACCGAGACAGGATTGTGTCTCAATTCTCTCATTCCAATTTCTTCGTGTGGATTTTTTTTCTGGCAATGATTTCACTTCATTTTCATTTTAACCTTCTTATAACTCCATTATGACCGAGGCACCATCAGTAAGTGATGTCTTAGATTTATATAGAACCTTATCCTTTACTAATGCTGCATTTTAGGCTGGAAACTAGTAACAGCTTACCCGCATTTTGTTGTTGACCAGATCTAGAATAGCATCATAAGGGATTTTGTCTAATGGAAGGCTCACCAGCCACTCTTGCAAGGTCTCTAACAACTTCACCACAGGCTGACGGCCAGGAAAAAGCTGGGGGGGGGAAGAAAAAAAAAAAAAAAAAGGTAAATATACATTTTACCTACACGTGTTTTTGTTGTCTTTGAAAAACATCAGTTAAGTTAAATAGACAAGACTTCCTTCTGTTACGTGCAAATACCTGTTCTGCGTATCAGTGAGGAGCCTTCTCTCAATAACACACAAAATTCAATGCGCTGCATTTGCAGAACATTAACCAGTACGGAGCTGCTCGGTTTCGAGCAGAACAATTTTTGACATACTACACAGAATTTTGTATGAAGACAATTCAGCTCAGTGCATACCTCAGGGAGCGTAAGACCCGAGAAAGGCTGAAATCCTTTCTCACTTTTAGAATAGTAACCACAACAACTGGTTGTAATAAATTTTTGGTCCAGATTTTTGTAAATGTAGGGGATGGTGGTTATCTAGAAAATCAATTTCATTTTCGTGTTTGTAGAAGTGATTTGGAAATGGTGACTGCCTTAGCTTGCAAGTTAAAGTACTCATGGGCTGGCAGACAGCTTGAGGAACTGTAAGTGGCAATCAGTGGCAATGTAATTATTTTACACTAAAAATGCTTGCTTGATTGTTGTAATTACTATAAAATTAAGTGCAATTATCATTTCCTAGCAGGGGGCCAGAGACCAGATCTCTGTGACTTAGAGTTTATAATCACTTTAAATGCTGTTAAACAGGAGGATCGTATAAAAAGCGTTGGAAGTCCTGCTTCACAAAACTGTGCTTATTGATTGGTAAATACTCAGTTAAAGAAGTGGGCAAGGTTCAGAGTTAAGCTTTGAAACCCAGAGCCTCTGGCCTACAAAAAGATGCATGTCTTATGCCCCCAACACTGCAAACACTGCATTCTGACTGATCCCAGTCTAAATAATAGAAATATTGGGGAACTGTGAGTGCGAACGAAGAGAAAAGCTTCACACAACAAAAGAATGCAAACAGAGGACAGGAGCCCCCACGTGCACAACGGCAGCCTGGAGGTGAGCGTGCAGCTCGAAGGCAGCACCCCCCACCCGCTGACAGCCAGGGAGGCAAATGACAGAAGCTGGCCAGGAGCCATCAGGAAGAACAGAGGATGTTTCAGGGATAATATGATGGAAAGATTACCACTACACTTCCTTAAAGAAATGAGGCCAGCTAGAGATTTCTGACCTCTGATGGCCACAGGGGGGCAAGAAACTGTGGCTGATAAATCCAGAGAGCTGGGAACAGATCACACAGCCCTTGTGAGTCCCTTAAGCAGCAACTGATGCACTTCATTTAACACAAAGCCACGTGTCAGCTGCTCAGTACGTACAGAGAGATACCGGTCATTCCAGTAGGCTGATGTTACAAAATTATTTTGATTTTTTTTTCCAAGTTATAATCACGTTACTTTTATTATGTCTTCATTCAAGTGTAATACGTGAGCATTTTTTTTTTTTTAATAATATTATACCTCAAATGTTTTCAAAACCCAGACTGAAGTTACAAATATCTCTAAAAAGAACTCTATTTGTCAAGCATGCAATAACAAAATCCAAAATTAAAAAAAAAAAAATGGAAACAACACTTTTTCCTCACTGAGTTAAACCAGCTAGTTATCCTGAGAATCAGCTAAGCGGACTACATTGCGGTACTCATTCAATATGCTGCACTGCTCAAGCTTTATTCAAATTTGAGCCCTCTAAGATGACATTAAAATGCATTTCAGTGCTTTCATTATATCAGAACCGCAGACAATAACTCAAAAACAACATTTAAAGAAATATAAGCTACTAAGAAAGCATATATTTAAATATATTCTGAAAGACATTCTGAGAGGCTTACATCACACAATAAATTTTATGTTAGATTTGCTTTTTTCTTAAAATCATCAAGGCCCAGAAGTGCATACCTTGGCAGAGACGGTAACAAAATCCTTGAAGGTCTTGAGCTCAGCTCCCTCAAGCATCCTGTGCGTAGCAAGCTCTACCCTGAGCAGGTAATGCAACCCTGACTCAAGGTCAGCCATGTACAGCCTGGATCTGAAACACACACACATCACGTCAGAAAGCGGCAGGTTTCCTTCCTCATTTTCTCACCAGTCACGAAGGTGACACTGCTTATAGCGGGTGTCAAAGCCCCCACATCTGCCACTCCGCAGTGGCTGCAGCGCAGCCTACAACCTGCACAGGACACAGCAGCGACTCCGGGTGCTTGGCACAGCGAGTGCCAAGTTCGGTGAGCCCACTGCACTCCTCCGAAGGAGCAGTTGTATGTCACTTTGTTCTTAGATAAGACAAGGGAAGCATAGCCACATAACCACACCTAAGAACTGCTCTTACATTTGACTAAACCTTTTGTCTCCCAGCCAGCTTTACCCTGTAACAAAATTACAGCCCTGACATTGTCAGCAAGGAAATAGCTGTGTAAAGAGATTACAGCTTCTCTCCAGGATTCGACACAAATAGCAAAATGACATGCTACAAAAGAAGGGAGACTCCTGCCTAACAAATGGAGATTATACAGAGAGCAGGAGTGCAAACAAGACTGAAAAAAGCAATGCTGGAAAGGACTGAAGCTAGAAATCCTCTCCCCAGCACAGCAGCATTACTGGAGGCTCCCTGCACACAAGTTTAAGTTTTCTGTACACCAGCTCTCAGTTATGCACCTTATGACAGGTACAAGCAAAACATCTAGAGCAAATCAAAGATTTTAACAGTTCATTCTCACAAGCAAGTATCTTTGAAACAACAAAAAGTACTTCAGATTAAACGCATCAAGGAAAGCACCTCATCTGTCAGTGCTTTCGGAGTTTTAGATGGTTTCATGCAGAGCAATGTAATGTAACTGAAGCTCGCAGTTAATTTTTTTTTTTTTTTTAAGAGCTCAACATCATATTTCTAAAACAACACGCATGAAATAACATACATTAAAATGCAGAATAATCTACATTCTTAACAACTCAAGCTACAGCCTTATTTTGACATTTATTTCCTTAGTTAATAACGTACCCACTTTAATTAATCAACAAACAAAAAGGCAAAATTCTGCTGACTTCAAGTTTCTTAAGTAGAGACCCATATGGGTGCACGAGGTTCTCCAGCAAAAGCCTGCTGGGAAACAGCTTGGACTGGAGATTCATATCAACAAGATTTTGTCTTGCTGGAAAGCAGCTCAATTTAAGTAAGTTGTTTTGATAACAGAATGCTTTATATAAAATATTTTATAATAGTCATTGAAAGAAGATGACACTAATAGTGTCCACAAAAGGAACCTAAGTGCAAAATGAAAGCACTCAGTCCTGTATCTTTTCCATCTAAAGATGCTGAGGGATTATCTCTCTGCAAAGCCTTTGTATCCTTCTCTCAAGCAGAGAAAGAGGGGAAGGGGGTGAAGATAAACCTCACTGGATTTGGTATGATAAACATCCTTTACAGTGACTTTAGTGTTTTCTACAATATTTGTGTTTGTCAAGCATTTTTAGTGGGCACTGCTTTGTTACTAACACACACAGAGAACAATTGTTTTCTACAGAAATGTGCTACAGCTTATTATTGTACTGTTTATTTTTTCAGGGACACTGATTTCTCAAAGTTTTTCAACAGTTTAGATCAGTGACCTATTTAGTTCAGGAGTTGGGTGATAAGTCCTTGGTGTTCTTACATCAATTAAATATTTAGTAACATTTTTTTTGGGAAAAAAAAACCAACAAAACACTTTCTCTCCATAGCAGTGCAGACACTTGCTGCTAAAAGCAAATACTGAAAACCCCCAATAACTGCATTTCTGAGCTGTTTGAAACACTGCTCACAATTACCTCTTACCTGCGTTTAGCAGAAGTTGTAACCTTGGTGCTGGACACGAGTTCACTCAGTGTTACCTGAGCATACCAAGCAACGGATCACGCTGAAGCAGCATCTGAAAGCACTGCTTTCAGCTTCAGTGCCATAATTTCTCCAGCGTTCACCATGCATGCCTTTAATTTTATGCCGCAGAAGAACGCGGATCATTAAGTAGTGACCAACCTGTTCAAACCAAGGTTACATCACCTGGGATGCAAAGAAGTAAGATCTTCAACTGCACTAGAATTCTGTAACAAACGACAGCACAGCTTCCTACGCGGGAAGAAAAAACCACAAGCAAATTTTAGCAATCAAGCATTGATCTGAAAGATCAGCATTGCTTACTTATCAAACTCTTTCCACAGCTTGACTTCTGCGCTCCCCTCTTTGTTTTCCTTAACAGGTAGCTCAAGTGGTGAAAGAAGTTTCTTCCTTACACCTGGCAGTGACTTTAAATACGAAGAGAAGAAAGACCGTAGAGGCTTCAAGCTGCGTACGGATGGGCAAAGTTAAGATTATTGTTCATTTCAGGGTGAAAGAACATCCAAAGCAAAGCAGTGTATTTATAACATCCACCTTGTGTTCTGTTTTACAGCTCTGGCATGTGTTATGTTTTGATAGATACTGTTCAACTTCAGAATGGTAATAGAAATAATTTGAATTAGCAGTTTGAAATTCCAGAGGAATTAAGAACATCATGCTTAAAATGCCAGCTTGCCTTACGCAGGCGATGTTCACATGGAGCATGCATTCTGACTTAGAAGCAAGGTTGTTACAGCTTTGATGCACCACTGATTTTTTCTATTTCCTTTTAAAAGTATCACAGTAACAGGATAAAACTACAAACCCGCAACAGTGGTAAGCAGAAGTAAGATTAGGTCTCTTATTAAAAACCACAGATAATATGAAACATTTCATTCAGAACTACCAACACACTGCTATCAGCATATCCAACTCCAAATAACAAACATTTGCCTATTTCCAGTTAGAAACACCACAGAATTGTTTACTTCAAAAGTCAGCTTTGTCAGTAATGATCTTGTTACTGTAGTCAAGCACTCCTAGGGTTTTAATCTGCTACCACAGAATTCTGGCTGCTCTTGGGAACGATCAAATCTCACTTCCAGTGGCACAACCCGTATCTGTGTTTTATAAGCACCCACAAAGAGTGAACTGTGTAACAAGACCACGAAATACAGTCATTTAATAATTGCTAAAGAGCACTCAAGCCAGGAAAATTTCAAACACACAGGAACGGAACAACATTTTAGTCAGCACATACCCAGCACAGGGCAGAACACAATGCCATCATGTAAGCAAAAAACAGTTACAAAATAGCTTGTTTTGCATAAAAGGAAAGCCATGAAAACAGTTGCTGCAGCTAAGTGAACCCCATATGCTTTTCTGAGACAGAAACTACTTACATGGTTATCAACCCATGCGACCCATTCGGATGCACCAGGTAGCACGAAGGGACTGAGGTAACACCAAGCTTCTCTAGCAGAGGCTTATCAGAATTCAGCACTCTCTTTACAACAATGTTTTCATACTGGATCAAGTCTAAGATAACCTGGTAACAAAAAGGTGCAGTGAGTTACATACTGCTCAAGGAATACCCAATCCTGCAGGAGAAGACAGTAACCAAGCGCAGTGCATCGCCCCTTACGCTGTTCACCCAGAGGTGCACTACCAGTACTCTGTGGACAGTAACAACCTCAGCTCAGGAAGATTTCCTCTGGAAGTTATTTACTCCTATCTTTTATTTTTTGCTTGTTCTGTTCTGACCTTTTCCCTTTTTAGTCTAACGTCTGAAGAAAATGTGACAAAGAAGGATGAAATGTCCTCAAACCTCAAAATAGTGCAGAGAAAACTCCAGGGGCAACACTGGGTGTGTGTATGTTTCATGCTACATATTTAAGAGTTTAAAGGCAAATTTCCACACTATTTTTCCCTTTCAGGTGCATGCTATCTTTGCTATGTTTTACCTCTCTGTCAAACTTGTAATTTAAGAGTCCCTTCTTTCTTCTAGCCAGCGATAAGCACGTGGCCCTTCCTTTCTTCAGCTGCTGTGACTTCTTACAGGTTTGTCTGTACTGGAGACTTAAACAGTATCATTTTCTGTTTTACTAAGTTATTTTATAAAGTGAAAATTCTATATAACACTGGCAAATATTTGTCCTTCCAAAAGCAGATTCTATTTTCCTCATTCATATGAGGCTCTGCTTTCCCTACACAGGGATAACACACTTAAAATCAGTGTGATAAAGCGCTGGAGAACTTTATAATCAGTACTCTCTATTTGGTAATGCCTACCTGGATTAACACAGCAGCTTCCAGAAACCAAATGTCTGGAAGCACTCTGCTTTTCTGAGTGTTTCTCATTTTTGGCAGCACATTCTCCTCCACTTACACAACTTGGCCATCTTGGCATGAAATCTAATTAGAAACATTTCACAGACGTCGGACGTTTCTACAGCGACTATGACTAGATAACTGCAATTTATTTTCTTTACTTATCCTAGATCTTGGCAGCAAGAGAAAAGTAACAGTTGTCTAAGCTAACAGCAGGCTCATTAAGTGGTGAAATGATGCCAAATCAAGTATTTTATTGGGGGGGTGGGAAGCAAAGACCAAAGACATTCATGTCCTCAGTGGCTCAGAGCTGTGAAAATAACTGCATGCTATCACCTGAAAGCAGAACATGCTTTCCTAAGACCTATAGGTGAAGAAAGAGAACCAGAGATTTTAGATTATTGTGAACAGTTGAACTCACACAGCTGCCCAGACAGAACTGATGTTATGAACGTTTCTCTAGCAGTAACGAAACAAAAACGGTATCTGACAACATTTCTATTGTTATTTTCCCACTCTTGAAACAAAAGAACTGTGCTAACGTTACCTCTCGCCCAACATAGGAGTCGTTCCTTTCGACCACAACAGCAGTGTAATGATGGCTGCTCTTGTCCAAAAGAGAAGTAACATGGCTGGGCCTTTAAGAAAAGAAAAGCCGTTCAGCACAGGCAGAATGCTATCGATGGAATTTCCTTTTACCATCTTGCAGTAGAACTGATAACAACACGAACAAAAAGCCTGCTTCATCTTCAGTAAGACCATGTATATTTTATTTATTTAACACAGCAAGCACGCAGCAGCTGTATTTTAAACAAGGAACTTACGAAACTGGATCCAAAGGTGGGCAAGCAGGGGGCCTTGACTCCAAGGAATGGTTCTGTAAGAAGTCGATCATCACCTGTCGAACTGTTTGCAGCTCACGATCTGCTCCTGCTGAGTCACAGGTTACCAAAAAATGCAGCACTTCAGAAGACTGGTAACAAATTCTCAACATGCAGGTTTTCACACATTCTCATGCTTCTGTGTGGCATTTTTTTTGTTTTACATTTGGACTAAAAAACAGGTGTTATTATTTGGCTGATGAGCAGGTGCTAAGAATTTAATTGCAGGATTTCACTTTAATGAGATCATATTTAAAAACTGTCAACCCACCCCGAAATTCACAAAACGTCAAGACTTACAAGTCTAGCCATCTGCCTGCCTTGCTGATTTTCTCTCAAAACAGTGTTTCATTCTAAATGTGTGCTTGTTTCCACAGTAGTTGCAGTGGGAGACTTCAGTAGCTTTGTTCCAAGAAGGATATTCATGATGGGGATTAAGAACTGCAGAGGTGTGCCATTCTAACCAAACGGGACCCGTGAGGTTGCAGAGCCACACAACAACATGAGGAAATAACTGAAGCATGAGAACATTTTATTTGCTTTCGAAGAAATAAATCAGAATGCAGAAGCTCTCCCAAATACCACAAGTAACAGGCACAACCACAGCCTAATTCTACACGAAGGGTTAACGATGCAGGTGGTCCCTCCTCTGACCTTTGGCCTCTTCAACCTTAATCCATCAGAAAAGACAACATCACTTTTGTCCCCAGACAAACCACCGCAAGCTGTGATCCTGTCAGACACACAGGATAAGCCCGGTTTCAGCTGGTGAACATCTGAACAGGGGCTGTCCTAGTGAGATTCAGGATGCCTGGAAACTGGCTCACAGATCAAAACGCACCAGAGCCAGGACTGAGCCAACTGGACCTGTAAAAACTGAGAACTACATTTCGGAATCTGAGAAACATGACTTTTTCAGTCTTTAAACTGCAGTCCGTATTTTTACTTGTCCAAAATTCTGTCTGACATTGCAATTACAGTGTGAAAGTGAAACATCAGATCTTAAATCTTTTCACTGATTATCTGTCTAAAGTAGTAGACAAGAGAAGGGATTATGCTAATTGTGTGACATGTTCCTGGCTGCTAGAATAACTCTGGGTATTGCTTACAGTAGGATATTCCTACCTTTGTAATCTTCTCCAGTCGTAAACTGCTTTGTAAACGCTTTGAAGTACTATGGGAAAAAAAAAAAATATTATTGCTTTGAAAATAACTCATTGTTTGAGACAAAAACCTCAAGTTTAGAAACAAAAGTAGCCTTACTTTTTACAGGTCTAATTAAAAAACATATCATGGCACTTACCCTAAAAGTTGGATAATAGTGAATACCATATTCCTTACACGTCTCATAGTTCTCTATCTCCCCACAATCCAGCACACCAATTCGAATTGCAGACTCCCAGTCTGAAAACAAAAACGTATTTCCAGTTCAGCAGAAGTGACCACGGATCCCAGCTGACAGAGTAGCCTGGCTCCTGGGGAAATCAACAGCAGAACTCTGATAGATTCCAACGGCACCACAAGCAAGCATTAGGTTGACCCCTGTTCACGGCTTATTTCTATCCTCAAGAGGAGTAAGGCCCACTGATTTTTGAAACAACTAAAACCTCCCTGGCTGGCTGGCTTTTTGTTTAAGCTGCATCAGTATTTGCAATACAATGCAACGATTACGAGACTGCAAATACTCTACTGAGTCCAAGAAGATGAAGTAGGTCCAACCCAGCACAAGGGACTGGGCTGCCCTCCCTCCCTTTCCCATCAGCTAAGCCCACAAACTAAGCACGTGGTATATACTTAACTGAATAAAAGGAATCCAACAGCTACTCATCCACGTGGCTGACAATTACAAAACTGTAGACCTGTGCATCTGGTACGACAGAATTTTCACAAGGACTCACTGTTCCCTGGGCTCAGCGAGGCCTCCCGGTCTGCGCTCACCCCAGGGCTCACACGCTGCCCGCTGGAAGCTGCCTCTGCCTCTAAGCACCCTTCAGGAACACCCGAGATACCCTTCAGAAAGACCCGAGTCTTAGCTGAGCGCCACACAGCTCGCACATCACTGAGTTTCCTTTCTAAATGCTGCACAGCAGTAGCCATGAGAGTTCAAGGATTTCTATAAATGCACTTCAGTAACTTCAATAAAAGCTTTCAATTCATATATAGCTTTTTCCTTCTCATTTTGCCAGGAACTTATCTTTTTGAGCTATGCTCCACTGCAGCAATCACTTCAAGGCAGAACTGCTCCAAGAGCCTCCTTATACAGTTACTTTTTAAAGCCAAGCTGAATCCAATCAGCTGTGGGCAGAATTTGAAGACAAATCACAATTCCCAAAAATCAATAAAAACTTAAAAATAAAAGCACTAAAACTAGATTTGCCTTTATAGCAAAGAGCACGAAAGCTTCATCAAGTTCCAGCTCTGATTGGCAGCTGTATGCCTAGCTGCTTTTGAAATTCAGCTTGACCTTTACTTGTCTTTGAAGGAGGACAGGGCAGCTGAGTGGGAATTTCAGTTGTGCTGAACATGCCAACAGCTGAGGCATCAGAGCAGCTACGTGCATTCTGGAGCAGATGGGCATGCATTCACACTGACACAAAAGATACAACTGTCCATTTGATCAAATAAATGCAAAATAAACAACAAAAAGTTTGGCTTCTGGGCATCTATCTCATTCACTTCCACCACTCCTCCTCCTTTTTCCCTGTCTGGATGCCCCCACAATGAACAGAAGCAGGACAACCCTAATGCAAACAGCCCCCTCAGCACAATGAGGGCCCATCTCCAGCTAAACACTTGGGTTAAAGAGCACCAGCTGGGATGTGTGCTGCTCGGCATTCGCCGCTGAGTTTTTAAACAGCACCATCATTTTTGGAATATAACATAACCTCAGCTCTGTTGACTGCATGCTGTGAAGAGGGGGCAAAATAAAGCATCCAGGGGGTTAGCTATGCTGCAGTACTACAGAGCAGAACAACCCCCACAGCCAATTCCAAATGGAAAGTTTTGTCAAATCTGAGAAAAATGTTTAAATGTACCAAAGGTTGTTCTGAGTTTATAACAGCAAAGGATAAAATTTCTGAGAGAAGCCATGCTAGAGACTCAGCATAATTTGAATAACTCACGGAAGGAGCAGGTGAACACTCCCACTTTACCCAGCGCTGTTTCTGTTTATGCTTAATGAGTTCCAACAAACCCCATGCGTGCGCTGGGCACACCGGCAGTCCCGCAGGCTGGCCGCACCTCCCCTTCAGAAGCGCCAGCCACAGCGCACCGCTGGGAAGCCTCCTCTTTGCATAAACCTTGTGTACTCCCTCCAGCACGTACCCGAGAAGCACTGTGCCGCCCTCCACCACCCAGTCTGGGAGATGAGCAATGCGTCACAAGGAATCCAAGTGATGACGAGGAACTCTGTATCTAACATGTGGCTACTTCCAGACCAATGGCAAGGTTTCTGCAGTTCCCCAGAACAATTTCTAGAAGGAAATCGTTATTGCTGGACTTGGAACAACTGTCTAGAGAAGTGGATTATTTCGGCATGTAATTCAAGGGTTGTACGTGGGATTTCCAAGGGTTCGTTCTGCGCAGAAAACTACTACACCTAATTCCAGCCCACAGACATTTTGGTGGAGAGACTCAACCACCTTTTACAGTATCAAAACGAAGCAACAGAGGTATCTTTATGAAGACTTAGACTACAGTAATGTGGTCTTTAACTGGTTATACAGGTGCATAACGTCATTTGCAGCTTTCACAACTGCAGATGAGAAAACAAGTACTTGAAGTCATTAAAATTTACAATGATTGTCTACAAAGGCATCATGCCACTGTAATAATACAAACATCTCCTTGCTTTGTTTGAGAAGAGCTCTGGTCACCTGGGGCCCTTCATGACCTCCACTGCAGCGATCAAACACCTCCTTGTTCTTTTATTTCTTCACAACAAAGCCTAACGCTATTTTGGCCACAAGCAAACCGAATTACAAGATGAAAACGTTGCACAACCTTATGCAAAGAAACCAGAAAAAAAGCCACTGCTTATACCAACATGCAAAAGCCATGGAAATAACCAGCGGCCAAAGTGCCTGGAAACCACTACTGTTCTGTTTCATGCAGTTTTCTGCTCACCAGCCAGCAAACCCTCAGGGCCTCGTTTTGGGTAGGCCACCATTCCCATGCATCTAAAACCAAGCACACCTAACAGTGACCTGCGTCAGGTGTTAATCGCCATTAACACTTTCCACATCCAAAGCTGTCAGAGAAGCCAGAGCTCTTTGCCGCCTCTCACAGCAAAACCACACCGACGCGTCAGAACCGCTATCTCCATCGTGATGGTGTCTCTCGGGGAAAATGCTACCCTCAGAGGAGGTTAAGAGCCTTTAATGCACCACATTCAAAGCAACTTTTCCCACAAATTCTGTCTCAGGTTTTCTCCCCACCACAGGTATTGAATTTAGCCAACCCCTCAGGGGCCTGTTTGGCTCCTTGCATTAGATCTACAAATAGAGTAAAATGCTTCAGCACCAGCCAAAGAACCCACGCAGGCCTACACCCAGCAGTGCAGGTCCCCCTCAGTGTACACGTGGAGGCCACCGTTCCTCGTGAAGGCACTGCCTGATAAATATGAAAACCTGACTCTCACCCAGCTTGATTTGTGCGTTATTTCCTGCCTGTTCTCTTCTTTCCTTCTGCTCCATTCCTGCTGTGTACTTGCAAGACCCAAAGCAAACACAGTCCTGACCCCTCCAGAACACAATACCTATTATTTGTTTGGTGTTTCGAACAGGCTGGCCTCCTTACAAAACAAACAAAAGATAAAGATCTCTCCTCCAAGAGCTCGCAGCCCAAACACACCTCCTGCACCTCAGCGCACCCACCTGCTCTCCGCAACACGCAGAGACACCTGTGTAAGCAGAGAACGGCTCGGGTTGGAAAGGGGCCTGAAAGCTCACCGAGCGGGCAGCGCTTCCGCACTGAATTTCCCGCAAAACCTTCAATTTTCAGCCGTGCTCCCGCTTTCCACACCTCCCCTCAGCCCACGGGAGCACGGCCGGGGCCGTGCCCACGGCCGGAGAAGCGCGGCGAGCGGTGCCCCCACGCGCGGAGGCCCCACCACCGCCAGGGGCAGA
>VXAV01001838.1:30168-64755 GCA_013399715.1 Alectura lathami
CGGCGGAGGGGGGAGCGTTGGGTGTTTAGAGCCACGTTTCCCTCAGGAGCTGAGAAAAATAAAGGAGATTAAAGCGACGGGGGTGTCGTGGTGGGGGATTTCAGCGTGCGGAAACGAGGCTCAGCCTCACGGAGCTTCTCGCTGAGGTCAGGACAGGGTGCAGCTCGGCAGGGCGGGGAGCTGAAGTGTTCCTCAGAGCTGAAGGTGTGGCAAAAGCTGCCACAGGGCACCGGATTCTGGAAAAGGTGTTAGGAACTGTCCTTCGGTTGAGGTTCCGGTGAGCTAGTAAAGCATTTTAACACCTCAGTATCAACAGCACAGGATGAAGGTCTCCTCTCAGTTGTAAATGCGGACTTCGGGATTTTCGTTACACGAACAGAGGCAGGAAAGCAGAGAGAATGTCCCGAGGAGAATTCAGAGGGGTTTAAGGACTGGGGATGCTGAAAGGCTGAAAATCCCTAAAAGCTAACGCTCGCTTCTGTTGCGAATGCTGCTTTTTAATTCTCCAAGACCAAACGGATCCAAACCCTTACTTCAGGCCGTCGGTGTAAGGTCGCAGCCTAGAATCTACTTTGGGATCATTTACGGGCAGTAATACACAGACGGTGCGAGAGTGGGAATCTTACATACAGGAAAATCCTCTCATCTGAGAACTAACAGATTCTGCCACATTTACCTTTTTTTTTTTTCCTCCTGATTCTCTCTTTTCTTGACCATTAATACCTAAAGTGGTTGTCTCATATCTTTTGCATCCATATTCACAGCTCAGGTTGTTCCCCTGCAAAACATTCCATTTGCGGGGTTTTCTGTCTCTATTTCTCCTGCACTCTGTAAGAAATAAAATGAGATGGTTACAATAGTGGAATCCAATTGCATAAAAAGAAAAACCTTACGGAGGTGCTAATTAGGATTCAAAAATCTGTAGTTCTTAAGATATTTTAGAGTGCATTTTATTCGGAAGAATCATTAAATGTGTGAAGATGAAAGAGATGGATTACAGGAAAATTAAATGTGGGGTTTAACTGAAAAATAATCATTTTCTATGAAAGATAATGACTCCTCTTGAGGCTAGTATCAAGATTTATTGACCCAGGAGGTTAATATTGATCAAAACCAAGGCAAACAAAATATTAGACCTTGAAGTAAAGTAATCTTGATATTGAAGTCTTGCCACTGACTGAACAGGTCAATATATCTGGGTGCCAGAATCTAAGGTGTTGAACACATAATGGTGGGGGATATTAAATATGTCTGACATGTTCTGTGTACACACTTTTTATTCTCATCAGCAGTAGTTACTTTATGGCTATGTCCTTCTGTATATAGCTATCTTGCAAGGGTTCAGACTTCACTCACAAACCTAATTGCAAATATAATGGTTATCTTCCTCAAGTGTAATATATAGCAGCCTGAAATTAAACAAGTTCCTCATCTGTTCATTCACGTATATAAATGATATTTTTAATAGCTTTCATTCCAAACACACAAGGACCCTCACGCTGCTGCTGCAAACCCATAGCAAAAATAAACTGAAAAACTGTAGTGCTTCAATATATAGATTTGTCATTGTATCCTACAATTCGTCTATAAGTCCAGAAGGGAAAAAAAAAATAAAATAAAAAAACCAGCCAACATTGAATTAAATTCTACCATGAGCTGACAAGAAGAAAGCGTTAATCTTAAAACAAATAACTCACCTAGGGCCTCTCCCTGGGATCTCAAAGCAGGAGGGTCAGGAGCCCAGCTAGAGAACCGCAGTCAGTTAAGAGGTGCTGGGGCTGACTTTATCCTCACCAGCAGAAGGAATACGACCTTGGCAGAAGACAATAGCTCGAACTCGGCACGCAGTCTGCATCAGTCAGTTGGTTAGGAATTAATTCATGCAGGATATGTCAGACTTTTAAGAAAATGTACCACTAGGGACATGAAAATAGTTTACAGGATAAGATCAGCAGTTAATGTGCTTGGGACAGAAATTACCTTTTCATTTCTGTTCATAAGGCAGCTCACATGACAGTGCTTTTTAATGCCACAAGGAGCTATTTGCAAAACAAGAAAAAACTAATTCGATTCACTAACAGGGGTAGCAGCACATACCGTATAATCTGAAATTAAGTCGAATTTCAGAAATAATAAATGAGTGAGATAGATGGGATTCATGCTGTTTATTCATAAAACAATTCAGTATGAAAACAGTTAAACCATTGGTGCATAAAAATAGAAACAAAGTTCATTTCAATTGTTTTCCCATCACACACAGACTGTAAGTGCTATGATTTTAAATATAATCTTATGTATAAATTATATTTAATTGTCCTGCTTTTCATTTCATTTGAAAGACTGCCTGAAGGAATGGCATTTGAATAAACCTACTTTCATTCTGAATGCCAGTAAAAATATTTGCACAATAATTTGTTTCAGATACTAACAAATTTATCATTAGTCTTCTCAATGCAAAATAGGCAGAAGGACAGCAGTATGCATAGTTAAAAACCAGCAGGTTCAGGGAACGCTTCATATCCTTCTTCAAATCTTGTTTTATTTTTTTTATCAAATTTTATCAATACAAAATAAAAAAGGGATTATTTATTTCCTCTGGTTTTCCAGTGAACGTACATCCTCAGATGTTCAGATGTTGCTGGCATTCAAAGGGCTTGTGTGAACTGTACGATAAAGGATGTGAGCATATGCACATTTGTTATTCAGAACGGGAGTGACTGGTAGAAAAGCATCCCATTTAGAGTGCATTACGTCGGTACGCGTCTCGCTCAAACAAAGTTACAGACATCAGAACTGAATGTTTGCCTGCAGATCCTGCTATGTGCCACATCTCTGAAGTCATCTCCAGGCTAATTTTAACCCGTTCCACATGGCTATAACACAGTGCACAGTCACCCTGACAATGCTGCCGAGCCCATCAGGAAGTTTTAGACTTGTTCCAATTGGAAGACCTTAGTGCAAAAGACAGAGGTCCACAGCAACTCGGTTTCTGTAAGATTTAACTCTATCTGCACCTTCATGTTCTGAAGACAGACAGCATTGATTTTCTGAACATTATTCTCAAAATATGACTCATCCATCACCATTCACAGTCAGAACACAATAATGAAGACCATTTATACTGAAATTGGTTTTGAACTCTGTGTAATCATAGACTCCTACACAACTGCAAACACATGAAGTTCTCTTAAAATGCATAGGTGAATAAAGTGCTATCTTGGTCCAAAAAGTAGACAAGAATAAAATTTCCACCACTTACATTATTTGTAACATCAACCTAAAAAGAGCATCGATCTTAATGAGCATTCCCACAGCTCGAAACTCAATAAGAATATTTCAGGTAATATTTCTGTACTTGCAGCCACACTTGTATTAGGTGAAGTTCAGAATTCAAATTCTTAATCATGCATTTCTTGCCTTAAAAATCAGGGATTGTAATTCCAGTACTATAGCAAACTTCTAATCACGGGCTTTTCTCAAATAAATCTTGTTAAGAACTCTGATTGTGTCAAGGATCAAGCTATCAAATATGTCTTCAGTGATGCTCATCTTCACAGTTAATTCATCGTCATCGTAGTAAGTCCACTGAGATTCTTCTTTGTGGAGCTCCTGAATCTAAAACAGAACATGGATATGAATATTTAGTTCAAGAACAAGAGCGTGGTCAGTTCTGAAAGGCACTAAGAAGCTGTGCCTGATCCGACAACTTTGTATATCCAAAATCCACTTAAAACTTTTGTAAGAAATGAAAATACTGGATTATTATTGCAAGCATAACACAAAGGATGGCAATAACTTGAAGTTCTGAAATTATTGTAAGTAAACATGATTCTCACAGAAGCATAAAAATTTCTGATTTACACCTAGAGAAAGTAAACCAATCTGCATTTGGATGTCTGCTTACCAGGATAAGGTCCACTCTGTCTCTCTCACAGATTCCATGCTTGGTCATATTGAGGAATTTTCTTTTCCTTTCTAAGTCATTCATTTCCAGGTTCATTATTTTAACAATTTCACCCTGAACAAATGTCTACAAAATAAGAAAGAAGGGAAAGAATTGCTCTTACAGGAAATCTGTCACTGGGGAGGCTGCAAATGAGTGGCAAGGGCCAGCATGGACATCCAGCTTCAAACCTAGAATTGCCCCCAGTTCTGGAGAGCTGATCTAGCAGCAGCTGATCCTTTCTGACCAACCAACACATTTTAAATGTGAGATCACTTCAGAGGTTACACCTACGCTTATCATAGCTGCGGAGATTTGGAAGCCCAGTTCTCATTACTCCGTAGAACTCTGTGCACTTGCAGTATTTAGCTAATCAGTGCAGTCTGGGTTTATTCAGGCATTTCAGAGCAATGCTGTTTTCTTCTCTAGTCACCATGGTTACACCGCTGTAACCCACCCACCTTGCATGTCTTTGCCACTGTGTCATTGCACTGTCTGCTCTCTTCACTGACTCTCACTGTTGTGCACTTTATGTTTCCAGAATTTACCTTAACCTCATTGACATCTGTTCTTCTGCAATGACACCTAGAAGAGCCAGACCTCAAGTTTTCTTTCAACCACGGAAATAGATTTGGATTTGCAGTTACTTGATATTCTGCACGTAGCAATTCGTGTGTCAAATCAAATATAACCTGTAACAACAAAAACACGGGACCAAACTGAGCACCAATACCCTTTCCAAACTGGCAGTAGGATTGCACCTCAGTGCAAAAGCTGCAAACACCATTGACATCATGGATGTTCCTGCAGCTGGCATGACGACTGCTATGATTACGTCAGGAGCGTATAAACCTGTGCAGCGAGCAGCAGGTCTCAGAGAGTAACGTGTGAGCGTTCACTTAGCATAGATGGCTTGCACAGGAGGCCGTACTCTCATTGTGGACAGACAGGTCCACAAAATTCAGCAATTCCGGGGTGCCGAGGGACATGGAGATCTGTCCAAGCTCAGAGCAGCACATCCAAGGCAGGAGGCTGGGACTCTAGACTGCAGGTCTCCAAGAAACATTTTTTTTTTTTTTTGTTCTGAACGGATCTGAAATGCAATCGGGGTCTTATTACAGAAGAATGTCTATCCTAGGAGAATTATTTTGCAGTTCATTAACGGAAGCAATATATTTTGCAATAGCTCTTTCAAAGACCCTCTCCTGTATTTAGGATTAGCAGCTAGAGCAATAGTAAGGACTAGCTCATATGAGTGGGCCTACAGAACTCTACAAAACATCAACAGCTTTTAGAAATACCTGATTGTACATCCTCTTGCTTTCTCTTTCCAAGTCATTCCCTGGGGAGTCGTTACATTCAAAATGTAGTACATGCTTTGGCACACTGATTCTCATGAAGTTGGAAGAACTGTTTTCTGGAGTCCACAGTTCTTCTACGGCACACGCAGACAGTTTTTTAACGTATGAACTGTGATGTGGTACCACAAGAGGAACTTCTACAGTTCTCTTCCAAGGAGCTGAGTGCCAGTGATCCAACTTGTACAAGTATTGCTTTTGTGTTTGTCTTTCCAGAGTATATCCATCAGAATTAGGTTGATCAAAATCTTCAGAGCTTCCAAAAACACCAGCATCAAGGATTTTTACAAGGAACTTTAGTAGAGAGAAAAAGAAAAACAAGGTGATATACTCCTAGTTTTCCCACAGTTTCTAGAGTTATTGAAATTATTAGCAACTCATTAAAGGTCACACTTAAAGCTCACGAATCAGACTCTCTTACTCATGGGCTCAAAGAAAGGCTTACTGACGTGTCAAAAACCACATATTTTAACTGTATTTGGTAGAATTCAGAATTAGATTTACATATTTGTGTTCTGTGAAAGGTTTTGACATTTTGACACATTTTTATTCTGAATTAGGACTACTCTCCCCACCCATACCCCAAATCAAGACTTTAAATTTTTAAACTTTCTTTTTTAGTGCTTCCTGCTGAGCTACTTAAGTAAAGATTAGGCTGGCATGGAAGCAGCTGTCACTTCATTTAGGGCTCCTTCAGCCTACTGAGGAGTCTGGAATAGTGGGAGGGTGGTGCACACATGGCATCCACTGGCTGCAGGACTCCTTAAGCAAGGAATGGTTCAGCAGTTGGGCTCCATATGTTGGCCTCGTTCAAATTTTAATCGATGATGAAAAACAACTGGGCAGCAGAAATGCTTGCCTGTGTAGACCCAATTTCAGGTCCAGCACTTAAGCTGACAAACCTTTCTGACGGTACTTACAGGCAAAGCGGTTGGAGAAGTCTCTGAAGATGAAGGAAATACCTTGTCTGCTCTTGCTCCGTGTTTTCTTTTAATCTTCTTATATTCTTTAACTGCATCGTCTACAAATTTTCTCACAATTCTTTCTGCTACTGTGTGACAACCATGAATGCCAAGCATATTGAAATCACACCGCAGAACATCAGAAACCTCTGCTGAATGCTCAGATAAGCTAGCAAGTGGATTTTCTTTGATGAGAAACTGCTTCTGAGTGTCTTCTTGTCTTAGGCCTTCGCCGTAACTCAGAGCATCTTTTCCAAAGACACTTCCATATCTGTGTTGAGCCGTTTCAGAAAATGCAATTAACGTGTCTAACAGAAGTTTTCTACTGAGTTCACTTGTGGTATCATCCGTGAGTTTATTTCTTTTCTGATCCTCTACCAAGCAACAAATACTTTTGCTTGTGTTTACCGCATCTGTGTAGCTGGTCTTATTTTTATTTGGGTGCACATCTGCAAGCATCTCTTGTTTTATTTGTGTCACTTCTGTTTTTTCTTCATCTGTTCCCAAGCATGTTAAGTTATGTTGACAATGATATTCATCACACTTACAGTGGTCAGAATGTGGAAACTTTTGACCTTTTCCAGACAGCAAGGCAAGGTGCAACCTAGACTGGCTTTCTGTCGCCTCTGATCCTCCTGCACTCTTTGTGTCCTCAGCTTTCTGCTCTGTTACACCTGCACCCTGCTCAAATTCAGGGTGTCCGCAGTCTCCTTGGAAGGATTCATCATCGCAGAAGGAGTCTGAGTCTTCGTCCGCAGTGTAATTGGAGCCATTTTTGTTAGCCTCCAAGAGGTGTGATATCTCATCAGGTCTCACAAAGATACCACAGTGCTCAGCGCACTCAAAGTACTTCACCCCTCCGTAAGTCCCAGCATGATCACCTGCAGCTTGGTCAAGTGCAACGCCAGCCCAATGGCCACTGTCAAAACAAGTCCGTCCTTTGAACATCAGGGTTCCAGGGTGGGTCTGCTTTACCAACACTCTGTCCCCAATGTCAAACGATGACAGCGGGTCATCACTGTCCTCCTCAGCTAAGGGCAGCGTTAAGCACGTTTCACATTGTTTCGTCATGGAGTCAGGATCTTTACTGGCCTGACCAGAAGATATAGGACTCGACACAGGCAGGAGACCCAAACACTGTGAAGGTGTTTGATGTTCTCCTTCTTGGGATTCTGATGAGCCCTCCTTTGCACAGGAAGTGTCTTCTTTAACTAGAGATTGTCCTGAGAGGTTACCTTCCTCAGCTGGAAAAGTACCAGCTGGCTCTCTTTTGAGTGGGGGAAATTCTTCAGGCACAATGTCATCAGGTAAAGGGGGTAATGCATCCATTTTCAGTGCTACATCTTCATTCACACACTGCCTAGTCTCTGAGCCTGTCATTTGTTCTGGTGGAGATGGGAAATCATCCATACTGAGGCTAGAATCATCATTTTTCATTGCGTCTACACCTAAAGGGGGAGGAGGAAGATCTTCACTTGGAAACGACAAATCCTTTCTGTTAGAGGATGGCAAGTCAGCACTTCCATAGGACAACACTTCGTCAACAGGAGACAGAATTTCTGACAAGATATCCTCATCATTTGGAGGGAGACCCTCATCACTAATAAAAATCGTATCATCTTCACTTCTGGAAGAGCAGTTCTCAGATTGAAACAGTTGCTTTTCTGAGGAAATGGAAGGAAACTGCCCCTTCCCCAGTTCCTGTATGGCTTGCCTGTCAGTTTTTGAGTTATCATTTTCTGTGGCCACCCTTTGCAAAGGCTCAAGTGAGTTGGTTTCCGTATGGACTTCCTCAGAAATGCCTTGCATGGTCAAGGGTGGAGATATGATCTTACCATGTTTGCTGGATGTGACTCTCTCATTCAAAAGCTGTGCGTGATTATTTTGCACTGACGCCTTTCTGGAAGACAGACATGCTACTGATTTATCATTTGTAATAACTTTGTCAGCTGGAGAAGAGATACTGCTACTAAACTGGTCAGTAGCCAAATCTAGATGTTTCAAAGAATCCTTCAGTGGAAACCACTTCAGCTCTCTGCTTTGGTCCCCTAACCAACTGTCAATTCCACCGTCCTGTTTCTCTTTGCTAGTTGTAGAACCAGGACTGTGCTGTTCATAGATCTTAAGCAGGTGAACTTCATCACTGCACAAAGAGCTGGCAGCTGCGTTTTTTGAGTTTTCTGAGGCTTCCAAGAGTGGCTTATCCATTCTCATGGCAGGTTTATCTAACTGGGAGGAATCCAGTGGCTTGGTTTTGGAGGCATTTGCTTTGTCTGTTGGAAGGAAAGAAAGCAAGTGATCAGTGCACCCATGATCTGAAGCCTCTCCTGGGTATTTCTGTGAGTTCTGAGAATGTGATGAAATCTCAGTGCTGCTGCAGTCCTTGGGCACTCCACGTTCATTATGTTTGTCAGTATGCAATGTTTCTTTTCTGACACTTATTACTCTTGGTGTCTCTTTTAAAATGTTAGGAAATGCATCACTGTTGTCACAGGCAAATTCTTCTGGGATGCTGACATCTGTGTCCTCTCCATTTTGCACCTCTAATTCAGAGTCTGAAATAGAGCTTTCTGAAACATCAATCCAAACTGCAGACACTTTCTGAAATTCTGGCAGAGAGGAGTCTGATTTGGCGCTTTCAACCCTTGGAGAGAAGTTGTTTGCCTTGGATGACTCCGTAGAAGCAAACACTTCTATAGTCTCCCTCAACAGGAGATCTAGGAGTAAATGCAGAAAGATAGTTAATTAGAAAAAACAAACACATATGAAATATTGCACAAAGTAATCATAAATACAGAGATAATGCATCCCCAGAACTCTATAAATTATATAACTGGCTCACATATAAATAACCAGTTTTATTTTTGTATCTTGTACTGAGAGCAAGAAATACAAACTGAGGATAAAACCTGGAAGCAAAAATACCTCCAGCGTGCGCTGTTGAAGTCCATCTTCAACTGACCTATGTTCTTTTAAAATGAACACCTTTACATTATTTTAAAAATGCCTCAGAAGAAAGTAAATTGTTAATGACACAATCAGAATTATTTATTGTTTTGTTCCAAGGAAGCAGTGTAATCATATCTCATAATAAACCTTTGAGAGGTCTCCACCATCTTACCTAGCAGTGATTTATACGCTGGGTATAGAGAGCAAGACGCTTAGGTAATAAATGAGAAGATTGTCTCTCTTTCTGCCTGAAATAAAGTTTGATTGAAGTGCTTGAAACAGATTGGACATAATAGCGTTAAATATGATTTACTGGTTTCTTGAAGAATGTTTTCTGCCTGGACCCGGCACAAGTTACACAAATCAGAAAGCATCCCCAAGCCTTTCACTGTAAGTTTGTTGTCACAGGGATTATCTTCATTGTCTTTATTTCTGCCCTACACATTCACCCCATCGTCATCTTACTTATCTTCCAGTTACATAGCAGAAACCGCAATGCTCACTTCCAGAAATTTCCATAGGCACTCTCTTCCTCTTGAAGGAGCACATTAGCATCACAAGTTCTCTCATAGGCTAATCAGCTTCTGAAAGATCATTGGAACTGCTCCAGAGAGCAGCTGAGATCTCAGCTTCTACCCTGAGTAATTCAATTTGACTAAGTGTCCACAGCTGGCTCCAGAAGTTTTCTTTACTAGGTACCTGTGTCTGCGGTATCCTTGATCACAGAGACAGAGCCTGTGGTTTGACTGCTGGCATCACACAATTTCCTGGACACATCAGGACCTTGCACACCAAGGGGCTGCTCCAAACTTGGGGACTCCTCTGTCTGTTTCTGGTAGTGTACCAGTGTTTTCTTTTTCTCAGTAGAAGATCTGTAAACGGTTAAGACAAGTGTTTAGTGTTTGGGAGTTGTTTTCGTTTTCTCAGGTTAACCATGACAAATTTTTGCAGAGTTGATAAAGGCGTGAATTAAATGTTTCTGATGGACCTTGACAGTACCTATACCAGCAACATGTGCCTGCATGCACGTGTTTATAGAACAGCGGATTTCTCTATTCCCCTCCCTCACACAACATTGTATTTTATACAGTCAGGCAAGAATAGGAGAAGGCTGGAAAAATCATCAGCACTAAAACAGCAAAAAGAAGGTCACACTGAATCTGAATGCTGCCACTACCTCCAATCACTGTTACTCTACCAGGTGCCAACAGATCTCATGAGATTTTCCACATTAAACACAACATTGCAAATTTATGGACATTTGTGACATCAGATACTGATTGTGATGGTGACTTGTGTTTGTTCTTTTGTAGTAGCAGTTGTTTCTTTATACAACAATTTAAAAAGCTAAATATAACTGAATAGATTAAAGTGAACAGTATGATAACGTGTAGAAGATCAAGCCCTAGTCCTTTTTTAAATGTGAAAAAAGCAGAACTAAAATATTTAACACTACTAAAGCTTAAGGACATGAAAATAAGTATGCCGATTCAGAAGATATATTCCCAATCCCNATAAGTATGCCGATTCAGAAGATATATTCCCAATCCCTAGCCAAAAGCTTGTCTATTTATAATAGTTCATAACTGTAAGCTCTGTATCCCTTATTTCTCGTACTTAATAGCCATTAATGAAACCCCAAACCAGCAGCTTCTTCTGCACATTGGCAATTTACTTATTATTTCTGTTCACTTTATTTTTAATAGTATTTCCCAGCCCCTTCCGTTCCCTTACAGCCCTGCTGACCGGTATGAAATATTAACATACCTGCACTGGTGGATAGCTAGCACACTCACCACCCTGTGCTCCTACACAGGAAACAGATCTATGGCATAACGCAGCAGCCAGAGTCTGGGTGCCCTGAGTTCCACCAGGCCCTGTCTGCCGGAGACTTACGCTAATATTCACTGTTCTCCTATGAGCAGACTTGTCAGTAATAAGAAGTGAAAGCACAGCCAAGAAACCTTTTAAAGATTCCTGTGACTTGTAATCAATAACACCATGAGTTATAGATCAGTTCCATGCGGGGATTTATTTGAAAACCTTTCCCTGTGGGGACCTTAAGTAAATGCGCAGCCCTGACTAGACAGTCTGCAGAGGGTCCGGGTAACCCTGGGTGAAAGGGGTTTTTGAATTCATGCAGGTACTGTTTTCTCTTCAGCTGCATCTCTCTTCCTGCAGCAAGCTAGATGTTTGTTCATCTGAGCCTGCTCTGGACAACTGCTGTTCTGAGCAGGGTGAATAGTGCTGGGTCCTCACCTGTGCTACCCAGCGCCTCCTGCTCAGGGTGAAGCAGGTTGGAGGTTGGGGATACAGCCTGATCTGGGGAATGGGAGGCCAATGCTTTCTCAGAACAGTCTCACTGAACTCCCGAATTCCATTTGACTGGGAGTATTTTATGTGGCGCCTCTAAGCTTCCGTTTAAGCATAAAATTAAGCCCCATGTAGTACAAAAGCCTTCTGTGATTAATTCCCAAGCGAAATACAAACCTGCTTGGAAGGGTTAAGTGATACACAGGCTTAGAGCCAGTGGATGACAAAGGAGTGAATTTCACCAATTAAATCAATATATTTCTACTCATTCCATATGGGTATTTTGAAGTTTAATTAACATATAGTTGCAAAGTGTTTGAGTCTGTAGTTAAAAGTCATCACGAAAATGTGAGTTATCATAGATGTTGAATGGCATCATTAAAAAATATCCAGGTTATTACTGATATGGAAATTGACTGGCCTAGGTGTGATGTCATGGCTCCATTTGTTCCTAACATTACAGAGACAGGCCCTAGTCCCACAGACTTCAGACTCCGCTTAACAGTTCACAGTACAGATAATCCTGGGGAAGTGTCATACACTGGTAAATGCATTTTACCTGAAAAGTTTAGCAAGTGGTACTTAAGGGATCTCCAGACGTGGATCCAGACTTTAGTTTACCTGGTGCTGCCCACACACCTTGCAATAAGCTGGCACCTGCCCCAGTGAGCTAACCATTTTAGAAACGAGATTGTAGGTTGGACAGATAGAGGACACACAAACAATCAATGAGACAGCATCGGTCAGAATGTTAAGCAGTGATATTGATGCATCAACTGCTTTACCAGAGAGGTTTTCAAAACTTATCATTATAAAACTCCCTCTTGGGAGCATTTAAACCTCACACAATTATCTAGGCAATAACTGCTTCTGTCTTCTCCACTGGATTGGTTTTTGTCTTCAGCTGTCACTGTGGAAAGGGTTTTACTTACCCATCATATTTCTTTCTTTGTTTATTCTTTAGCTGGACACAATTCTTTTTATCCCCAGGCATATCAGGCATTTCCAAGTGTTCTGTAGATTCTGCCAAGGAAGAGTCTAGCACAGGACTAGAAATCTGTCTCGTCTTTGGCTTAAATGCTTCTTCAGTTGCTGGGCTTATAAGCTGAAAGGAAAAGGACAATGCCTAAGTTTTCACCTGGGTTTTAGTTGTAGTGACAGTTCTGACTTCGGTTATTATCCACTCCAAATAACAAACACACAAACACAAAACCCACCACCTGCAACTGTACAACTAAAAGCTAACGGTCATGAAGTTACTTAATAACCTTTTCCTTCCCAGTCAAATTATGGAGCTCTTCCTGGAGTTGTGCTGTTGAATGCTGCATCATTAAGATCTCTCTTTGCTGCTTTAATAAGAGCTTCCTTTCTTGATGGGCTGCCCTGTAGACATTTTGCAGGTGCTGGATTTCCACCTAAATAAAGCAGAAACAGGAAGCAGTATAACAGAGCTAAGATAACAGAGAAAATACATACTTAAAAAGAAAAAAGTGCCACAATGTAGGAAACCAAACAGAATAATGCATGTGAGATAGCACCAGTAACGTTTTCTTTAAAAAAAATAGTATAAAAAAAAAAAAACAGCAATAAAGTTTGCTCCAGCCACCTCCCAGTATTGCATCCTCCCCCTGCTTTGCAATGATGCCTGGCTCCCCTTGCTGCAGCATTACCTGCTCCTGTTTCAGTTCTGTTATGATTTTGTGCTGCTTCTCAGCCACGGCAGAAGCTCCTTTACTATCTTGCAGGCTTTCCAGACAGCTGAAAACCACAGGAGAGGCATCACAGTTGGGCAGATAATTTAATGCCATGAACACAACAGTTTTGGAAAAAACAAACAAGCAAACCATCATGCACAGGAGCAAAGCTCCTCTCAAAACAGCTGAGTGCAGTGCCACGGAGGGCCCTGCAGAAGGTCCTGCTGGGCTTTTCGGACACTTCACCACCCAGAGCCGTCCCACCTGGGGCTCTCCTGAGGCGAGCAGACCTCCCTGAGGGGTCAGCGCCAAGCCCCCAGTGGTGAGAGCCACCTCGCACTCTCCCTGACGGTGCCTCGGCCTCAGCCCGGCCAGCACCGAGGGCCATCTCGCCCCAGCGGGGCTCGCCTCACAGCAGCGCGCCTCACGCCACGTCCGAGGGAGGCTGCTGCAGTGACTTCTGCCGTGTTCAGAAGAGAATAAAACTGTGCAGGCTCCTCTCCTGCTTCTTTACCTGCACTTACTCTGTAAGAGAGGGATTTTATACTTGCTCTCTTCTCCCAAAAGGAGGAGGCGTCCTGATGGGCAGGCAGGTGCACCCCTACCTCAAGAGGGACCCGACCCCTCGGGGCAGGCCTGCGGCGTGGTGTCCAGGGCTCTCCCTCACCGTTTCTGGTGGCCCAGCCAGGCCAGCTCAGCCCTGGCCTTTGCTCGAAGAGCTTTTCTGCGGAGCTTGAGGAGGGCAGCCTGGTGTCGAGCTCGCAGCTCCTCTCCCCTCAGACACTGCTCTGCCATGGCCAAGCTGAAGTGGCAGAAGGTGCCGGAGCTTCCATAGTGCCGGCCGACTTTGCTCCACTGGGGACAGAAGAGCGCCACAATTACTGAGGACTAAAAAATAAAACAAAAACCAAGAACTAACCCCCAACTGATCAGCACCAGGGCTGGGGTTACCTGGCTGCCCAAGCTGGCCTGGTCACTGCTCTCTGCGGAGTCATCTGCTGCCCAGGTCTCCCCACGGGGCAGATTTACCACAGGTGACAACAGACTCAAGGCTTGGTGGTCATGCAATGACTCCCTGTCCTCCACCAGCAGGGATCCTGAGGTGAGGAAGACTTAGTCACTGTAAGTAAAATATTTCTCTAACAAAAAGAAAAATGGAGTGATATATCTTGTTTCTAAACATGATAGTTTGGGCATAACAAATGAAGGTTAGAGCTATATGCTTCTGTTACACTCCCTCCAAGAAAATGTTCACACAGGGCATGAGCTAGCTTCCATTCCTGAATCCAAGGTGTCTCGGCAGAGGCTCAGCTGCCAGGTGTATGCTGCCTTCAGCAGGAGCCTCCCCGTCCTCCACCTCTGGGACCACGTCACACCCACTTGTTGGAGACTGTGACATCTGTTCACTTACAGGAGCAAATTCTGAACAGTAACCTCGCTTCCAACTGAAGTCATGCTAAACAGGTAAAAGATAAGAGAGCCCTAGGGTAAATAACTCAGCTCTCAAGATGATTTTCTGTAGAACGGTCAGGAGCACACAGGGAGACTGCTACAGTCTAAATATGCATCATGAATATAAATATTTACATTGACATTTTCAAAATTAGCTGGGAAATTAATGAAATCTGTGATTAATGGTTCCAACCCCTGGATGCTAAACTATTTCTTAAGACTTGCTAGAAAGTCTAGTTGTTTACCCAATACCACCAAATCCTTTAACTCAGAGCTCACCTTCTTGAAGGGCTGAGCAATACAAACCCCTTCCTCCCAGAGATTTTCTTTGTCCCACTCTTTTGGGATGCACTGGACTGTGCTCTCTCTCCATATTCAATGCAGGTCGTTTCAGTGAATGCACCTCTTCATCACTGACAGTAGGAAAGAACGGATTTTTTTGTTATTGCAGTCAGAGATACAATTTTAATCCCTAGGTTTCGTAGATAAATCCTCTGTGGAGTTTGAATCTTTTTCAAACTAGCATGGTGCTTATTTTTATGCAATACTGCAAGTTTTACCTGTGTAAATTTCCTTTCTGCTAATTGTATCCATTGGAGTCTAGGAGCAATTATCAAGGTTTTAAATCTATGCCACTTCAAATGAACATAAGAACGTGCACGTACAATATTTCCTTTCATGCCAAGGTATATGATGGCACCACTTGGGTGCCTTGCTGTGTACTGCATTCTGTACCTGCCAGCTGTGTTGTCACCTTCAGACTGGTGTCCTGTCCACATTTGCTCTGCATGTTCCAGTCCTGGCACAGAAGAACAACTGCCTTTGGAGCTACTGCACAGCTGCAAAACCAGAAATTGTCCACAGACATGAATGATCTATTTGGAAGGCAGAACTTTTTAAAGCCTTCTTCACTCATCCTCTTGGAGAGGGATATTTTCTTATGACAATACTTCCTACAGAGCTGGAGGACTAGTGAGATGGAGACTATTCACAGTGGAATAACTGTGTTGAGTATGGAAGGTAGGGAGTTAACAGCTCACAAACTTTTTTATATTTAGAGCTGTGTTCATCCTAAGGGCTAAAAAACAAAATGCAGAGAATGTTTTGCTGAACCCAGAAGTGGTGGTACAAGAACTGAAATAGCTTACCTTTAAATTGCTCTGAAGCAGGTCACTCAAAAACCTCTGGTTTTCTTGCACCTCTAGCTTTGCTTTCTCACTCAGCACCATAAGCTGCTGTTTCTGCTGAAGCTGATGGGCCTGTGGCAGGAAGTGACATGCTACACACAATATTTTTAACTGAGTCACATGATTCCTCACACCTGGGTGCCAAAGGGCAGCAAACTCCAACAGAAAGCAGTGCAGGTAGGTACAGTGCCACCAACTCCTTTTGCATCCTGCTGCCTTTGGAAGGCAGTCCAAACATTCCCCTTGGCTTTGGCCAGAGCAAAGCAATGCATTCTTGCCCACCAGCGCTAGTATGTGATTAACAAATGGTGAATTAAGGCTAGCACCTCTCCCTTGCAGCTACATGGGTTTTATAAACCTGATGAAGAACAAGCTAATGCCAGTTACATCCTGAATTACACCCACCTGTGTCCAGGGATAGCTAGCACCCTTTCATTATTTAATTTAATCTTTTTTTTTTTCCTTTTTTCTTTTTTTTTTTTTTAACCTGCGATAGCAGCACAGAAATTGCTTTTGCATAGATTGCGTACTGCACCTTCAGTTGGTGAGCCAGTAGGAGGGAGGTTTGTCTTAAATTGTCCAGATGCTTCCTGTGTTTCTCTTCCAGTTCTGCACAGCTAGGGTCTCCCTCACCTGCAGAAACTCAGAAAATAGATGGTAATAGTCACCATTTCTTAATTAAAAAAAAAAAAAAGAATCCATGCTCCATTGAATAGATGCCAGCTGAAAAAAAGTATCAGAATTTACAAGAGGGAGGCAGTAAAAGGACATTGCTTTGGATTCCAGTGGGATGATGCCCTGAAAATGCATTTCTATGCTGTCGATTTCCATGGGGATTTAAGGATTTGGAAAGTGTTTCTCCAGGATGGATGGCTTGCTGGGTCACACGTGAGGACAGTACACCTTGTAAAGAATTTGACAGTGTCATGATATTTTCAGTAGGGTCCCAGCGCAGCTAATTCTTGGCTCCACTGCGTTTCAGACATGGCTGTACTTCTCCAAACATGCCTGAGTCATAATACATAGACAGAGGATTGCTGAAAGGGGAAGGGGGATGGATACACAGTACCTGCATTCTCCTTTTGAATCCTCCCCAGGCCTATTTCTGGAAGCTTCCCAAATCTGACATCCGCCTTTATTGCTGGAATAGCTTCTCTGTGTACTTTTACATCTTCTGCCATATCTTAAGAAGGAAATTGTCACTACCTCCACCCCATCAAGAAATCTGTTCGCATGAAGTCCTGCAAGTACTGAGGAAAAAACTTGTGGAAAAAAGCATTCACTTCTACGTGGGGAAAACAACTCTTGTTCCAGGTGCACCTACTTCACTGCCACTTCCTTATTGTGACTCTCCTCTCTGTCTTTAACAGTGTAGGTGATGTAATGTTTACCAGTGATATGTTCTTGGCTGCTTCATGCTCCTCAGATGAATTGCTAAGCTTATGCAAACAGGTTGAGTGTTTACTCTGAGCTGTGCCACTGTCACAGCAACCAGAGTCATAAATGAATTGGAGTATGGGTCATAAATAGAAATAGGTTTGACTTGGAAACTTCAGATAAAACCCATGTCCCTGTTCAGATTGCCTGAGTCCAAATTACCCCATATCCCAGGATAAGCCCACAACATGCAGAGTTTGGTTTTGCTTTAAATACTGAAGGATTTGTAACATGGGAAGCATCAGGGATGTGGACTTCTTCGCACGACAAGATGCTTTTCTTGTTTACAAGGAAGTGAGTGAAATAAAATGTTAATGCTTCAAGGCTGATGCAGATCTTCTGTTAGAAAGTTGCTGCATTTTTATAAAGAGCGTGATTGCAAATCTCACTTGCCTCTTAGAGTGTCTCCAGGTATCACAATTTTTTACAATAGGAGGCTTTTCTTAAACCCTCCTCTCAGGAATCAAGAAACTGGGTGAAAATTTCATCTTTTATGTCAGTAGTACAGATCTGGTTCTGGGTGGTTGTTCAAAAAGGCATAATCATACTGAATGATTTAGAAATCTCATGGCCAATAAAGAGTTAATTCTTTAAAAAATATTGGTTTTAACCACAATCTTTCCAATTTTGAGGACTAATTCAAACTCTTTAACGCTTATGGTTACCAGAGATAATTATATGAAATGGTACATTTACGAAAATCCTGTGGGTGAAAGAAATGTTATTTCTACAAAGAAGTTTTATTGTTTTAAGCAATGTAATATTAAAAGAAAAAAACAAACAAACAAACAAACAGACAACTGAACAGGTCTTCAGTGAATATAAAGATAGCTTGTCACTTGAAAAAGCCAGAGGAGGATGTCCCTTAAATACAAAGAAATAAGGTAATGGTATGTGAAAAAAAATTTACAAACTAAATCCATTGATGCCAAGTTGCCTGAGTAGCTCTCAATACGAACATCTGAAGTATGGGAATCTGTTAGGATATTGTTTAAAATTGGGAAGATTTTTCAATTTGTGCCTCAAAATGAACAATGTTACTGTTGTTCTGTTCAGAGACTGACCGATGGTATTGATCTCAAGGTGAAGAAAAAGTTTGTTCTGATACGTTTTCACTCCTCTTGAAGATAAATTTCCTAACTGAGGCTGTTGCCAGATGCATTTATTGTGTTGCAACATCCTGTGATAAAGAAAATACCATCTGGCTAAAATTCACGTCCTCTTACATTATGATGAATGGCATTTTACTGCATACCCTGATAGCTTTGCTGTACATACACTCAGTCTTTTTTTAAAAAAAAATGCTATTTACGAAATCACTTTCTGCTGCACCTGCAGAATCTCAGTAAAGCCCTGTAGAATCTCTGTGACATGTAATTAAAAAAGCTGGGCTAAAAGTCCCATTTTTCTAATCACTTGAATCTAGGCAGAAGCACTTACTGCTGCTTTACTTGAGGACAGCTTTTCCTTTTTCTGCCCATGTCAGCAATCAATCCAAACCAGTTATTACAAAACTACGTACTTGCAACTTTAGACAGAAGCACAACTTTGATGACAGTGTTGCCTGGAGGTATATGAAGATGGGGTGCAAGTGGTCCTGAAGGGCTGCTGTGTAATGGAGCAACAGGCCCAGAATTAACTGACTGATTTGATACCTAAGTGAGCCAATCTTTCTCCAAAATTACTGCACTGGCTCAACTGCTTTATTGTTTTATGATGCTTCTCAGGCAAGGAATAGGTTCAGTGCCACCCAGGTGTTTCGATACCATCTTAGTGTGCAGGAACTGAGCCCCTGTGGTGACAGGTGAATGGAGTTGCAGAAAACAGATTTGTTAACTCCTGATGGCAACTGAGAGATGCAGCACAAACAAATAGGATGACTGGTCCTTCTCCAGCAAGACCTGAGCCAGGAGCAATCCCTATGCAGCAGACTCTAAAATTGAAAGCTATACTCATTTACCCAGGAAAATCAATGGGCTCATCTGTGTTCTTGAGTACCTTGGAGAATCTGTATTTCTACGCCCACTGGATCAGTTTCTTCTCTCTATAAATACATCAGGTACCCCACTTGCCACTGAGAGTAGCTGCTTGCTAAACTACGAGATTAATGTGGCTTGTGCTGCTCTTGTCCTCTGCATATTTTGTGCTTGTACCTAAACCCTCTAGTGCATAGGGTTGGCCAGAGTTCAGCTTCCAGCCAGATGCTGCAGCACATGGCAGTGCATCGCCCCACCACTGACCCTTCCACGTGTGGCATTGCACACACAGAGCAACCAAGCAGCTCTTGCCACAGGTTAGCAAATGGGAGACAGGCCTGAATCCAGACCTAACCAGAACACTGAATTTCCATGAAATGTTCCTTCTATTTATTGTCAATTATAATAAATTCCCTCAGCCTACTGCATATCCAGGGTGGATAACAAAGCCCCAGCCTGTATGACAAGGCAACACGGGACCCCCCAGAGCAAGAAATAATACGCATGTCCACATGCTTTCTAGTGATAGGACAAGGGGAAACGGTTTCAAAATAAAAGAGAAAAGATTTAGGTTAGATATAAGGAAAAAGTTTTTTACAGTAAGAGTGGTGAAGCACTCGCACAGGTTGCCCAGAGTGGTGGTGGCTGCCCCATCCCTGAAGACCTTCAAGGTCAGGCTGCACAGGGCTCTGAGCAACCTGTTCCAGCTGTAGGTGTCCCTGTGCACTGCAGGGGAGTTGGACTAGATGGCCTTTAAAGGTCCCTTCCTACACAAGCAGTTCTATGATTTTATGGTTCTATGATATTTTACAGGTAACAGCACGTTACGGGGTAGTAGCACAGAGAAAGGCACAGTTCAGACTTCTTGTGCACACACAGGCAATGGGATGATTTATCAGCCAGATAATAAGCAGTGCCAATACTTGAGAGCATGAAAAAAAAACTAGTTCAGAGGGAGAAAACCGGTACCAGAGGAAGTGAGAGCAATCCTCAAGAGCAATTCCTGTGCTGCCCGTCACTGGGCCGAGAGGCACACTAGGCTGCAGCGCTGCCGTCATTGCAGGCTGCTTTAGGGATGCTTGAAGGCTGGTGGTGGAGCTCACTGAAGCTTCATCCGACAGAAGCTTTGTAAAATAATAAAAAAAAATAGTGTAGTACTTTGAAGCAAAACGTGAAGAGCTCTCTTATCTCTGAGCTATCAATCAGAGGACAATTAGCTGAAACCATGCTGCTGCTGCACTTTGCTGATTCCATTAACTTAATCACTTCTCCCACATGCAAGAAGGTAGCTCCCTCTAGTGATACGTGAAAATATGTCAATCGACAGCAAAGGGGAAAGATCTTACGTAAGAATACATATATTTTTTGTAAGCCAAGTTAAAATACATATGTTAAGAATAATGGGTACCATTCCATCAGTTTTCCTAATGCCAGTTGCTTTGAACCAGTAGCTATGCTGAAGATTAACCACTTAGAAAACACTTACTTAACAATGATTTTCAGCTCACACCCTGTCTCTCAAATGCCAAAAAAAAAAAAAAGTGTCTGGCCTTCTGAAAGGAGCTTTCTGGTTCGTGGTCCAACCACAAGGCTGTAGGAATGCGCATAGGCCAAACGGTTTTAAAAACACCGCATTCCCCTATTTAATAGTGAGACAGAAACATGGGTGCTGTGGGCTGTGATCAGAGGACGTGCTGCAGTGCTGAGGGAAGTACAGCTCACCGCCCAGCTCCCTGTGGAAGAGACCTGGTGGTCTGGAAGGAATGGTGGAAAGATGTTGTGCAGTGCTGTCCCTGAGATAAGCAGAACATGCGAGCCACCTCCCTCCACGCTTGGTCATACCATTCTGTGCCTGAACTGTTCACAGATGCACATGAGAGCTACGTGAAAAAATTTCCAGCGATTCTGAGGAGATGATTTGTGTTCATCACAGCACGTGCATACAGCATTTACAATTTTGGATTTTATACCGCCTGTGTCTCAGTTCAAGCAGTAAATAGTTACAAACATTTTGTGAATATCAGCTTCTTGTGTTCAAAAATGCTATTTGTTATTTTGCCAAGTGTGTTTACTACAGAAAAAAATCAATGTCTTTGGCATAGCAGTTAGTGGTTAGGTGATGCACGTATCTTTTAAATGTAAATATTTATATTTTGTGCCTGTTGTATAATTGCACATCATTATGCTGCATGTGCACGGTAACTTCTGCATCCTGTGAAAGGGAACAGAAGCAACTGCTGGCGTGATGCATTGCAGCAGACAATACAGCCCTGCATCTGAGTACCCTTTTCCGAATAATGTGGGCAACAGATCCACTTGTGACCCATATTTCAGAACGACATCGTCTTCAGAATGACAGTTCTGTGCCCCGTCTGCAGCAGCATGGCCCGTATTGGACCTGCTGGCTTGCGGTCAGACCTTGGGTTTGAACTCACTCTAGGCTGTCAGCGCCTGCGAGCGCGCAGAGGAGGTAAAGGTTTCTCCTGGCAGAGACACCAGGCCGCTGTTCCCATTGTGCGAGCAGTGAGTAGCGGATGGCAGGGTATTTTTCTCAGATAGCTTCCAGAACTGGGGCCTTTAGTTATTAATAGTAAATAAATACAGTGTCTTTCACTTATGGTAAACATTTCAGACAATGGACTTAGGGCCAACCGTGTGAGGTACCCTTGCAGTCCCTGGGGGCATGCATAGTAAACAACGCTGGCTTCTCCACCAGCCTCAAAATCCAATATGACTTATAAAATTTTGTGGGGAAAACAATGAAGAATCCTTAATAAGAGCAAAGGCTTTTTGTAAGTACCCTCTTTGAGGAAAGGTTATCTGATCTTGTTCTTTTGTCTCAGAAAAGCCCTTAAAACAATGCACCATCTGCTACCGTTTGGTGCAAGCAAGCAGGGATCTCTTCAGGCAGAGCAGGCCTGCATGTTATTGTTTGCCATTTAACCCTTTTGGCAACAGACTTCCCCTTGTTTCTATGCAAATATTTGCTCTGAGCAGAAGCACAGACAGTTTGCACCCCACGCTTCCCTTGGCCAGCCTTGCAGGATTCTTGAGCCTGTGTCTCCGTTTAGTCTGCATCCTTTGTTAACCCCTGTACGTGTCCTGTGCTGTCTCTTGCTGTCCAAGTGGGATGATACCCCACACTTATCAGATGTATTAATTGTGAGGAATTAATTGCAAAGCTCCTTGAGACCTTCAGATGAAGCTGCAAGGGGCAGAAAATGGCTCGGATCTGAACGAGGTTTTTTCCGTCGGGAGAACTCTTGTAAGGAAGGGCTAGTTACGCTTCTGCAGCAGCGTAAGAAGCACCTTGGGGGGGCATGGAGCAAGCACCCTGACCCCGTGGGAAGTGCCACCTTACCGACGTCCTGCTCAAAGCCGTCTCGAGTCTCAGCTCCACGGGTCGGAGCAGCAGCGAGCTGCAGTCTGGGGCTGTCCGGTGTCCTCAGGCTCTCTGTGGGAGACCAGTTGGCAATTTCCCCTCGATTCTGCATCTCTGAAATAGTCTCACACTGGTGCCGATTCCTCCAAGCTGTGGGTTCTCTCTCTGGGCTGTGTCAAGGTAACAACAACTACTGAGAGAGTTTTTGAGGTCATGCATGAGCACAAGCATCTGCTGAACTAAAGAATGGTTATTTCATTTTAGCAAAGCTATCATTTACTAAATTTTGTTAAATGAAAACAAAAGACTCACCCAGAAGTCATACCTGCCTATGTGCAAAATCCCCTTTCTTGTCCTTGGTACTGTCAGGAAAGCTAAAAACACTCCTCATTACCTACTCTAGTGACTGCTCTGAAAGAGCCGGAATTTTTTTTCAACCTGATGGAAAGCAGAAACAACAACTTTGCAGTTCTGAAGCTTAATTTATTAGGGCTGCATTGTACAAAATGTGCCATTGTTAATACTTGGTTGCACAATCTAGCTGTGAAACTTGGCCAAGTTTTCTGAAATATTTTAGAAACCTAAGTAATGATTTAAGTTCCAGTGTTTCTGAGACTTGTGCTGAGCATGGTTGTGGCCATCTAAGATTTGTGATTGATATATATCCTTTAATGTTCCAAAACCATGTCAGCACCAAGTTCCACAGTCCTGACAGAGATCTCAGCTAACTGGTTTTACTTTGTTTTGATCTGCAGCCATCTGAGCTTAACTAAAAAGATTAGGAAGGAAAGAAGGTGTGAAAATGGGCATTTATTGATCAAGCCCCAGCTGAAACATAGGCAGGGACACTGGGACACATTGAAATGGTGACAGATGTTTTCTTTTTTTATACAGAAAAATGATTGTGGAAAATTTTTTAATCAGCAATCAGCTTAGGGAAATCTCATTTCATTTTTCTTGTTAATAAGCTTTTCTTTGTTTTTCATGACCCAGAAACTGCTAAAACGATTAGAGCAGTCTCCACTAGTGCATCTTGGATGTAGTCTCCAGGAAGTGGGAGCAAAGGTGCATAAGAGAGAAAGAGAAGAGGTAAAAGGGATTTCTTACAAAGCAGTTCTAGTATTTGTCAGGTAAATACACTGAACATCGTTTCTTGGTTTGTGTTGTGTTCGTTTTTCAGTCAGTGCCACTGTTTCTTTTGGCTCTTGAGAAATGCCTACTTCTGTTTGGAAAGACTGTTGCCAAGGCCTGAATCCAATCCTGCCCGGTTCCTAGGCAGACTACTGCTAACATCAATAGAGTTTCTGCAGAAAGCATTGTGATTACACAGGAGCAGCCAGCAGCCCCTCTCCTCTAAACACAACCAGCTCCGCAGCGGGCATAAATCAGCACAATTCCCAGATGAGGTTCTTGGGATTTGCACCAACAAAAGAGAAAGCGTTATCCAGGCCACAGTGGGAGGCAGAGCTGGGATCTAGCAGCTAACTGTCTCAGGACATTGGGCCTCTGCCTGGCTGCTGCTTGCTCTGCCTTATACTGTGAGGCCACCCAGTGCAATTTCAAAAATGAACGTATGGCAAAAGTGCTACAGTCTCCTTGACTCCCAAGAGATGCAGAAAGGAACAGAAAGCCACTTCTATGGGTAATTGAATCAAAAGAAGGATGGAATCGCATAAACACTTTGTGGCAGTTCGGAGAATTCCCATCAGTGAGTCATTTGCATCAACAACAAATCTCTGTCAGCTGCCCCTACAGGCTGCAGAGCAGCCGTGCATGAAATGGGAACATTTCTTATGGAAAGATGCACCTGTGGGATTTCTTCCATGAATATGAATCACTGTTTTCACAGCCATAATTAAACATGTAAACACAACGCTGCGCTGTCGCAACTGGCTATGGCAAGATCACGTTCAAGAGCGCTGATTTTGTCATGCGGGATGTTTTGTGTTTGTGAATGAGGCTGGCAAACAGTTTGTAACAGGTGGCTTTGTTTAAATGAACTCTTGAGGAGAATATGTATGCTAGCCAGCTGCAGACACACAGCTCACTGTCACTGGTAGCAACAGAGGAAGTCAGAGCGCAGGCCTGGGTCACCTGCTGTTCCTGTCATGTCTTCTGAGCTAGCTCCTAGCTACGTTGGTGACAAGCTACACAGGCATGGATTTATCGATGGCTGAGAACACACCGCTATCCCTGTTTGTTAGCACAGTCCTACGAAGTTTGGTGGGTTGGTCAAGAGACTGGCTTCCTCTGCTCCTCACTAACGTTCCTGCCATGGAATCCATGCACTCAGAGTGAAACTGTGTCTGAAGCCAAAGAAATGACGACGCTGGGATGTGTTCCTCAGTTCCTTAACAACCTGGTGCTCCTCTAGCATGTGGCTTTCTGTCTGATCAGATTGGAGATGTCTGCCTTCAGCAGGCATGTAAATCTGTCGATACTGGAGGAGCTTTGGGAACAGCTTGATTGCGGGACCTTCGTGCTGTCCTAGTGGTGCGTACAGAAGGGTCTGCACCCACTTTTGATTCCAGTGAGTGACCGTGCAGGCTTCAGGATTAGGCGCAAAATTAGAATCTAGATCACATGCGGGTAAAGTGCAGGGCAATACAAAGACAGGCTTTCACCCTGAACCTTTGTATTGTCTACTTCACCAGTACCTGAGACAGGGCTAGACGTGGGGTGGTCCTTCCTTTATACTGTCCCCCTACTGTCTTTACTGCTGAATAAGAGGGAGCCCTCAACTCACCAGGAGATGAGTCTGGAGTTGTTCATGATACAGCTACGCTTTCTGCTTCTAAACTCTAAAAACAGTGATATTTTATCTGTGAGTAACTCTCCTCATCTTTTGAAACAGTGCTTGCAGCAGGGTTGTGATTTACTGTTTGAGAGGCTTTTATTGATGACATTTTTCTGTGGTGCTCTGAGGGCTCTGTTTGACTCCCCTGCTCAAACACACGGGAGCTCTGCTTTCTCAGCAACTGCATTGTTCAGACCAGTGCAATCTGCCTTATTTCTGCTTCGTCTGATGCTTGTCCATTACAGCTGAGGGGCTGGTCCCACTGGAGCCCATGGGGGTTCTGCACCTAACTTCCATTACTGTGAATTAAGGTTGCATATGAACATGCATGCATCAGGACAAGAGTTACAGACCCCACCATTTCCTTCAGGCCAGCGGGCTGTGCTCTCTAAGGCGCAGCGCGTATGCGGCTCTGACTCTTCACTGCATGCTCTGAGCGCTGAGCACTCATGTTTTATACATTTGCTGTCGTCTGTGACACAACAACTCCATAATCCTTGCAACTGATCTCTCAGGGCAGAAATCAGCCCAACCTTTGTGATTGTGATAGCTGCACATAAAGAGCAGAGCTTTGACTCTCTGTAATTCCAGTAATGATTGCTCATATCTGTGGCAAGCTGAGCTGCCTGGACTTCTCTCTCTAATTTTCATTTTCCTCTTGCTGACTTTGAACTATAATCAAGGATCTGCCTGGTGAACCTGAGCCATGCCATCCCCACTGCACCAGCCCCTCATCCTTCTCTACAAACACGAAGTTGGGGACGCAGTGGCCAGTTTGCTCTCAGATGTCCTTTTTGGTAATGCCTGTCCAGGTCATATTTAATCTTCTGAGGTTCAGGGGATTTATTCTCCAAGGGGGACCTCTCTGCAGGGCGGTGCGTGGCCTCTGCTGGGGCTCTGGCTGTGTCATTCTCCAGCAGCTGGACAGGGCATGGTCTGATTTGCTTCTGAGCTAACAGGTCCCTTCATGGCTCACCCTGTAACCAAGACACCACGCCTGGGGCAGCAACACAAATACGGCTTTGCTGTCTGAGATACAGGCTAATGTGTCTTAGCAGAGAGTTTTCTATCTACTGCCATTCACATTAAACACTTAATTAATGCTGGCTGACTGAAAACAACCTACATTCATGGGGTTCTTTTTCCAAACTTCCTGTTTCAAAACATATTTTCCATAATTACCGTGCTGTGCCTTGTGTCCTGTTCAAGGAAACTCAGTGTCTGTGAGTGGGTGTTTCTGCACATATACACAATCTGTGGAGCTGCAGCAACCAGATTTTTTTCACCCACTTTTGGAGCAAAGTGAGTGAAAACAATTACTATAAATGAATTTATAGTATTCAGTTGATTAAATCACTCTTTAATCCCCTGCAAAAAGGAGATCAGTGGAGATTTAACTAGGTACTCATAAAGATAATCAATTTATGCTTCTGACAATGCCATATGTTGAGATAGCGAGGTTTTTAGTTTTCTGGGGGGTGGAGGAAGGCAAGATCTACGTGTTACTTTTCAAAAACCTCCCTGTTACAAATCCTTTATTACTACTCAGAAATAGATTCACAGAGCAGAACTGTGCGGGGTACTTTGCGATTTCTTTATGGCTCTGGTGTTTCGCAACACAGTATAAAACTGACAGAACTGTATTTAATCTATTTCAGGAGTCATCTTCTGTATCACCTCTTCAGAGGCATTTTATAGTTTAACAGGAATCTTTCTGAGAAGGTGTTTCCTATCTCCTGACATACTAGTTATAACCATTTGTTCAGGTAGGAGTTCTGCTGAGCTCAGCCAGCATGGAACAAAACATGACCCCAACTGAGCTCCTGCTCTAAGCACTGGCAGGAGCTGGGAGCCCACAGCCCGGCACTGCTGCACCTCCTGCAGCTTCAGCTCCAGGATCTTAGGGAGACACCAGAGCACACAAGGCAAAATTTGGCGTGAGCAAGTGCGGAACTGTCTGCTGCACAGCTGGGAGGTTGCATCTAGGCCAAAATTTCTGTAAGGGAGAACCATCTCTTTAAGAAAAAAAAAAAAAAAAAAAGGCAGAAACTTTCCTATCGATCGTCCAGCCCTCCACAAATAGGTGGGTCCCTCTTTCAGTATATCTTGTGTCAAAATCTGCCTACTTGGCAATTCTCTGGGCGAGGAGAAAAGAGCAGTCTGGCTCCACACTGAATTGGTGCTATTTATTTTAACTGCATGTATGTGGCACATTTAGCACAGGATAATACATCCAAATTTGTTTACCTTCTAGTGAGGAATCTGTGAGCTGGAGAGGCTGGGCTGGGTATTGGCTTTTCATGCAATAGGCTCATGTCCACCTCGGAGCCTTTACTCACAGGAAAACCTTTTAAAAAGACAAATGAAAGCATTTAATAAACATGCTCTTTGTAGAAATGAAATGTCCACACTTTGACATCAATTCTCTGCCTGTTTATGAGTGAGCACTTAACTTCCATAGAGTTTTTCTTATCCACTGATTTCTAAGTAGGTGGGGTTAGGCTTATATTTCCTTCCTTACTACTGGGAAAGCCTAGGCACAAGGAGGTGAAGTGATGTGTCCCAAATCAGTGGCAAAGACACAGATAAAATTATGAGATGTAGTTTCATAGGTGCAATAAGGGGAGAAGAAGCCACTAGATCACTGCCTGGCTTTCTTCAGTCCCATCTGTCCGCTCACAGGGGGACTGACGGACAGTGCCAACCAAACAGACATATCACAAAGGCCAGTCACTACTAACGCTCTCACATTCTGCCCTGAGGATGTGCTGGAATGCCACGGTTGTGCTCTACTGACCCAAACACTGGGCAATGTACGGAGCGGAGCTCACACTCGCAGCAGCCCCAGGGTCCTTAGGCTGCCTGTGCCAAGGGTGCCCCGAGCACTGGGTCCGCGGGCTGGGTGAGGACACACCTGGCTGTGCTCCAGGCTGCGCTCCCTCCAGGCAGTACAGGTACAGCCGAGAGGACCCACTTCTCAGGGATTGTCCCAGGACACAACACTCCAGTTAGTGTTCTCACCTTTGAAAGTCCTGGGCCGTGGCATCAGAGCCTCCCTGTCACATCTCACCAACACTGCCTACCTTTCAATGTGCTGCTCGTGTTATCCCCACCATTGAGATGCCTCCGCCTCATGCTGTGGGTGATCCATGGCAATTCTTTGCTCACAGCACTCCCACCTGACAAAGAACTGGGTATTTTCTTCTGTCTGTCCAGGTCTTTTGCCTCAGTGCTAACTGCGAGGCTAACCCTGCCCAGCCCATGAAATTCCCTGTCTGATGACACATGTAACTCATCAGGGTCTGGGGCTCGCAGAAGCATTTGTAAAGTCATTGTTCTATCTTGCTCATCCTTGGATGTCTCAGGCTCTGGGACAGAAGACTTGTTGGAAAGGTCCCAAGTTGTCTCTGCTGACATTTTGTCCACAGAATCTTTAACACCGCTTGTTGCATTCAGTCTCTTAGTTGCCATCTCAATCTTTTCTGTGAGTTCCTTGGAGAGATTGTGTATGGCTTTCACTCGATCCCATTTATTTCTATTTGGCAAAATACCAGAAGCTGAGTCCTTGAAGGCCGGTTTTATATCATCCTGAGGAAGGGAAAAGCTCGGAGGAGGTGTGTACAGAGCTGGGGTGGAGCAGTCCCTCAAGTCTTGACATTTCAGAGGACTGGGAAACCAGGATTCAGACTCCAGTAGAGCTGCAGAAGGTGATGACTCTCTTTTTTTAATTGGTTGAACTGTTTCTAGAAGCTGATTCCTGTTTAAACAAAAAGGAGAAATGTCAGATTAGAAAAACAAATAACGTTAGCTTTTTGCACAAACCAGTATTCTCAGCTAAAGCACTTCAAAAAAGAAAAAGACTGAGATTTCCCTATTTGTTGAATGATGAATTCAGAATGGAGTACAAACTACTGACAAACAGGGAGAAGAGTCAGAGTCTTGCCTGGGGCTGACATGGAATAATTATTTAAAAATAAATAAATCCTAAAAGTAGACTGAAATGATTGCCTCAGCCTGGAGAGGCAGAGCACCAGCCTCCTTCAGTGCTCAAAAGCACTCCCAGGTGGCAGAAGTGGGCTATGCATAGCTCAAGTACTGCTGGTAAAGCAGGCCACATGGAGATCAGGTAAAGGATATGCGGGTTAATTTAATGTCTTGGCAGAAAAAAAAATGTAAAAATAATTTTTAAAAATGATTTAATACCCTGAAACAGAAGTCCTGGCTCACAGCGTTCCGTAACCGCTTTGAACTTGGGTGCTCTGAGGCTGATTTTAAGGCGAGATACAATAGCAGATTGGTCCATTACTCTGTTTTTTTTATAGTTTTCAACAGAACACTATGAAAAGTCTGCAGAGTATGCTGAGAAAGAGGCTTTCTGTGCTTCCAGTGCCTGAGTACCTGTCTCTGTGACCTCTGTTTAGCAGAGTGTGGGATGCTTTATCCACCCAGGCCATGAAACTCCTCTCTGGGTTTCCACCACTCATGTGCTCCTGAAACAAGAGTGGCCGTTAGTGTAAGCACTACACAACCAGGCAATACCAGTGCAGTGTTTGGCTTTTGTTCACTGCATCATTGGTTCATTTAACTGGAAAAACGCAGGAGCCAAACAACAAACCTGTTCTTTCAGCTGAGGCAATGGAGATTTCCAGGCTTTTGACCCTAAAGTCAAGGGTTCCAGACTTACCAGCAGTTCTTGCCATAATCAGAAGTTAATTGCTCTATTTTTCCTGATAAAACTTTCTCTCCATGACACTTCAAAGCATTTGAATGAAGTGTTTCATCTCCTACGCGGTGCTGCAGTGATCAAGACTGAAAAGTTTGCAATCTGCCACTCCTTCATAACTTACTTGGTCAAGTGTGCACCGAGGACTTTCCTTCGCAGCAGCTGTTTCCCTGATGAGCTTGCATGTCTGTTCAGAAAATGTTTTCTTTTCAACAGCTTCTCTCTGTTTCCTGTACACTTCTTGCAGTCTCTTATTTCTCATTTCCATGGCCTGCATCAAAGACTTTTTCTCTTCCAGTTTTTTTTTCTTTCTTTCTTCATTCTTCTGATACATAAATGCCTGAACAACTTCAGGGCTGTAGGGGTGAGGTTTCTTAAGGTTTGCCCTCCTCTTTGAAAGGTGTTTAAGGTTTTCTTTCTCAAACCCTTTCTGTGCAGGGCTGCTTGAGCCTCTCCACCTCTGAGGAGATGTGCTTTTGCCTCTGTTGCAGTTTCCTGAGCTGCTGGGCTTGGCTCCAGCTTTTACTAATGAAGCCCTTATCTTTTCCCCACTGACGGCAGAGGGAGTCACGTCCTGAGGTCCAGGTGAAGGGGAATGGATCCCTGGGTATTGCTGCAGAATTTCTACCTTTTCTTTTGCGGTATCTGCTGGGAGCCTGCTATGTCTGCATTCACTGCGATACTGGCTTTGCAAGTGTATGTTCCTGAGTATTTCTTTTATGTCCTTGGTTGGTACATTGCTGCTCCTTTCAACAGGCTTGCGGTGGGGAACTGAGCAGCTTCTGAATTCAGGGCTTTCCCCCACAGGTTCCTTTCTCATTTCTCTAGAGGTGTTTTCCACTGCTGGCACTGCTACAAATCCTCTGACAGGTTCTGTGGAAGATTTTGAAACAGCAGTGGTGTTAGTACATCAGTGGTGTACCAGTTCCCGTATCTCTGTGCATCTCAAAACCTGCCTCCTACTGTAGGCCTGAGGACTGTTGTAAAATTTTCAATGTTCCAGGCAGAAGACAAAGCCCTGTTAATTCCGAATTTGCAAAGTCCAGTTACAGAAATGATGTGTAGTTTGTGGCCCTTCAGTGTGTATATAATTTAATACATATGGGCAGTGAAATTCTCTCTTAAACCTCTCACACTCACCTGTGAGACCTCAATCACCAGCCTCAGCCATCAGAAGACCCAGGGAAGCCATACAGCTGTGTCTGGCAAACCAGCCCAGCTGAAAGGAGAGCAGGCTAGAAATGCAGGACACGGGGCTGACGCTGTATCTGACACTGCTCTATGCTGGGAAGACACAGGCTGTGTCATGACCCAGACAAGCCTTACTTTAAGGACACAGTGCATTTGTACTACCCCTTCAAAACCACAGTTCGGTGTGGTTGTTAACCTGACAAGCGAGTTATTGCAAGAGTCATTGAAGATGGGTGCTTAGAAGGACCTTGAAGCCATTTATTTCAGCTAGTTTCAATAAATGGCCAACCACTTTTTTGTCTGCGTGCCAAAACAACTAGTGGAGCTGTGAGAGGCAGCTGTACCATAGGTGCTTCCAGTGGTCCGCTCTTCAGCTGTGCTCCTTGGCTTTGGAAGTGCAGGCGGTGGACCAAGCAACTTTCTAGCTAACTTCTGACCTTCTCTCCATGCAGAAGCACCAGGCAGCTTTGTACCTGAAATGGAGCAAACTAATTCATTTTTAAGCTGGTGAGAATCAGCAGGGTGCAGTATGGAGGAATCAATGGACGATACAGGACAAGAGGCCATGTATAATGCAAAAATAAACGATGCAGTATGCAGCACAAACAAATTATTCTTGCTTCATAGGTGGTGTCACATAATAGACAACATTTATCACTGTTTTGCTTCATAATTTCAGATTGCATTCACAGCATGCCAATACTTGCCCTGGCATAATTATATATTTATTGCAAACACTTCTCAAGCAGAAGGCGACTAAACAGATAGTTATTTGATATTTGCATGGACGCTCCCTCCCTGCTTAAATTTCACCCTGACTAAAATATTCAAGCTTTTTTATAAAGAAAAGATTTTAGCCTTAAATACTTATCAGCCTCAGTTTGAAGGTGTGGATCAGTACTCAGTAAGAGCTATAAAATCTATTGACCGAGTTGTGCTTGCCTCTGCAAACTCGTCTACGACCTGAGCTGTCTGTACAGAGCACCTCAGAGAATCATCTAGACAGGAAGCACTCCCAGAGGCTGGCTGGTTAACGGGATTGCCCTTTGCCTTGTGACCAGCAGCTACTGGGCAAGGCAGCACCCCTGTAGCTGACAGCCCTGGGTTCCGTACCGCGGCTGCTGATGGAGGCGCAGCCAAGTACGTCAGCTGAAGGCTGCAGGCAGCGTTCTGGGAGCCTGCCCACCCTGCCAGCTCTGGGGGCTCCTGGCCGCGTAGTTTAGGCCAAGTCACAAGAGGAATGATGTTTTCCAGACGGGAAGAGCTGTCAGTCTCTGTGGGGCTGAAGTGTCCTCCTATAAACCCACGGATCTGTGGAGCCTTCTAGAGGAATTACCCACTAGATCTGTGAAGTTCAGTGTTTGACAGCACAAACCGTGGGTGGAACTGCCAAAATCTGTTGGGCTCATCCATGTTTCTGAAGAAACACCTCGCTGTATTACTTTATTTTCTAGTTTAGCAGTATTAAGAAATGCAGGAGATGCATTTATTTATTATTCCCTAAATGCAAGACAAATTAATATGAAGCTCTAACAACCTTCACCATGTTGTCTGATTTCTATTAGATCTTTTTCTATCTATACAATGTTTATTATCTACAAAAAGTCTTATGTCAAAGTTCAAGAACAGCCTGAGTTCCTGATGAAATCACTTGCTAGAAGGAAATCTTTTGATTTAAATATTATCCTGTTTTTTGGTTGGTTTTGTTTGTTTGTTTTTTTTGCCTACGAACAGATGAATATTTTATAGCTGTTGTGACTTAATTTTTTGTTAACTACAGCAAATTTATAATTCATCAAATTCCTGAGCACTCTGGCTCTGACCCCTGACCCCTCATTCATCTCTTTGTAGCCCTGCCTCGGCTCTTTCGCTGACAGAAACTAATAGCCAATAAAGACACCATGACACTGGCAGTTACAATGATGAATGTTTCATGCAGCATGGTCTTATTATGACCCACTCTCAGAGGAAGATCAAGCCATTTTTCAAGCAATCCATTAAAACAAAACAGGAGGGAGAAGGAAATTATTATATATTTCATGCATTTTAAATAGTACTTTGGTAGCAGAGTGCATGATGCAGCTGTACCCATAATTTCATCTGTATGGTATTAGATAGCTTGGATTTTTTTCCTCCTGTTTGCCAGAAGCTGCCTATCTGCAACCTTTGCCAGGGTAAAATTCAACTGCTTTGAGTGAGCAGTACCCATAGAACTGCAACTGTTTGCCTTGCTCCTCACAAGTCTGAATACAACTTCCACTGCAAAATGACAGCATTAAATGGGTAAAATTACTCCAGTAATTCTAATCTGCACTTAGAGAACCCCTTATCCCCTTCATGGAAAACTGTCAGCTCGGGCTCGGTAGCCCTGTTCCTGCTGCTTTGAGTTTGTAGTAAGGCTGTGGATAATTCATCTGGATTTTCTCCGTGTGCACCTGGCCCCTGCTTTGCAGGCTGTGAAATCCCTCCTTAACTCAGGAGGGAACACAGAATTGGAGAGGTGACAGACAGATCTTCCTGCCTAGGTCCCACCTAGGACATGCAGCGTATTTTTCATTTCTGATTTTAATTCTGCCCGGCCTGGAATTCAACTGCTGTAGGCAACGGCGTGACAAATCACTGAAGGTCACAAAGGCTGGTGCTCAGGTAATGCCTGTGGGCGTTGGCACAAAGCGGGTGACAAATCCTTTGCACAGGCAGAGCCTGAGGGAGGGCGTGTGGCAGCGACTGCCAAATTCACCCAAAAGCCAGTGTCAGAAGGCGGAAGCAGGTGGCCAGTCTGACACCCACCCCTGAGGCCTCGGCACGCTTCACAGGCAGCTAACCCAGAAACTAAGCCTTGTGTCCTTGTGCTGCCTTCGGTCATCTTCTGCCTCCTGGAACACACACTCACATTTATCCGTGCCCTCCATGCTTTGTTACTTGCTTTACATAACCAGGCTCCGCTCCTTGACTGTGGATCCTAGGATTTGGCATTTTTTTAATAACTGGATTAAGGTTTTGGCAGGTGAGTACCCAGATGCTGTTGACCTCCAGTCCGTCAGTCTGTGTCATTTCTCACGATTCTCCTTACCTTTACCTGTCGCTGTTCTATCCAGAGCAGAGGACTTAGGTGAAGGCTGCCTGTGGCTTTGTGTTTGAATTCTCCGTGCTGAGCTTCTCTCTCTTTGGTCTCCAATCAGAAGGAAAAAAGAAAAAAAAAAAAAAAAAAAAAAAAAAAAAA
>VXAV01001840.1:18182-37175 GCA_013399715.1 Alectura lathami
AAAAAAAAAATCTGAGACGCTAGGACTGAATAAAACTTTCCCATTTTATTTAATAAATGGATTTTACAATAAGGGAGTTCCTATTTCTTTTACGGTTACCCCTCCCTTATATCATCAACCTTGTATCCTCAAGTCATAGTAAACTCCATGTGCACAAATCTATCTTTCATGTCAAAGAAATGAAGAATCCTAAAAAGTACACTTGAAACCTTCCTGTACAGTTGTGCTTTCCCTTTCAGCTCTGTCCATTGGATCTCTTCAACAATGTGGATGAATTTTATTTATTTCAGTTCCTATCCTTATGCTTAGTTTAACTAATTGATTTTCACATAGCATCATATGAAAGTATGATATTAAGTAAATATTAAGTACATATTAAGTAAAGTTAGATTAACACCATTTACATATTTTCTTTCAATAGCCTTTCTAAAACTGGTATCAAATTGGGCTCTTCTAATCTGTCACATCTGTTTTGAGATTTATCCTTTTTTTTCTTTGCTTGTGATGTTAGTTAATCTTTCTCTTAACATTCTTGCTGAATATTTGCAAATCATTGACATCAGATTACCATGTTTGTAAAGACTCTGATCACTTTCCCACTCATGATATGAAGATATTATATTTACTTTTATTCATTTGTTTGATTTCACTGTGATCATTAATATTACCATTTACTGTGACTAACATTGGTATTTGTCTTGGCTTTGGAAGCTGTATTTGACAGCAACAAAATGAATCGTAACTTCTGCTCATATTCCAAACAATTACCTATCACTAGCATGCACACAGCTGCACTTTTTAAAAGGTTGTTACTGGATCAAATTTAGCAACTAATTTGAGATTATATCCATTTCAGTAAGTACAAACCATGGAGACATTTTACATCATTTTAAAACTGAATTAATCTTTTATATATATATATAAGGATTCAACATAATGTGTGTTGTATAAATTTCTTCTTGCATTCTGCTCTAACAATTCCCTACACATAAAATAGATCAGAATATAAACATACATAAACATATTTTTAACAAAAGTTTGGTGATGCACTATGTATTTCTATCTAACCTCTACAGATGCTGTGTTTAAGCTATTTCGAGCAAGTGAAGATAGGAGAGTTCTCTTAAGAGATTCATAGCGGTTAAGGGCAAGGCTGTAGATGTCCCTGTTCACTGCAGGGGAGTTGGACTAGACATAGAATCATAGAATTGTTTGGGTTGGAAGGACCTTAAAGACCACCTAGTTCCAAATCCCTGCCATGGGCAGAGACACCTCCCACTAGACCAGGTTGCTCAGAGCCCCATCCAGCCTGGCCCTGAACACTTCCAGGGAGGGGGCATCCACAGCCTCTCTGGGCAACCTGTTCCAGTGTCTCAGGTTGATGACCTTTAGAAGTCCCTTCCAACTCAGGTGAATCTATGATTCTATGAAAAGTGATTATTAGATCATTTTGTCAAGTCTGGAATATACTGCAAGCCACTAAATTTCATCCAGTGTTGATATCTACTTAGAAAATGAACTGTGACAATCAGTAATTGTTGTTGCTATTGATCATATTTGCTGTAACGCTAACTGCTGAAGAAGAGAAGAACTACATTGAGATAAGCATCGTATTAACATAGATTAGTTGATGATACCTGTCTTGATTGGAGGGCTACAAAATGGTTAGGGGCCTGGAGCATCTCCCTTATGAATCCTGGGACAGTTTAGCCTGGAGAAGAGAAGACTGAGAGGGGATCTTATCAACACTCACAAATATCTGATGGGTGGGTGTCAAGAGGATGAGACCAGGCTCTTTCCAGTGGAGCCCAGCAACAAGACAAAGGGTGGTCACAAACTGGAACACAGGAAGTTCCATATTAACATGAAGAAAAACTTCTTAACTTTGAGGGTGACAGAGCACTAGAGCAGGCTGCCCAGAGAGGTTGTGGAGTCTTTTTCTCTGGAGGTATTCAAAACCTGCCTGGATGCTTTCCTGTGCAACCTACTGTAGGGAACCTGCTTTTGTAGGGGGTTTGGACTAGGTGATCTCCACGGGTCCCTTCCAACCACTATGATTAGCCTGGATTTGGAGAATTGTATGAAAAATATACAGCAGAATAATCACCCAATTGCAGCAGACAATGCATTAGTTTCATTACTTCATTTTTTAATAAATAAAATAAATATAAATGGAGTTAAGTGATGGAAAACATCTCCAAACAGAAGAGGACAGGTCAGTAAGAGTGCAAAGAATGTAGGGCTGTAACGAAATTATTGTGAAGATACACGTTATCTTGTATTTTTCCACAATGGATACATATACTGACTGTTCAGCAAGAGAAAAGCAGGACTAAGTGAGTGGACAGGGTGTCTTCATTTATCTTTTTCTCATGTTTGACAAGGTATAATACAAAAAAGTTACATTTAGAAGAAAAATTCCAGTTTAAATACATATCATACACTCCTATACTGTCAGGCTGCCTATTCCTATAAGACATGGTATATTTAGACAAAAATGAGACTGAGAGCTGGATTCCCGTATATGTTGGTACCCTATTCCCTCACTAACCCCTCAAAGTAATATAAAATAAAATGGTACAGTAAAAGGAACATTATATATGTTGTTGGTATAGCGTTTGTAATTATCTGGTATGTTACCACATATTCCCCCTTAGCTTTGAGAAAGGAGCTGATATTTATCTGTCTCTTCTATTCTAAGCAATAATATTTGTAACGGAATTCTGTAGTTTTGATCTTATCCATATTGATAAGTGGTGTGGTTAAACCTGGCATGTAGTTAAGTACCACACAGGTATTTGCTCAGTCCCCCCAGGTGGGGTGAGGTAGAGAAGTGGAAACATAAGAGAACTCGTGGCTTCAGACGAAAACTGTTTAGTAAGACAGAAAAGGAAAATAGAAGTAAAAATGCAATGAAATATATATATCCACAATGCGATTACTTGCCACCCACAACTGCCACCCAGCTAACAATGCAAGTGCTAGCCAACTGACACTCTGCAACACGATGCAGTACCCAATGCCCAGCAATCCCCAAGCAGGAGCCAACCACCCACCCCCAACAGTCAACTTACAACAGCTTTATAGACTTCCACATGATGTCACACGGTATGGAATAATCTTTTGTCTAATTCTGGCCAGTTGTCCTGGCTCTACTCTGCCCCCTGCTGCCACACCACAATGGCCTTCAGAGGCAGAGCAGGGTGGCCTGGTTGGGCCCCAGCACAGGCTCATGTGCTCAATAACCAAAACACTGGTGTGCTACTAACACTGTCTTAGGTGAGACCAGGACAATGGCTTTTTTCTGTGAATAAAACTGTTGATACATTGACTGCATTCTTCAGGTTTGAGTAAGTGCTAAATTAAGAGATTGTATAAAATGTGCAGAGTTACAGATTTTAGAATTTTTATTTCTATTGTAGTCTTAGAATTATCATGGAATTATCATATACTGAATTCACATATTTGGTCCTTAACTTTTATTTTCCTAATTGTTACCATATAAAGCTGTAGCCCTACAAAACATACATAGTACACAACACCCTGATTACCAGGTACCAAATTGAAATATACTAAAAGTATTCATTTTTTTTCTTAAAAAGGTTTTCAATTACACAGGATTTGGAGGTGATTGCAATGGTATATTCACACCATAAACCAGATTTCCTTTTAGAGAAGCAACTGCAAAACTATTATCTGAAAAGAACTCTCTCTGCTGATAGTATAGGTTCTGTTTCCTTTGGTGAAATCACAGAGCTTGACTTGTGCAGTAATTAAATTGTGTATGAAGTTAGAGACTGAACAACTATTATTAGCAATATAATTTGATCAGTGGTAATAAAGATGTAGTAAAAGAGCATGTAAAAATCAGCTCTCAGATTATTTAAAATTTAAAATTACTTAGGGCCTGGCATAAGATTTATTTTTTCTCCCTATAAAAAGAGCAAATTTCAGATAGCTCTTCTTATTTAGTGAAAACTAGATTTACTGGTTAAAGATCTAGCTGTTGATTTGCAGGAGTCTAACTCCTGACTCCTTACAGGATTACCTAAAAATTAAACCATATGTCTGAGAACATTCTCTAGCAGGCTTGGTGCCATGACCGCTTCTCTGACGAGCCTGTTCCAGTGCCTCACCACCTTCTCAGTGGAGAACCTTTTCTTCGTACCCAACCTGAATCTTCCCTGATGCAGCTCCATGCAATTCCCTTGGTCCTATTGCTGTTACCAGAGAGCGGAGATCAGAGCCTGCCCCTCCACCCCCCTCGTGAAGATGCTGTAGACTGCCTTGAGGCCTCCCCCTCAGTCTCCTCTCTGGACTGAGCAAACCAAGTGACTTCAGCTGCTCCTCATACGTCTTTTCCTCCAGACTTTTCACCATTTTTGTTGGCTTCCTTTGGATGGATTTATGTCCTTATATTGTGACATGCCAAACTGCACACAGTGCATCAGCACAGAGCAGAGTGGGACAATCCATTCTCTTACCCAGCTGGCAGTGCTGGGCATGATTCACCCCAGGGTATGGTTGGTTCTTTTGGCTGCCAGGGCACATTGCTGACGCATGTTCGACTTGCCATCAACAAGAACACCAAGATCTCTTTCTGCAGGAGTTCTCTCCAGCCTGTCATCCCCCAGACTGTACATATATTCAGGATTGCCCCATTCCAGGTGCAGAATTCAACACTTGCTCTTGTTAAACTTCATATGATTGTCCTCTGATTTTTCAAAATCTCTTTTCAAGGCCTCTTTACCTTCGAGGGATTCAACGGCTCCCCCTACTTTAGTAACATCTGCAAACTTAGTATACATTCAAGTCCTGCATCCCGATCATTTAACAAAATGTTGAAGAGAACTGGCCACAGATGGAGCCCTGCAGAACACTGTTAGTGGCTGGTGACCAGAGTGATATAACCCCATTTACATTTATAATGCTCTGAATCCAGCCCACCAACCAGTATAGATTCTAGGGTCACAATCAATGAATTAGCTGAGACTCATCCCACTTGGTTCAGCACAGTAAAAGACAAACCACGCTTAGATCCGGAAATGCTAGTTATGTAGATCTTTACAAAGGGCAACAGATCCTGTTTCATATCTTCACTAGCCATTACATGTGAACACAGACATACTCCTGACCAAGGTACATTTGTTTCCAGCCATCCTGGGTCTACTAGAAAACATATGATTTAAGAATCTAGGACTAGCAGAGAGAGAGGTAATTAAATAAAGAGGCCAGCATGGATATCTCTCTGTAATTTTCATTGGAAAAGAAGAGCAGAGGAAAAGTAGCGCAAAACTTCTATACCTCTATGCTCAGAAAATCTCTATGAGTGCAGATGAGATGAAAAAAAGAGACAAAATACTGATCCAAGGGTCTGTTTAGGTACTTGTTTGTAAAATCCCACTCTGGGGAAACTTAGCTAGGTCATGTATGAAGGAACTTTTTAAAGGAAGCTAGAATGGAAGAAATGAATTTTGCACTTACATCTGAAAGCTGTGAAAGCTGAGCTCATTTTACAGGCTCATACCAGCTGTAAAAGAGTGTTCCCTGATCTTGGGGCAGCTCTTGCAAAAGTTCTGTCTCTTGTGCTCCAAGTCTTTCCTTCTTGAGAGAAAACTTTATAGTTTCATTGGATTGTAACAGCTGTCAAGGGAGGCCACGGTTTCTGAAAAGAAAAGCTTGGTCATTTTCTACAAAAGGCTCTGAATATTGAGATAAACTCTAAATTGGATTCTGTATTCAGTAAGAAGGCAGGGTACAAAGCAGTTCATGGAGTTATGTGTTCAGAGATCAATGTGTTACTGAAAAAATCGGCTGATGCATTTTGAAGCTTCTTTAGCGCCTCTTTGGCTTCATTCCCAGGCATAATGACTAGCAGTAATAGATACTGGCGGTCAAGAATATATGGCTTAATTTGGCAAAAATTATTGCTAACACTATGTATTTACTCCATGTTTAAGCTAATATAAATGAGAACAGAAAGAAGCTGTAAATATAATAATTCTTATTATTTTAACAAGTCAAATCACTTGAGAACTCATAAAATAAGAATCTGAACTTCAATTCTGGCTTTTGGATAGCATGTTTGTTAAGTCAAGTTTCTGGAAAAGAAGTTGAAATCTAGTTGTATTTACCTCAGCAGCTGCAGCACTTAATGACACTGAGTTAAAGTAGACGAAGAGCATATATAGATGAGAAGAAAAAGTATATAGCAGTTCTTTTATTGTAGTTGGTAATGTGGAAGATGAAATAATTACAGCAAAAAAATGAATAAATTGAAGAAATCAGTGTCAATGCAATGACACTGAAGTGGAAGTCTGCAGAACTAACTTGTACAGAGTTATAATCTTTACAGCAAATACCCATTTGTGCATAAAATTATCTTTTTGATTTATGTATTCAGTTTTCCTGTCCTCATTTATTTTTCCTTTTTGAAATCTGACACCTGTAATGCAGTTCATTACTTTTATTATTGTTGCTTCAAAAATGTTATATGCTTATTTTTAAGGATTTATATTAAAACTGTAAATTAATATGATTTGACCAACAAGCATCTGTTTTTCCATTTCTGCTGGAGAAATTTTATCCTGCTTTAAAGTAGGGAAATGAGGAGAAACTTCATCAATAAGTCAGAAATCACTTAAAGATATAATTCAACCCAGAGATGAATCTACAGTTTAGATCAACTCAGAAAGATATCAATGTTTGTGAAGTTATCATTGTCCTATATGTCAGAAGGAGAAAGTTCACAGAAATGGTGGAAACTGAAGACAAGCTGTCCTTCTTAAGTTCAAGAAAAAAATACAGATTGCTATATATCAAATAACATATTTTCTGATATATTTTCTGGAATAATAGCTATTGTTGCATAGTATATTATTTAGGATTGCACAGTTTATGCTTACTCAATGAAATATTTCACAGTGATTCAAGAATCCTCAAGAAAGTCCTCTTTAGACCCAAATTAGGCTAACAGTGTTTTGGATTTTATAGTCCAGGGGCTAAAAAAAGAATAAGAAATTGAGTTCTGCTTCATGGAAATATTGTAATGAATTACCGGATGAATCGCATCGCTTCTGGAAAATTTTGCCCATTTTTGCCCGAATGTCCTGGAAGACAGTCTCATGATTTTTATTTAGGTTTAGAAGAAGTCAAACCCAGCCAAACCTCAACTAATGCAGTAAGGTGGAATTCATTTTTGTAGGTTTGAATTGGATGGGAAATGTTTCTATTATTTTTAAGATATTTAGATTCAAAGTTAGCATTCAGAAAAAATACCAAACAGCCATGCTAGAACAGTGTGCATTTTAAGTTTAATATGGCAAATTTCCTCTGACGTGTTTAGAGTTGCATTTTATGGTGGAAATTTAATGGGTATACAGACTGCAAGTGACACATCCAATAATGAGGGACACTGAAAGACACTTTCTGAACCATTTCCTGACCCTGTGTTTGCACTGCTGCAGAAGTAAGGAAAACAGAACTCCTACAACATACTTACACATGACTGTCTCATTCATGCAAAGTTACCTACTAAACTGCTTACAGAACATTGGCAGAGGGACCACTGTGGCTGTCATAGGCTGGTAAAAACTGTATTAGTGAACAATTTCCACACATAATATTTGCAGGCAACTCTAACACAGAAATTTACCAATCCCTCAAATAGATTACAGCAGTAATGTTGAGAGAGCCAATCTTGCACGTGGCAAGTCACTGCAGCAATCTCTGCTGCAGTCTACAAATCTGTAAAACAGGGATAAAAATAGTTCTCTCTTTTATAAGAGGCTTAGAAACCTAACATCACAACCTTATAAAATGGGCAGTTTTCAACAGAAATATCAAAAGAGACATCAAAACTCTCAATTTTATATGAGTATTAGTCAAAAAAAAAAAAAATCACCAGTTACAATTCAACTGCATCATCACAACTAATCAAACAGGCTTTTTTTCAAATTTATTTGTTTGTGTGTATGTATTACTGGCAATCAAGTCTGTAACAAATTATGGAACACATCCAGCAGCAGCAACTGTCGCAAAACTACCAGGGACTGAAAGGACTGTGACTTAACCCTAGCACTTTTAAGGGAAGTGTCAGTCAAACAGAAGACCAGATCACTTTACCAAAATTGCAAGATAGTCATGTTTTTTACCAGCTGTCTTTTTGGAAATGCAGACAAAACAAAGATAAGCGTTCTTAATTTGAAATACACAGAACTTCTGGTCCCGGAGAATATGGTGGAGTGCATTGTACCTCACAATTTGGAAAAGATTGTGTTAGTAGCAGAAGGAATCCTATAAGCAAGTGAAGAAGTATGTGTCTCTTCCGTGATGCAACATACTTGAAAATGTTTGGATATGCCTAGATGTTCTCAGGGTGAGAAGCTGAGATTATAATGAAAGGATAATTTGCTTTCAATTGCTTTCTCATTTAGGGGGATCCATGCCTAAAACTCTAATTTCTAAGCCTAATTTCATTCAGACTTATACCATGTATAGAATCGTAGAATCATAGAGCCATAAGTTAGAAAATACACTGAAGGTCATCAAGTCCAATCGTCAACCTGACCTACTGAGTCCCATCACTAAACCATGTTCCTTAGTGCCGTGTCCACGTCTCTTAAACAATACCTTCAGGGATGGTAGCTACAGCTGATCACTCAGTTCATCAGTATGCATCAGTAGGGCCCATGCTTCATGTATGAAAATCAGCTGATGTGCATTGAATTATTGTAGTTTTATTACCTGAAAATTTCATTCATATATATGGTCTTCTTGACTTTGGACTTGCGTAATGTGATTCCAATGTGAGACTGAAAAACTCTCCTGAAATATTATTTGTGAGTGACTCACTTAATCTGTCTCTCTGTACACACCAATAAAAGCATGCCCTTATGAACAAAGAGGTAAATATTTGCTGAAGTAAATCACATGCCAATGGAATACATGACAAACAGGTTCAATTTGCATTTTTTATGTTTCTATTCACACATCTGTCCTCCCATCCACCCACATATTAGTTTCCTATCTACATATAGCCTTGATTTTCAGTTACTCTGTCATGTAGTAAAGTATGGTATTAGACTGTGAACCCATGAGTTCAATGCTGCAGCTTCTTGATAGCAGAAGGAACAAATAGGAGTTACACAGAAGTTTGATTCAGTTGACCTAATAGGAATTTATTGCCACTTGGGACACCCTGAAGAATATGCCTGACTTTTAGATGCTAGTTCAGTACTGTGAGGGTAGGATTCATTTATCTTAATGCAGGTGACTAAGGTCGTTTAATACATGGCAGGGTGAAACTGTGAAACAGGTATCCATGTGGGCTACCAAATGTGACACAAGACTCAGTTTTCTGGAGTGGCCACTAGAGACCAGGTGGAACATCTCACAGTGACTAAAATGACATGTCCATAGGACAAGTGAATTTTGCCTCAAGATTAGAGAACAGTTAATCTCATCCTTAGTCATCTAAGGTAGGATTCAGTTCTTAAACATATGTCTTCAGTGTCATTTTAGGTTCCTTACAGTACATCTGCGAACTGGCATTCAGCTGCTGCACAATGGGAGGTGAGTCTCCCTTAAATTCTATGATGTTTTTCAAACTTCTGCGTTTCTAGGAAGCTCTGGCAACCTAGATAGCTGAAGGCTAGACAGGATATTCTAAAGCATCTAGAATGTCAAAAAATACTTACAAGTAACTAGGGAAATGAGGAAAATAAATTTAACATATTTTTCCCACAAATCGAAATACAGAGTAAAATATGAATATCTACCACTGTTAATGTTTCTCAGTTACAAGTACTTGTAATTGCTTCTATGGCTGATAATATGAGACAGTATCCCCTGAACTTCTTTGTTAAACTCATTCCTACTATTATAAATGCTTTGAAGATCAATTCTGCTAAAATATATAGTGATTTTTAAAAAGTAGTTTTGAAAAATGATCAAGACAAAGATTGCAACATTTCTATTTTCTTTAGAAAGTGTTAGCTTCTAGCACAAAAATCCCATAGCTAAGCTGTTAATTAACAAATATTTTCTCTATTTCTGTTCACAGATTATTGTATTTACTAATTAGTCAAAATTTTACATTAATCTTTGCACTGCAATTTCTTTGAGGAAATCTTCTGTCATCTTCTAAAGTTTAAAATATATTGGTGAATTCCATTAACCTCACTCATGCCTTTCTTACTTCATGGTCACAGTATGTAATTCAGCATGCAGTGGCAGCTGAATACTTTTCAGTCAAACATAAAACTTCACATACAGATACTTTCTATAATGTTTCAGCATAAAAACTGTGCTTGTGTTATAGACATGGAAATTTATCAGAAATAATCAAAGGGTTTTTTTTGTTAAGCAAGAAATAACAGATGTCCTCAGCTGAAAAGATTTCAGAAGGCCATAATTATATTTGGAATGGAATAGAATAGAATAGAATAGAATAGAATAGAATAGAATAGAATAGAATAGAATAGAATAGAATAGAATAGAATAGAATTGTTCCAGCTGGAAGAGACCTACAAAGATCGTTGAGTCCAATTGTCTGACTACATCAACACTAACCCAAGTTTAAAACATATCATTAAGAGCATTATCCAAATGCATCTTAACCATGGATAAACATGAGGCGTCAACCACCTCTCTAGGAAGCCTGTTCCAGTGTTTAACTATTGCCTTTGTGAAGAATCTCCCCTAATGCAGCCATTCCCATGTGTCCTCACACTAGATACCATGGAGAAAAATAAACCCTCTCCACTTTCCTTTCTCAGGAAGTTGTAGATAACAATGAGGGCACTTCTTAGCCTTCTTTCCTCCAAGCTTGACAAACCCAGGGTCCTCAGCTGCTCCTCACAGGACTTTCAACTCTTTTACCAGCTTTGTTGCCCTTTCTCTGGACACATTAAAATATCTCATTTTTTTTTTTCTGTGTTGTATTTTATGATTCCCAGAATATAATTTGCCCTTCTGGCTGCCAGGGCACACTGCTGGCTCTTATTGAGCATACTATTAACCGTCAATATTCATCTGAATTCTAGTGATAAATGAGTTTATTAAGCTTGTGTTTAGTCAGTTCACATATATGCCACATAGTAAAGAATCCCACTATTTTATCATACACTATAAGTTTATAGCAAAACACACTGCAGAACGAATCTTTTTGACTACAAAAATCTAATTATTTTTATGCTGTTCTGACAAACTGAGGCAAATTCCTGCATGCTGAAGGACATCAAACATAAAATTGTATAAAGAAAAAGGTCATATATGAGATCTCAGTGTTGCCTAGTCTCACAGAACAGCAAGGGTGAATGGAACAGGACAGACAGTGAAAACATATCTGTTGAAAAGAGAGTTTGTATATTACTTTTTGATACCATCAGGCCTTGTTTTATGATGTATGAAAGTGCTATAGACCCTTTACTGTCAATGTTAAAAGGCAAACACAAATCAATACCTTCCTCTTTAGCTAGCAGTAATGTTGGACAAGTTCTGTCTGCCTCCTGCTAGTTTATAATATTGTTTGATTGCTAAAGAAAAGATTGATTTACTTTCCCCTCAAATTTTCCTTATACACCTCCTGCTACAGTACATTCATTTCTGAGAGAAAAGTAAATGAAATGCAATTTTAGAGATGACACATACATGTGGCACAATATAAAAGCTGTTAGCAACCTTCTGGGAGAACAGGCAGATTATTTCCATGAGGCTGTCATCCTTTTCTGTCCCTGCCTTAGTAACCAAAGCCTTTTTTTTTTTCTATTCGAAAGACATGCAGTCACAAATAACAAGCATAGAACATAACTCAAGGTTACTCTTATGCTACTTATGGAAAGAAGTAGGCAGTGAGCTCACAAACTGAACCTCTTCAAAGCCCTAAATAGGCGTCTTGATGCAGCATGTAGGAAACCAAACTACTGTTTCCTGCCAAAGCAAAGGTTTCTTTAAGAGAACATGTAAGCAATCTGGGCATAATTAGCCAGTTGATCATGTTATCAGCCATCAGTTAAATTTCTTCTGTCCTAGCTCATTCTGTCTAGATCTTTCTACCCTTGGGGAAAAACAAACCATTATGTTTTTACCTTTTTACTAAAACATAGGGAGATCTAATGATCTTGTACTCCTTCCTATTGCGAGTTTTGATTTATGATTTTACCAATCATGATTAATCATGCATAGTAATTTAATCATTTAACCATTATATTCTACCAACATATACACACACACAAAACATTTATTGTGCCTTATGTCACACAGTAACTAACAAAGCAACATTTAAAAGACGTTCCCATGGCATACATGTGATAATTTTCCTATAAGCAGAATTTCAAGGCCAAGGCACAAAATTTATGCTAATTAAACCATAGACAGGACCTATACCGTGATCACTAGTACTTTATAGTTGGCTTGATCTCTATCTCTAACTGTTGACCTTAAAGGAAAACTGGCATATATAGACGCTTCATTCATGACACCTTTTGTGTGTAATTAGGTCTTAAAAGCCAAATAAGATATATTTTTCACAACTTCTAGAGGCAATTCATTTCAGAACTTCAATATTTTTACTATTATAAAGGTTTTCCCTATATCAAGACTGAATCTTCCTGCTGCAGTTTAAATCCATTACCTTTTATCCTATATTGCAGTCTGTTCTTGATAAGCATTGCTTTTTTCCAGAGGAAATTGTGCCAAGTGTTTTCCAAAGCTGATGTTAGTAGAGTTAATGTAATATGTAGAAAGGAAGTCTAAAAATTTGTGAGGAACAATTTGAAATATATAACTGCTATATATATCATATATATATAGCATATATATATATAAAACATATATAAAATATATAACTGTTTGTGGTGTCCTCAGTACAGGATAGACATGAACCTGTTGGACCGTGTCCAGAGGAGGGCCACAAAAATGATCCAAGGGATGGAACACCTCCCCTCTGAGGACAAACTGAGAGAGTTGGGGCTGTTCATCCTGGAGAAGAGAAAGCTCCTAGGAGACTTGATAGCAGCATTTCAGTATCTAAAGGGGGGCTACAAGAAAGAAGGGGACAGACTCTTTAGCATGTTGTGGTAAAACATGGGGAAATGGTTTCAAGTTGAGAGAGGAGTGATTTAGACTAGATATAAGGAAAATATTTTTTTACGATAAGGGTGGTGAAGCCCTCGAACAGGTTGCCCAGAGAGGTCGTGGATGTCCTGTCCCTGGAGGCCTTCAAGGTCAGGCTGGACAGGGCTCTGAGCAACCTGATCCAGCCGTAGGTGTCCCTGTTCACGGAAAGGGGAGTTGTACCAGATGGCCATTAAAGGTCCCTTCCAACTCAGGCGATTCTATAATTCTGTTACTTCCATGTGTCTCTGGAAAAACTAGTCCCTGTGTGCCACCCCACAAACTCATGGAATTGCAGGTGCTTTCTTCTTAAATTCTTTCCTCTGAAAATAGGCAGGGACAGCAGTCATCATCAGTGAGCTGTGAATAGGGCTGGTTGAAAATCTTCCATCAAAGTTATAAGAAAAAGTCAGTATTTGTCAGAAAATTTTGCTTGTTCTTTCACTTTTTTTTCCTTTGAGTGCTCAATTTTGTTAACACTTTTGCTTTTGAATCCAAAAATATCATGTTCCAAAGTAAAGGTTTTTAAAAACAAAAATATATCAAAAATGTAAATGTTTGTTTTCATAAACCATAATAAATCTCTGAATAATAATAATAATTTTTGATCATAAATAAGGGCAAGATAGAAAAATGATTCTTCTAGTACTAAATATACTTATATTGGTCCATTTATATTTGAGGAATGTTTAAGGAACAGTGGAAATTTGGATAGCTATCTATTGGTTAAAAACCTATTTAATATAGTTTCTTTCTGGAGATAAATTAGCTATATGCTGAAATGACCCACACTAGAGAGGTTAATGTGAGAATAATTAGCACTATGAAAGTTTTCTAAGCATGAAATACCTTAGTTAACCTGCACCTTGTTTAGTAAATATACCCTGAAAGAGGAAAAAAGGTTGTGTGTATCTTTTATTTCTTTTTTTTTTTTTTTTTTTTTTTCCCTTGCTCTTACATAAATTGTAGGAGGATATTGAACTAGTTGAAGCCTTGTGATGCAGTTGTTCTCCCTTTTTCTCTTTACTGAAATGTGAATGTCAAAAGACTGCAAAAGCTGTAGAATTATGTTATACCAGAATACAAAATGGTATACTGGACCTTTTTTGGACTAGACCAAACTACCCAGAGGAGGAGGAAGCAGATTACTTCTCCCTATCCCCAGCCACTGTGTTCCAGGGAAGTGCTTTGCTTCCCATCTATTCTCAGTCTAGGAAGTGGTTTCCTCTAGGTTTCAATCAATGGCTTTCTGGGCTGCAGCAAACTGTAAGCAATCTTGCTGATTTTTCAGGAGAGTCTCCTCTTGGTTCAAGTCTGAGCTCCTAATCTCTGCTCCTTCTTTGTCATGGCTTGTTCTGTATATTCCTCCTCATACTTGATCCTTCAGACTTCCCTGAAGTCAGCAAGCCTCTCTCAGGAAAGGGTCATTTTCCTTTCTGCAGAGAGAAGACCTGCTAATGGAGAAACCTGCTCTTCTATCCACCAATTTTTTCTTCTCTGGTGAATGGACAATAAGTCAGCTTGCTGAAAAGAAATATCAGTGCTTAAGTTTCTTACATTTTATCTGAGGTCCTTGGGAAAACTTTGCTGCCTTTTGTTCCATCTTCTCTGGACCTGCACTTTGTTGCTCAGTCTACATCATCATGAGAAAACACTGCACTAGTTAAAATCATAGAATCAGAGAATCATAGATTGGCTTGGGTTGGAAGGGACCTCAAAGATCATCTAGTTCCAACCCCCCTGCCATGGACAGGGCTGCCAGCCACTAGCTCACTAGATCAAACTGCCCAGGAACCCATCCAGCCTGGCCTTGAACACAGCCAGGGGGGCATCCACAGATTCTCTGGGCAGCCTGTTCCAGCGCCTCAGTGAAGAATTTCTTCCTGATGTCCAACCTAAACCTCCCCTCTTTCAGTTTTAGCCCATTCCCCCTTGTCCTACCATTATCCACCTGTGTAAAAAGTCGGTCCCCCTCCTGCCTGTGAGCAAATGTAACCAAACAGAACAAAAAATAGTCCTTCTCTTCCTCTTCTCCCTCTTAATGTCTGAAAAAAAGATATTCCTTACTCTTCTTCAGTGTGGTATATGCTACATAGGCCTACATATGGTATATGGGAGAAAGAAAAAAGCCAAATCCACGGAACATTCTGTTGACAGTACTAAGTGTAGTTAAGCGCTCCTCGATGCCACCTACACACCTAAAAACCTATAAAATGTACTTTATGTTAGAAAGTCAAAATCAAAGTTAGAAAATCTTAAAGTGATTTAGATCATAAAATAGTTTTGGAAGTAATATGGTACAACTCCATGGTCAAAAAGGAGACAGCTAAAGCAGGCTGCTTGGGGCCCTATTAGTCAAAATCTGAATATCTTCAGGGATGAAACATCCAAAGGCAACCTGCTCTGGTGTTTGACATCCCTCATTGGGAATGATATCCTTCCTCATACCTGATTTGAAGTGTTGTTACATGCATCTGTTGCCTCTTAGGCTTTCAGTGTGCACCTCCAAAAAGGCTCCATCTTGTTTTATTTTGTACCCCCGATAGCTAACTGAAGACAGCAGTAAGATCTCCCCCTTGGCTTTCTCTTTCAAAGACTAGAAAATACAATCCTCTCAGCCTCCCTTAATTCGTCATCTGCTCCAACCACTTTTAAGTCTCTCTCCACAGGACTTGCACTTGCATGTGATTGTTTTTCCCCAGGAAATCCAAATGTGGACACTGAACTCCAGATGGACTCTAAAAAGTGTTGATCAGAAGGCCAGAATACCTTACATTAACCTGCTGGTTTTGTTTCCAGTAGTACTGCTCAGTATATGTTTGACTTTCTTTGTCAATTCACTTTCAAGTTGCTCTCTTTTATATCCTATTCAGCAGAGCTGTGTTTGAGTTTATTAGGACTGAATGACTACTGTTGCTAGCAATGCTAGCAATGCAGATATTGGCAGTTGAGGATTCAGTCACTGGTGAGGCAGACCTTGTTTACATGATCATTTGTTTCACACAAGACATTTAAAATGTTCGAATGATAAATCTGCTTTGACTATGAATCAACGTTCTATCTTAAGCAGTTCTGTAGGATTGCTGCTTCATTTATGTATTGCACAGTGAACAAAAGGAAAATAGCAAGAAAAGAATGTGGTTTTGTTCTTCCTGCATTTGATTGCTATCCTGACAAACTTTATTCTTTCTTATATTTGGCCACATGTCCTTATGTATGCTTGCTAATCATTTCAAAGAAATTGTTCACAAGTGATAATTAGCTATATGCTGTCCAGTTTTTGGACTGATAATCAAAGTTCTAGTGCGCACAACTGTTTACCAGCAATACAAATCACCTTAAATATGTGATTTCCTAAATTTTGAGTTTGGTGTATTTACAGCATTTCATCATTTTCTGTTTAATCTGTTGCTTGCTCTTTCTGTTGCTGTCTGTACACACATCCATATACACATGATCTGCAACTGAATTTAATCCAAGTGTCTACGAGCTGACCAATCCATATTCAGATTATTAAAACATTTAGAAGAGTCAGTATCATAAACATATACCTTGCTTTTCATTCAGTAAAAATAGCACATTTATCACTTCATCGAATTTATTGAGATTTTAATAATTTTCTTTAGTTGCAAGTGCTTGCATTTATTATGGGATTCAGTAAGCAAATATATTGATGATAATTAGAAACTTCATTTTTTTTCAAGAAATTCAGAAAAAAATTAAAATGAATATATGAAAAACTTACAACTCAACAGGATGAAGAAAACTGACTATGTATATAAGCTTGATGATTCAATAGTCTTGGAACAGTGAATAATTTTCCATGCATTTATAAAGAGTATTACAGTAAAATTGCAGTGCCCACAAAACAGAAATGCCTCTAAGTTCAAAAGGATTTGGAACAGAGGAGGGAAGATTGCTTTGGAAAAAAAAAAAAAAAAGCTGCACAGAGCCATAAATAGCCACAAATGAGATACTTAGATATTGTTTCTTTGGTGTTTGCTGCAATGATTTTACAGTGAATAATGAGTCTATTTATGTCATAGTGACCAGGCTTTTTGTTTGGTAGAGAAGTCTACTTACTGAAGGAGTCTTGCAGATAGTATGTTCTATTTAGCTAATCTTGTAAAAAATAACAAGATTAAAAATATTTTTATTTCTCATTACCAACAAAAATAAAATTTGAATATTTCTGATAAGGGAATTACATTCTTAAAAAAAAAAAAAAAACCCTTAAACTACAAAAGAACAAACCCATTCCCCTCAATTCTACAAAGAAATAGTTACAGCTGTTGGTTTTGTTGTGTTTAGTTTGTGGGTATTTTTTAGAAAACCCAGCAGTCTTAATACTACAAAATTTAAATTTATATCTGGTAGTGTCTGTGAAAAACACAACATCAGCCAAACAGCATGGAGCAGCTTCCCTATAATACCAAGAGAAGAATAAAATCTTTATAGCTTGGAAAACAGTAAGAGCCTTACTTTAATATGTAGGCAGTGGTTTTTGAAAAGCCACAGAGTACTATGAAAGGGCACACTTTATTCTTGAAATAGCTGTGCTACAAAGACAGTTTCTCAAACAACTGAGAGAACAGTCTTCATAAAAGAGGAATACATTTAGCAGGCCTTCTCATCATATTGAAAGATCAGGTAACAATAAATGACATGGTCAATTTTGTCTTGGAAAGTTTCATCCTAGTGATGATGCAGATAATAAGAATTTGTTAGCATTCTGATGTTGGATAGAGACATTCTAATGAATGAGCAGTATTCTGTATGTTTGCTCATGCATGTGCAACATGAAATGGAGCAGAAGGGACAACATCCTGAAGCAAATCTGACCTAGCAGCAATGTTTATACTCTGTATATGTAAATGTATATATAAAACATATTCTGTCTGTAATCTGGCAGGGTCCTAGTGTTTTATCAAATTAGAATTCTCAACGTAGCTTGTCAGAGTTTTTAGGAAGGGATTAGTAGTTTTAAATGTAATGTCACACAGATCAAGAGCCTCTGGTCTGAGCTTGAGCTCCAGAGGTCTGCAGAATTAGCTTATGGATATTTTATGATCTTAAAAATTATGGATAATGACAGTTCTTAATACAGCCTTTGTTAATTACAAATAAAAGAGAACAGCAGATTTGCTTCCCTTTTCCCCATCGTTGATTTATTTTTTAATCCAAACATCAAAGAAAATTAGAACAGTCAGGATCTAATACTTTTTTTTACAACTAAAGGAAAAGAATAAACAGAAACAGGAATGCAAAGAGGATCATTGTGAGTCAAGCTTTTTTTCTGATGCCATTGACAGGGGATGATTTTGTTACTCTCTACTCAGAATAATGGAAACTATGACACATTACACTCAGAAGCTAGTGAAAGTCAGAAATAGCTTTTATTGGGCATATTTCTTTACACGTGGCAAAGAAAAAAATCCTGCGTTTTCCAATTGATCTCTAAAATTTTCAAGTCACTTTTTGCCTTGTAGAAAAAAAAAGAAGTGCAAAGTACCTAATGATGTTTATTTAATTATTTATTCTCCGTTTGATAGATTTTCTCTTTCTTTCCTTGCATATGTATTAATCTAAAATTAAACTAATTTTACAGATGTGCACTTGTGGTAACATCTATTCCTTTAAGGACAAATACTGAACTCAGATGTGCATATGAAACTCATTGAATGAGTACAATCTCCTCTGACATTCACAGCCACAGGGAGTTGGCCCTAGTTTTCAATTCCTTCACCGCCATGGATCACAAAAAACATTTGGAATTAGCTGTATTCAGTGTGTCATTCTATGAACTGACATATTAGAATGATACCAAGAATAAACTTGGTTGATTTTCGGTTCAAAAAGATGTCTTCTGCTATTACT
>VXAV01001840.1:38739-57298 GCA_013399715.1 Alectura lathami
AATGTACTTTGCTCTGTACAAGTGGGCCAAGAGAATAGAAAAGAGACAGAGAAGACAGAGACATGAATTTCCATGGCTATTTTCATTATCTGCTCTAATAATTTGTTTAACTTCTTGTTGTGTTTTTTTTTTTGTTTGTTTGTTTGTTTTGATAGGAAGGCCTGTATTGTGTGCATGATACATTATATTTGATGGTTTATCCATCTTCTCATGAGTCTCCTTTAGGGAATGAATAGATAACTGGATTTTTAAAGCAATAAAAGCAAGATGTCTAAATTGAATATTTTGTTGTGTTATAATGGCCTCAACATTTCTAGACTTCTTCAATAAAATTCTCAAATTATTGTAATCAAGAATAATATTGGAGAAGATTTGCATGTCGTATGGTAACTTTATTCATATGTGAAGACAGATAAAAGGCCAATAAAAAGTATGTAAATACATTTTAGAGCAGCAAATACAGAGCATTTACTGTCTTTATACAGTCAGTGGGAATATAGCACATACATGAACAATCAGTTCAAGTAGTCTTGTTAATATTGAATGCTTCATTAGATCCCACTGAAATTGTCAGGACTGATTCTTTTTAGGAGCCATTACCTTTTAAAACACTCTGGTTTGTGATAGTGCAGACTCATCATAGGTTCATGTAAGTAAACAATTTTGTGAATGTAAAAATTTACTGAATGTTTTACGTTCTCTGATACTTAAAATTATTTCTTTAGCTAAAGTTCAAATGCAGATTTTTATTTATTTATTTATTTATTAACATTCACTTCATCATAAGAAGATAAAGAAGCAAAAACCATCACTGAACTACTCACTGAAAAAGTTTTCCCTAAGGAAACTGCATTGGAAACAATTGATTTAGCCAAGAGATTAATTCTGTTAGTAGTTACTATTGTGTTTTACCATAGCCGCTAGTGACAATTACTGAATATGCACTGCAGAAATGAGGAAATTTTTAACTTTCATTGCTCTATCTCATGCACACAGTTGTTCTTTCTGGAACAGTTGGGTCCATAGAACCCTTTATATCTGACAATGAACTGCACTTCTCCGGGCACTACTTCTTGCAGTCTTATTTCCTTTAATTTGCTATATTTATTTCCTTTCTTATTTATTTATTACTTCTCTATTTAATGCCTTAAGAAGTAATTATGTAGTAAAGCACTATTCACTACTCTGCGAACAGTACGTTCGCATGCTTGCTCTATTTTGTTTCAGTGTTGAAATTTGAAGTGTTTTTCTGTGCATATTTAAATGCAGCCATGGGGAACTACAGGCCTGACAGCCTGAGCTTGGTGTTGGGGAAGGTTATGGAACAGATCGTCTTGAGTTTGATCACACAGTATGTGTGGGACAACCAGGGAATCAGGCCAAACCAGCATGGGTTAATGAAATGACAGTCCGCTGTGTCCAACCTGATCTCCCTCTATGACTAGGTGACCTGTCTGGTGAATGAGGGAAGGGCTGTGGATGTAGTCTACTACCCAAGAGCCTTTGACTCTGTTTCTCACAGCATTCTCCTGGAGAAGCTGGCAGCCTGTGACTTAGACAGGTATACACTTCAATGGGTAAAAAACTGGGTGGATGGGTGGGCCCGGAGAGTGGTGGTGAATGGAGTTAAATCCACCTGGCGACTAGTCATGAGTGCTGTTCCCCAAGGGTCAGTGCTGGGACTGGTCCTATTTAACATCTTTATTGATGATCTGGATGAGGGGATTGAGTGCAACCTCAGTAACTTTGCAGATGACATCAAGTCGGGCGGAAGTGTTGTCCTGCCTGAGGGTAGGAAGGCTTTGCAGAGGGACCTGGATAGGCTGGAATGATAAACTGAGGCCAGGTGCATAAGGTTTAACAAGGCAAGTGTTGGGTCCCGCACTTTAGCCACAACAAGCACATGCAATGCTACGGGCTTGGAGCAGAGTGCCTGGAAAGCTGTGTAGAGACAAAGGACCTGGGGGTGATAGTCAACAGCCAGCTGAACATGAGCCAGCAGTGTGCACAGGCTGCCAAGAAAGCCAACAGCATCCTGGTTTGTATCAGAAATAGCGTAGCCAGAAGGACTAGGGAGGTGATCATCCCCCTTGTACTCAGCACTAGTGAGGCCACGCCTCGAGTGCTGTGTTCAGCTTTGGGCTCCTCACCACAAGAAAGACATCGAGGCCCTGGAGCGTGTCCAAAGAAGGGCAAGGAAGCTGGTGAAGGGTCTGGAACACAAGTCTTATGAGTAGTGGATGAAGGGACTGGGAATGTTCAGTTTGGAGAACAGGAGGCTGAGGAAAGACCTTATTGCTCTTTACCAGTACCTGAGAGGAGGTTGTGGTCAACCTCTTCTCGCAAGTAACTGGTGACAGGGTGAGAGGTAAAGGCCTCAAATTGTGCCAGAGGAGGCTCAGGTTGGATATTAGGAAAATTTCTTCTCAGAAAGAGTGGTCAGACATTGGAATAGGCTGCCCAGGGACGTGATGGAGTCATCGTCCCTGCAGATATTCAGGAAACACGTAGATATGGCACTTAGGGACATGGATTAGTGGGCATGGTGGTGATGGGTTGACGGTTGGATGAACCCATTTAGAAATCTTTAGAAGACTTCTAAGATGAACTTAGAAGTCTTTTCCAACCTTAATGATTCTATGATTCTATGTTTTAATAAATGAAACAAGAACTATATACATAAGCAACAAAATATTTTAACTAAATACTATATAAAAATATATAAATAAATGGAGTAAATAAACATTAATCTATTTTTATTTTGATCTTTTTCTTGAAAAGCAATTAATAGAAATAAAGTTAAATCAGCTCAATTACTTCATTCAAAATTTATTCTCAAATAGTTTTCTGTACTTTAAATGCACCAATACCACAAGTCTGGAGGAGCTATAATTTTGCATTTTATATCACAAACTCATGCAGATTTTTATGTTTTTCTTATTACGAAATGTGTTTGGTCGTGAAAAGAAAAACAGCACAGCATGTGATAATAATGAGATGAGCTCAGCTGGAATTTGAAAATTTATTTGTTATATACAAACTCTGCCTGAAACTTATTCAAAAAGAATATTAGATGTTGCCATACAGAATTAATTAGTCGTTAGCTTTCTAATAGTTATTACAGAAATAAAATCTGTTTTTTTTAAATTTTCTCTTACTTTAAGTATTGTTATAGTTTTATTGACATGATTAATTTTGAATTTTTGGAGAAGCCTTTGAAGCTGCCATACTATATCTAAATTTTGAATTAAGTATGATAACTGTAATCTCTTTTACAGTGTCTGTATAACTGAAGTTCAAAAATACTTTGTTGCATTGGATTACAGACAATGCTACCAATATATGTATTGAAAGTATTCAAAACATCTTTTATAAGAACCATTAAAGTAAACATCTTACTATAATGCCTATTAACCGTAATGAACACTGTTTCCTTCCTTTTGTAGTCCAAGAACACTGCCCAAGTGAATGAAGAACAACCACATTCTGCAGGTTTTATTTCTCTAGAGAGAGAATACTATCACTATCTCACGTGAATAATTTTCATTTGATGAAAATGTGATGCAATGTTCATCATACAATAGCTGAATGTGATGCAATAGTTCAATGGTGTTACTTCTGGGTTGCAATCAAGTGACTTCTAATTCCAAGTTCATTATTTTTCATTTAAAATTCCTTGGGGAAAAAAAATGAGGAATAGAAAATTATATACAGAAGATTTTGGGAATTCATCAAAACTAAAATGGAAGTACATTTTATCACTAATCTGTTACATTTCAGTTGCATGTCTGTAACTAAAAGAATACATAAAGTATACTGTTGTGAGAATAGTCCTGCCTTAAATAAAAGACCCGTTTGTTTTTGTTGTTCATAAGTTTGTTTGTATACAGAAACAATCTTCTTTTAAAGGTGAAATGGACCAAAATGATATAATATAAAAAAAGCCTCACTTTTGTTGTTTGCTTAGTTTTTTTTCTAAGATTGAATCATTAAGAAATCTGAGGAGGTTTTGTAGCTTTCCATGTATATGGTTTTGCTGTAGGCTTACTACTCTTTTAGAGCAACTTGAGCAGAACTTTAACCTGCAAAGCCTTTTGGATCTGAAAGTTTTGTTACAGCTCTTTTCCTTTGAAAAGTATTATCCCTAGTAAGAAGAGACATTAAAAGCAGAGGCCAATCTGAGATTTTTTTTTTATGTTCCTCTAATTAAAGTATGCTTCATGAACCAAAATAACCTATGAAGACTGAAAGAAAAAGTTGTGATTGTGCATTTGAGAGGTTGGTGGATTTTTGCCCAGCCTACTGGTTTATGACTTCTATTTCATGACGTATGCTGTAGTTATGACTGAGTCAATGAGCAGAGGGGATACTAGAAATCAATACCATGGAGAAGAATAAACAAGTACATCTCTCTATTATTGGCAGCTTTCTTCTGCACAGATGAAAATTTAGCCTTTTAGTCAGATCACAGGAACTTCCACTTCTTGTCCTGTTTTAAACTTAGAATAGCAAACAAAAATGCCAGAACAAACAAACAAGCAAAAAAACAAACAACAAAAAAGCCCACTGCCACCACCAACAACCAAGAAAAAAAAAAACACAATCAAAAAAAAAAAAGAACTAATCCCTTCAAAGTTAGCATGTCCTCTTATTTCTGATTGTAAAGTTTTAAAGTTGGATTTATAGTTGACTACCTATACAGGTCTCTCTTGATACTATGTCTCTGTGACATATATCAGATCTGATAATTCCTCTGCAAGTAAGGAAATAGACATTAAGTTGTTGAGACAAAATATGAAGTCAGTCTACACTCCAGTAAAAAAGTATTTTCAGAGAAGCCATGAATACCTGCTTGCTTCATATTTGTTTGACTCCTCACCAACTTTGCAAACTACCTGAGAAAAACATCTGACCATGATATCTGGATACATCTTGTAGCCATAGAACAGTGAGTTAAATTCACTTTGAGATTAAACATAGGTGTCTGGTTTTTTTTTGTTGTTGTTGTTGACCTTCACTGGGCTGAGAAATATGACAATGCATCTATTGAAAATCTTCATCTTTTTAGATAAGTAAGTAGGCTTGAAGAACACTGCAATATTTAAAATGTCAGTAATTGATTATTCTTAAGTTGCTGAAGTTAGCTTAGGACATAAAATTCATTTTCAGAAAGTGGTTGTTTGTGGTAGCTAAACTTGAAACCGGCTCTCATTACAGTTAATGAAGAGTTAGTCAATATCCTCAGCTTAGAGTGATTAAGTTGACAGCTATGGTGAATGGAGTTGATTTGCCTAAACATGGACATTTGAAATGCCATAGTTTATCTTGCCTGCTGTCCAGAGGTTGTATCAGAAAATTGTGAGTCTCCTATAGAACCTGTGCAATATCTGCCAACTGTAAAGGAAGTCTTAGATACCCAGTGATAATTCACATACTACCAGACATCTGTGTTTAGGCATGTGTTATATCTGTTAAGTATTTTTTATCAACTGAAATGATGTCTAAGCTCCTTTAATCTTCTGGAGCAAAGACTACTTTAGAGTAGGCATTTAAAATTGCATCTGGTGTTTAATGTGGTAGGGTATCTAATAAAGATGCAAGGAGTGATTCAGTGCTTATGCATACACACGAAGTGTTTTTTGAAAAGATCAAGAGTATCTCTCCCAGTTTCCAACTGAGAGAGGGCATGGATGTTCTGTCTCTTCTGTAATCTATCAGGTGCCTCCAGATAGTTTAGAAACTCTCAGACTGCAGAATGTACATGGAGACTAATAATAAAGCCTGCAGTTGGCTTTCTAAGATAAGCGACTGAAGGAGAAACTCCATAACATTCATTGTAATGGTTTGCATCTTCAGGTTGTGATGGTATGGATCTAAGACTGTAGGGATCTCCTCTATGCCAATTTTGAGGTTCACCCAAGAACTTTCACAAAATTTCTGGATTATGAGTAGAATTTTTACTTTATTATTTCCAGGCACTAAAAAATAGAAACAAGAGTTTCCTCCAGCAGAATGTACTTTTTTTTTTTTTTTTTTTCCACTTTCAACCTGTTCTGACAAAATGATTTTAATCTGCCTTGGATTTAGAAAGAGTTTTTCCTTTCAGAAAGCCAAAAGTCTTGTTTTTCTTCCAATACACATCTTGCTCAATGTGCCTGAATGTTCAAATTCTCAGTCTGAGCAAGTTTTCTGGGGTAGAACAAGGTGTCCCCAGAGCCTTCTCTTCTCCAAGCCAAACAAACCCATCTCCCTCAGTCTTTCTTCGTAGGAGAGGTGTTCCAGCCCTCTGATCTTCTTCGTGGCCCTCCTCTGAACCCACGCCAACAGCTCCAGGTCTTTCTTGTGCTGGTGGCCCCAGGCTTGGGTGCAGCTGGGGCCTCGTGAAGGCAGAAGAGAGGATGACAATTACCTCCCTCGCCCTGCTGGCCACCCCTCTTTGGATGCAGCCCAGGATACACTTGGCTTTCTAGGCTGCAAGCACACACTGCTTGTTCATGTCAAGCCTCTCGCCCACTGGAACTCCCATGTCTTTCTCTGCAGGGCTCCTCTCAAGGAGTTCTTCTCCCAGTCTGGAGAGTCCCATACCTGGGATTGCCCTGACCCAAGTGCAACACCTTGCACTTGGCCTTGTTGAACCTCATCAGGTTGCTGTGGCTTGTTTTAAGGCTATCCAGGTCCCTCTGGATGGCTTCCCTTCCTTCAGGGGTATCAACTGCACCACTCACCTTGGTGTCATCAGCAAACTTGCTGAGGGTGCTCTTGATCCCAAAGTCTAAGTCATTGATAAAGATGATGAAGAGCACCGGTCCCAGGATGGACACCACTTGTCACTGACCTTCACCTGGACATCTAGCCATTGACTAAAACCTTCTGGCTGAAGCCATCCAACCAATTATTTATCCATCGAATAGTCCACCCTTCAAATCCATATCTTTCCAATTTAGAGATAAGGATGCGGTGTGGGACCTTGTCAAAGGCCTTGCACAATTCCAGGTAGATGACAACAGCTGTTCTTTTGTCCACTCATGCCATCACGCCACCAGATTGGTCAGGCACAATTTGCCATTGGTGAAGCTGTGCTGGCTGTCTTGGATCACCTCCTCATGTCGCATGTGCCTTAAGGCACATAGATTCCAGAGGGATTTGTTCCAAGTTCTTCCTGGTGACAGAAGTGAGGCTCACCAGCTTGCAGTTTCCCGTGTCTTTCTTTCTCCCTTTTTTAAAAATGGGAGTGATGTTTCCATTTTTCCAGTCACCAGGGACTTTGCCTGACAGACATGACTGCAAATGATGATGAATATGATGAAAATATGATGAAGAGTGGCTTGGCAACCATGCCAGTGAGTTCGTTCAGGACCCTGGGTTGCATATCATCCGACCCCATAGACTGGTACACTTTCAGTCTCATGAGGCATTCTTGGACTTGCCCTTCTCTTACACTGGGAGGGATTTTACTCCCCTCACTCCCATCCAGATGTTCAGGGATGTGAGAGACATGGGAAGCCTGATTGGCAGTGAAGACTGGGGCAAAGAACTTGTTAAGTACCTCAGCCTTCTCCATGTCTGATGAAGCCAGTTCTTCCTTCTCACTTCTCAGAGGAGCTACACTCCCCTAGGCCTGTTTCTTCTGACCAATGTACTTGTATAATCCCTTCTTGTTATTTTTCACATCCTTTGCCAAGTTGAGTTCCATCTGAGCCTTGGCTTTCCTGATCCCAGCTCTACACGTTCAGATGGCATTAAGGCATAATGAGTTTGTGGGGCAAGATCCATTCAGCTTGTGAGTTCTGAAGACTTTTTTCAATTTTTTTTTTTTTTTTTGAAAAAGTTCATCAACATGCAGAAAAGTGTACTGCTGCTGAAAATCTCCCAGGCTGTGAAATCATTCTCTTTTGTATCTCATTTTTGTTCCAGCACTTACATCAAAGCTATTGCTGTACATGAGACTATGTTGGTTTAAATCCAGTTTTGCTTCAGCTTTTGAAAGCAGAAAGAAAACGACAAAAAGCTCCATTCATTCTTAGCTATGCATGCTAACTTAATGAATTTAGCAGCCCCGTTCTCCAGTACCTTGCTTCTGGCATAAACATTTACACTCATGTGAGTTATGAGAAAAATGTTACTAACTCTGAAAACTTGGGTTTAAGAACAGAATTAGATTTACAATTCAGCATGTTTTGCAAATTCAAGAGAATTAGAATGTAGGTTACTATGTCTTTGTTCTATGAAGACAGTGTGCACCATATTTTTTGAATCTGGTCTATTCCTAAGCAGAGGTAAGAAAAAATGCACAGTGTGTACTTTGATACATCTCTCTCTTTCCTAGCAGAGTACAGACATGATGCTGAATTCAACTTATGATGAATATTATCTCAATTGTTTTAGCACAGAATACATATCAAATGTTTTTCATCAAAGTTGATATGGCTGGTGCCAACACAATTGAGTGTTAGATATTAGGAAAATTATTTAAAAAGTTTTAATTCTTATATTTACTGATAAAGGCATATGTAGCGTTTAGCTCAATTATTGAAATCTAGTTGCCCAGTGTTTAGTTTTGAAGCCAAGTCATTCTGCCAAATCAGTAAGTTCATTCTGCTTTTCTTTTTTCTTATATGTGCTCTCTATTCAGTAGAAAATCCTCACCACTCACTTAAACTTACTTAAACATTATGTAGGTAGGAATGTATGTAATTTTACCCAGATACAGGACTGTAATTGCAATTCAGTTTGAAGAATGAATATGATATAAAGGGAGGTTTTGTTTTGTTTTGTTTTGTTTTTTTCTAGTTAATAGAACCTGCAAGTGGAAGAAGAGTACAACCTCATAAAGCTGATTGAATACAGTGAATTATTGTTCAGTGTAGTTCAGTTATAGTGAAAAAAGTTAACAGCATGTAATATTTATTATGACAAATCTAGAGGTGAGTACTACAAATAAGAGGATTTTTTTTCCACTTCTATGATAGGAAATGGAGAAGAAAAGTAAGCAGATCCCATATTCAGAGACAGTCTGTACGTAGATCCCAAAAGAAAAGTGATCAAAGTCACTGGGACTGAGGAGAGATTAGATGGAGACTACTTCTGAGTCTAAATGAATATGTGAAGATGCAGCACTTCTAGGGGATTTCAGAGAAGGGAAAAGTAGTGAAATCTGTCCCTGAAGACATAAGAGAACACATAGGTCTTCCTTTAGAATATAGGTTCCTGTAAGAGATGGTTATGTTTCTACCAATGAGAAAGAACAGAATAGTAAAAAAAAGTAAAAATTAAAAATTTAAGGCAAATAAGCAAACAAACAATCTAAGGTTTTAGATTAAGCCAATGAGCATTATAAGGCTGATTTTTTTTTTCATATATACCTGTGAAAAACTGCTATAAAATAATATGCGGTCTTTGTTTTTCCTTGCAGAAATTTGGACAAGTATTTGCTTAGCAATTAGCAGAAGAGGCATTCCAAGACTTTCATACACTCCATATACTCATTACAGTCCATAGACTGCAGTGTGTCTAATCCAGATGCATTACTTTAGATATAAACACCTTTTTATTCCTTTTGACTTTAATTAATCTCCACTATCATATACTAGTAGAATAAATAGCACTTAATTTTTCTGCTTTAAAAGGCAACTTCACTGCCACTTGATTTTTTTTCCAAACTCTCGCAGCTCTTTGTCTTAAATTTTATTGCTTCCATAATTGCTCAGAGGAAATACAATGTCTTTTGGCAGAAATTTATCAGTTTGATCATGGTGTGACATCTTTGAAATGAAAAACAATTATCTGCATGAAAACCAGAACAACAACAACAAAAAACACTCAAATCTTTTGCATGGATGGATATGTAAGAAAACATTTATGTGCACAGGGAATATTAATTACTATGTCAAAACACAAATTGGTGTTCTAAGTAAAATCTGTGACTTGATTATAGGAAATCTTTAGGGACACGGAAACCCTGTGTTATCATTGTGAAATTAGATGACCAATGCAAAGGGATTTCTGTACAATACTTCTGAGAGTGATGAAAACAAAACAAAGTAGGTTTTAAAAACCAAAAAGCAGACAACAATACTTTTCCTAATGAGTAAGTGTTGCAGAGGTATCAGGCCTTTAGGTGATTATTTCCACAAATTCCTCCTGCACTGAAAGGTAAAGGAACAAAAATTATGGGTTCGTAGAATATAAAATTAGCTCCAAACCGTACATAAGGACTGGTTATGTGACAAAGGGTCTTCTGGGATGTAGCTATACAAGACTTGTTGGCTGTTTCTTACAGGCAAGCCCCATGTGCAAAGCAGCACACAAATACACTCATGGCAAATCCACGGCGGCTGCTCAAGGAGGCCATGTGGCAGGTCTGCTCTTCCCTCTCTGCAGATCCTTCTTCTCTTTCCTGTGGCAAAACAGCTAGAGAGGCTCTTGTGGGTTTATGGCACGTAACACAGTTCAACCAAGCAACTCCAATGGGAGAAAGAGGGAAAGTGAGACAAAATTGCTTCTAGTCTTATGCTTCAATAATGAATAACAAATAATAATATTCTAGTCCCTTGCATCATTCTGTTGATCAGAATTTCCAGTTTGGATGGAGCAGCTGAAGAGGGAGAAGGAATTTAGCTTTTAGAGCAAGTATTATAAGTACATCCTGACTTGTACTGGAAAATTATTTTATCTGTGCAAAACAGAGAGCTGGCCTCCCCTGCTACAGAGGCCAGTTGTGGGATGTGTTACATGGTCCTGGCATGCTGTGAACTGAATACCACGCTATAAAAAGAAAACACAAAAGTGAGTAATAAAGGTACAAATACTGAGTTTGAAATAGGCTGTCCCAAGAGTAAGATGCACTTGCAGAGCATTTATACGTGATATAGTTTATGGCTTCTTGTTTCATTTTCACCTAGCAATTCAGCTAACCTATACATGGTTAGTTGCATGAGACTTCCTTATAAAGCTGTTATTTAAATATGCTTGTGGGCAGAGCAACATACAGAAGAAGATTTCATCTTTCACACAGAGAAGCACAGTGCTTGACCAGTCCTACTCATCACTACATCCAGCAGCAGCATGCTGTAAAGAATTTAAAACCATCGTTCATTCTCTGCAGTGGCCTGGGGAATTAAAGTAGCACAGCAGGGGTAACCATTTGTTCCATGCTGATGAAAGAAAGGGATTATGTGTCTGTAAAACAGAAGGCAGGGCCTTAGGGATTTTAGACCTGCAGTGGCAGAATTTTTCTAGAACTGATCACAGAATGGTGAACCGCTGACATGTACTGCTATTGCAAATGGTGTGCAAGGAAGGCTTGAGATATCTGCTCTCTTTTGGCTGCTGTAAAGCTTTTGCTACTCACACTATTCAGCAAGCAGTGCCTGGCTACAGGAGGAGTTCAAAACATCAGCTATAAGATAAGGATATGGCTTTGAGGCTGTAAGGAGCAGGAGGAGATTAGGTTGAATAAGGAACAGATGGGCTTAGAGAAATATTGGCATGAAGTGCAGAAAATGTTCATCAACACCATCCTTATCTCTACAGCACTCTTCATACAAATGCACATGATTTGAAAGTAATGTTTAATGAAGACAGATGTAGTCAAACATCTATGTATTACCATGCTCTGAATGTTTTTTTACCTTAAACAGTGTCAGTTTCTCTTCACTTTCTTTGCTGTTGTTTGTGAATGGTCAGTTATTAAGTTTCCAGAAATGCAAAAACTTCAGGATGTACCTTATAATACTTCATATTTAACATGTGACTGTATATTTTAAAATTCTAGCTACCTCTATGCATGTAACTTTTTATAGTGCCACTGACTTACATAGTGTGGTTAAAACACAAGAAACATTCTTTCAAAATCAAACTGAAAATACTGTGTCACATCTATAAAGCATGTACATGATGAGGTAAATATGTCTCCAACATACTGTGAAATATATGACAAATGCACTGGGAATAGAGAGTCAGTTCTTTACTAGTACAAACAGGAACAGTTCTAGTGAAATGAAAGGACTTGTATCTGGATTGTTAATCCTTGAGACCTTTGTTATCTTCTTTCCCATGGGTCTTCTGTCTGTGAAGTTAGTGATAATGCAGAATGACAGAATAATTATTGTTAAAATATCTTTTTTTAAAATTAAATATGATTATGCAGTGAATCATCTATACAGAGAGTAAAATATACTAAAACACTTCACTTGGTTGGGTGGAATCCAATTGAGAGTTTAAAGCACCATAAAATTTTCTCTTTCCCCTTTTTCTTTATTCTTTTTTTTTTTTTTTTCTGGGGAAAAATCTTAACCCCTGCAATATATATATATATTTTCTTTTCAACTCTAAGGAGCTTATATCCCAAATAATCTCATTGAAGAGATAAAGTAGCTCTGCAAAAGCCTACATTTGAGCGAAGACAAGTTGCATGAGTTGCTGAGAAAAACAAGGTAGGGTCATTTCTTCTGATCACCAGCTATTCTGGTTTCTGTTCCATAGCTGTGACCTGAATTCATGACTTGTGGGTTTTCCTTCATCTTTGCATCATCACCTGCAATTTGCATAATGTAAAACTCTAGGAAAACACATGATAGAAAAGGCTTAAATTAACATTGTAAGGTCTGAGCTTCATTCCATCTAATTAATTTCAAAGCATAAGTAATTCTAGTACTGAATGGGCAGTGAATGCTTTCAGATGTAACAATTAACTTCAATAAAAATATGAAAGATTTTAATTTTAGTACTATATCGGATAAAAATAAGATTTGATTTTTTGTTCAGTTGATGTCTAATATATGAGAAACCTAAATACTGCAATATAAACAGTTTACTATATTGAGGCATTATCACAAACTGTGAAAATCCTCTAAAGATATCTTTGAATCATGCTAACCAAAGAAGATATTATAGCTTCATTTACTGAAATCCAGACACACTATCCAACTTTGATAGTGCTCTCAGTATTGTGGTTTTATGAAGCCACATTAACCACTTTATTTTATCAGATAAAGATTATTTTGTATTCCTTAAGCTTGCTGTTGTCTAGTAATTAATCCAAATAGATTTCACTGCCTCTGGAACATAACATATGTTCATGATCCATGGAAAATTATCTTAGTATATTAAATGTGTAATTCATGGTTGCTTTCACCTTTTTGGAATTTAAAAGCATTTTCAGGGCTACTTCACAGCTGTGGTAAGTAACAATCAATACCAGCATACTAATACTCACTGAGATAACATTAGTATAGTAAAATATGGTGAGTTTAGCTACACCGATCTGCCATATAAACCAAATGTAGTTTGCTCTACCCATAACAATTGTCAACGCTCCAGGTTCAGTTGTTTTGGTTCAAGATTATGCATTCACATAGATATATAAAATGTTAAATTAGTGTTCCCATACGTGTCCTTTAATAATGCCTAGCATTTTATCAGAAGATTATGCTTAACATAACCAGTCCTACTCTCTCAATCAATTTCCTACTTTTGTAATTACAATTCTTCATCTATTTGCAGAAAACACATTAAAAATGAAAGAAACAAAATCTGAAACTCTATAAATATAAATATATCTGAAAACATATTTCAAGAAGTCAGAAAAATCAAGCTATGATTCTCGCATTCCCTGGACTCCCAGAAATAGTACCTAAGCTCTAAAGTTTCTACCTATTTCATCCTAAGTTCTCTTTCTGAGCTCTGTATTTGCTCCAATAGTCTTCTTTGTAACAGCTTTTTGGCTAAGAGCTTCTCAATGAAGTGGATGTAAGAGATTTTTGAAACAATAGATTTTCTTTTTCTCTGACTTCTTTTGGTGCAAATGTTCCAAAATAACCCAGCCTAAGGCAAATACTTGGCATGGAAAATTTCAGTACAAAGAATAAACGTCAGCAAAGTTAAAAATAACTGAAAGCACATGTGTTGGTTCAACTTTAATAATAATAATAAGTACTGCTGTCTCCACATAATGATAATTAAAATGGTTACCAAAAAAAAAATTATAGATAAATAAATCTCTTCGACAAAGACTCTTGAGATTAAGAAATGTCCCCTGATGTAGAATACTGACTGTGAAAGGTAAAATAATAATCTTTAAAGGTGGCCTGAAATATAAAACAAAAGAACACAAATACATCTTGTATTAATAAGAAGATTAATTTAACAATACTGAAAAGAATGGGACAGAATACCCAAAGTGTAAATTGAACAAACTTACTGTACTCATACTGTAATGAAGAAAGTTTACTGGATTCAGTCTATAGGCACTGCTGTGGTTTACAACTTTCCTAACCTTAGGAAAATTATGAAATAAAAAATGAAGAAAATATACATAAAGAACTATAATGCAGGAAAAAAAAATCGATTTTGCCTTCAAACACTCCACAATAGTGCCTAAGTTTATTGTATTTTTACTACATGAGTTATTATTTCTTAGATAAAAGTGAAGTTTGTCTGTGTGAGATCTGCTTATAATAAATGCAGAAAAAATAAGCTACTATAGACAGTGATTCATGACATCTTTAAGTACACCTCCTCAGATAAATTGAACAGCTTATTTATGTCTGTTGACAACAGTTTCTGAAGGTGACTAACTCAGCAGAAGATACCTGTTGTGAACGCATTTATTCAGATAAATCCACAAAAGATGTTTTGCCTTTCCAAGCAGCTCAGGACTCTTCTGAACTATATAAAGCTCCGACATTTTTAAAATAAAGATCTGACCTACTCCTGAGAAGTGAATTTCTTGGGTTGTAAAGACAGGTGTTTGGCTCTGCTACGGTATTAGCTCAAAGAGCTACCTTGTGCTATTCACATTATATTGCTCAAGGATTGACTCCCTGGATTTAAGGCCATGTACTCCAAAAAGGCTCATGTCTGTTTCTTAGAATTACTTCAGTGGAAGGTAGATGGGCAACGTCCATACTAGACAGTGACTTTCATTTCAAAGTTGTAGTGGCTTAACACTGATGGGCAGCTAAGCACCAACACTCTGCTCTCTCACTCCCCCTTCTCAAAAGGACACTGGGAGAAAATGCAATGTGAAAAAGCTCATGGCATTAGATAAAGACAGGGAGATCACTCACCAATTTCTGTCATGGATGAGACAGACAGCACAAGGAAGATGAATGTAATTTATTGCCTACTAATAACAGACTAAAGCAGTGAAAGCTTAAAGCAAACTGAAAACCTCTTACCCCTATCCATACTCTTCCACCTCTTGCTGTTGGCGTAAAGGAATGGGGAGTGGGGAGATACTGTCAGTCCATAACTCCATGTCGGTGCTGCTGCTTCATTCTCACTCTCTTCCACAGTTCCACAGTGAGGTCCCTCCCAATGGATGCAGTCCTTCCCAAACTGATCCAACACAGGCTTCCCACAGACTGCAGTTCTTCAAGAACTGCCCAAATGCAAGCTCCAATGAAGGACTCCGAAAGGAACAGACTGCTCCAGCACGTGTCCCCAGTGGGCTCTTGTCTCGTTCAGGCCACATCCACCTGCTGCACTGTGGGCTCCTTCATGCGCTGCACGTGGAGATCTGGTCTGCATGGTGCCCATGGTCTGCAGGGGGACAGCCTGCTCCACCATGGGCCGCTCCTGGGCTGCAGGGAACTTCTGCTTTGAATCTGGAGCACCTCCTGCTCTCCTCCTGCACTGAACTTGGTGGCTGCAGGGCTGTTTCTCTCACATTTCACACTCCTCTCTCCTAGCTGCTGTTGCACTGCAGTGTTTTCCTCTCTAAAATCTGCTTTTACAGAAGTGCAACTAGTATCACGCATGGCTCAGCTCTGGCCAGACGTGGGTTCCTTTTGGAGCCGGCTGGAGCTGGTTCTTATCTGACATGGGACGACTGCTAGACTACGCTCACAGAGACCACCCCTACAGCCCTGCTGCTAATCAAAACCTTGTCACATAAACCTAACACTTATTTGAAGTTGCATATGTACCTGCATGGCCCACAGCCAACAGGTGTGTAGCAATAAATTTGGGGCATCAGAAGCTTTGGTTCTGAGATGTAGCATACAAGTATGGGATAGCATATGTGGGAACACACAGTTCTAGGATGTGATGTAAGGCCCAGCAGAATGGAGGTACCCAATCCTGATAAAACCTTGTTACTATTCTCTAAGTAATATCTTGACTGACATATTTCCCCAAACCCTGTTTTCCTGAATAGAGTTAGATAAAAAGCTACAAAATAGTTATTATTACAGAATTAGTATTTCTGAAAATTTCTCTACTGTTAAATGAAAGCATGAGCAGTGAACTTGACCTCTGGACCTAGGTCTTATGCATTACTTAATTGTCATCTCTATTTCTGGCTCAGTTTTGGACTATCTTGAGTATCTCCGTCCAACAAGTCGTGTAGAATGGGTTAAGCATAAGCAGTGTTGGCTGAAAATGTCCTGTGGTGTTTGAACTCTGATCCAGATATCACCCTGTGTCCCTCTTTTGTTCAGTAACACTGTCATAATCTCACAATGTGTAAGAAATCTTTGAAAGATGTAGGAAGATTTTCTAATTTGAGTTAGGGGTTAGATAAACTCCCTGCCCTACTTTGCAAGGAAGGAAAATCAAATGCATCTTTGAAAAAAATATGCGATATTGACTTTGTCTTTCCTCATTATTAATATATTTAGTAACATATTCAGTATTAGCTAGTTCTTTAAGCAACATTTTAGTCAGCTATTTCTAATAGTTTCAGTTAACTCTCTACTAGAGACCATTAGAGTTTCTTTCTCTACCATGTCAGTACATAGACCCTTTTTTAATCACTTGTGAGTCAAATGTCTGCTTATTTAAGTAATTCAACAAGTACTTTCATCCACTATTTCTACTGTCTTTTTACATCTTTTTCTCTGATGAACTTTTTCTGCATATGCAATCTGTGAATTACTCAAGTAGGCTTTTGATTGACGCTGGTGAAAAGTGTAGGGTGAGATAGAGGCGCAATATTTGATCTTTGCCTTGAGTAGAATAAGTCCTATTCTTGATTTAAGACTGGGGAAAATATTTTATTTCATAAGTCTTATGCTGCAGGAGAGGTGTTTGAGCTTGATTGTAAGGAAGTTGTACTGTAGTTTCTCTGTCTTAGGGCTTTCTTTCTTGTTTCCTACGAAAAGTTAGATGAACTTAAAAAATGTGTGGTTTAAGGAGACACTTAGATAAAACAAACTGAAGTCTCTCAAGAGTGTTGAACATGTTGTATAGTGCAGAATGACACAGGTCAAGAGGTCTTTTATTTGCTTCCATCAGTATTTATTTCAGGAATAACTGTCCATAATAAATGTGTTGCAAATGTGCTAATTGGGAACTCCTACTGCAAGATATTTAAAAATGAAAGCAGACACTTCAGAAAGTAATACATATTTTGGTACAGAGTAAAAGGAGGCTACCACGTTTTAATTAAGACGAGCAAACAGGCTTCTGTTCTCCTACAGTACTTTTTATAGACATCATCTTTAACCTTCAAAAGATCTTGTATAGAAAGGGATTCTACTTTGACCCCACTAGAGAGTTTCACTCCAATGAATACAGTTTTCAGAGATATTCAGTAGCATAAATTTAGGCATTCTACAATAAGATATGTTTGAGCTTAGAGCTCAAAGAGAGAAGAAGGGCAAATAGCGGGAGAGTAGGAGGAAAAAGAAATCTGTTTCTTGCTAAGCTTTAGATCATACAATAACTCAGAATTAATACACAAAGTAAACACTAAAGAATCATTGTATATTTACCCATATCTGTCCCAGTGTCTGTTCATTGGGTGTACCACTGTAGCAAAACACCTTTTCCTATCCTGATATCGGACAGTTACCATCTCTGTTGATTATGGACCCTGAGGGTTTTCATTTATCCAAAGTGAGCCCCATTCCCGATATCAGTATAAATTCAGAGTTTTAGTAAGACAGTGGCAGAAATACATCACATTTCTTCTAAACCCTCACAAAAGGAAGAAAAATTGCATTTTCTGTAGGATATTGCTTTCTGAAAATGTCCTGTTGATAGCAATAATGTGTGTGGCATAGGAGTATATTTGCAGCAAACAAATTTTGCAGTTGATTAAATGCCTCAGCTCCTGAAAGGCGATTTACTGTTTTATCTAGTTTGGCACCATACACATTCTCCCTTAAATAGAACAGATGTCAATTCTGGAAAATGTGGTGCTCAAAACTTCAGTTATTATGTAGAAAACCTTTTTTTTTTTTTTTTTTTTTTTTTTTTTTTTTTCCTATGATGGCAGATTCTAACACTTTGCCTCAATATTTCAGATTATCCTCCATTCAAAACTAAGAAGATATAACTGGACAGAGGACATTGAGAGGGAGAAATACAATGCTTTTCACCTATCCAATTTTCCAATCCATTTGGATTTTTGCAGCCTTGGAGACAGCCTATGTTTTTGTTGTGCAGGAAAGGATTTAAATATTATTGAAAACCCATTAGTAACAGTTAGAAAGACTTTTCAGAAAAAGTTGGATAAATTTCTATGGAATAAATTTTCAGTGCAAAGTGTGTGGACTTAAATTCAAATTGGGTAATTTGAATAAATAATAATAGCTGCTGTAACATGTAGGCA
>VXAV01001844.1:2870-15323 GCA_013399715.1 Alectura lathami
GGCGGCGGCGGTGCGTGGCGGCGGTGCGGGCCCGGGGGCTCGGCTGGTCTCTGACTGCGAGGGGCTTCTGCTGCGGCGGAAGGGGCTCCCCTTCGCTGTGCTACTGCTTCGCTAAGCTCGTGGGACTGGAGGAGCAGGAACCACAGCTGGGTTTAAAATAAACTGTTTTCAGGGAACTTCTAACGCAGTCTTTGGAGTGCTGTGTTTTTGCCGCTTGTGTTGCACCCCTGACTGCTCAGGCTCCTACGGGCCGGTATTTTGTCATGGTTTCAGTGACCACATAGTGTGAAGCTTTATCTTTCCTTGATATGATGGCTGTAAGTGGTCTTGAAGTTAACCTGTGTTTTCTCCTTTCCCAATGTTTAGGATGGAGTAGGTGCTAAAATAGCTGAGAAAATAGATGAGTTTTTATCCACTGGAAAACTTCGCAAATTAGAAAAGGTTTGTTTCTCTCCCTTGAGTTCTGTTTCTTTGTAGCTGTTTTACTTTGCACCTTGTGAAGTAGCCTGCTTGCTTTGTGTAATTTCTGTTGCTCTCCATGGAGAGACTGCTATCAAACAAGAATGGCGGATTCTGTGCCAAATAAAAAGCAAGGAATAAGAAGCTCAGCCAAAGCCGCAGAACTATCTACTTCTGAAAATATTTTAGATTCAGCATGTGAATAATCTTTTGTGAAAAGTAGAGCTCTGACCTTGGAGGGCTGCAGACTTCCACGTTTTAACCGTGCTGTTCACATTAGGATGGGTAGTTAGGACCATTAGTTTGCAGGAATGGTACAGGTGGCACTGTCCTAATGCACAATACTACTGTTGGTGCTGTTTTGTTCTGATTTATAGTAGGTCTCCAAAGCAAAATCTGACCAAGCTGTTTTATCTTTGTAAGCTTTCTTTATTTACTGCAAAAGGAGTAAAGAAAACTTTGTTCACCCTGTTTTGTTTTTGCAGATTCGGCAAGATGACACAAGTGCATCTATCAACCTCCTGACACGAGTTACTGGCATTGGGTAAAGCTTAGCTGTTGTTTGTTAGGGGGGGAGTGGTTGTTGGTTTTTCGTTTTTTTCTTCTGCTTATTTGATGGAGCCATGAACAGAAGTTGGGTAATCGTAAATTCTGAAAAGAACGAGTTTGGACTGACGCTGGAGTACCCACCCTGAGACACCACAGTTACAGTGACAAAATTGCATGGGAAGAAGAAAAGGCATCGAGTTGGGATGTGGATGTGGAAAGCTCCTGTGTGCAAGCTGAGAGGTGAAGGAGGGCGGAGCTGATCGAAAACAGGACCATGAAAGATTGAGACGAGTAGAACTGAAAAGAGAGTAGGAGCCAATGGGACTTATGGTCCAAAATATGGCTAGGGATAATGGTGTTTGTAAAAGGAGAAGCAGAGCCCTGCCAACCCCCCAAAAACAGGGCTTCTCAGAGAGGCTCTATTAGGTCTCAAGCTGGTTCTAGTTTCTATCCTGGGCCTAGCAAAATTTCAGCAGAAAAGAGCTCACTTAGTCTGCAGACAGCATCAAAGGCAACAGCAGTGGAAATCATAGAATCATAGAATGGTTTGGGTTGGAAGGGGCCCCAAAGATCAGCTGGTTCCAGCCCCCTGCCGTGGGCAGGGACACCTCCCACCAGCCCAGGGTGCTCAGAGCCCCGTCCAGCCCGGCCCCGAGCACCCCCAGGGAGGGGGCACCCACAGCCTCTCCGGGCAGCCCGTGCCAGTGTCTCACCACCCTCACAGTGAAGGATTTCTTCCTAACATCCAGCCTAAATCTCCTCTCTCCCAATTTACAGCCATTACCCCTTGCCCTGTTGCTACATGCCCTTCCAGAGAGCCCCTCCCCAGCTCTCCTGCAGGCCCCCTTCAGGTCCTGGAAGGCCGCTATCAGGTCCCCCCGGAGCCTTCTCTTCCCCAGGCTGAACAACCCCAACTCTCTCAGCCTTCGCAGGGAAGGTGCTCCAGCCCTCTGATCATCTCATGGCCCTCCTCTGGACCCCTCCAACAGCTCGATCTCCTTCTTGTGTTGGGGCCCCAGAACTGTGCGCAGTGCTCCAGGCGGGGTCTCACGAGAGCAGAGTGGAGGGGCAGGATCCCCTCCCTCGCCCTGCTGGTCATGCTTCTCTTGATGCAGCCCAGGATGCGGTGGTCCTTCTGGGCTGCAGGTGCACATTGTCGGCTCACGTTGAGTTTTTCATCGACCGACACCCCCAAATCTTTCTCTTCGGAGCTGGTCTCCAGCCATTCTCCGCCCAACCTGTATTTGTCCTTGGGATTGCCCCAACCCAGGTGCAGGACCTTACGCTTGGCCTTGTTGAACTTTATGAGGTTGGCATGGGCCCACCTCTCCAGCCTGTCCAGGTCCCTCTGGATGCCATCCCTTCCTTCAGGGGTATCAACTGCACCACTCAGCTTGGTGCCATCAGCACACTTTCTGAGCGTGCACGCGACCCCACAGTCTAAGTCGTCGATAAAGATGTTGAAGAGCACCGGTCCCAAGACGGACCCCTGGGGGACACCGCTCGTGACCGGCCTCCACCTGGACGTAGAGCCATTGACTGCAGCCCTTTGGCTGCGACCCTCCAGCCAGTTCTTTATCCAGCAAACAGTCCACCCAAGAGATGAGGTTGTGGTGCGGGACCGTGTCAAAGGCCTTGCATGAGTCCAGCTACATGACATCTGTCACCCTTCCTTGGTGCACCGATGCCATCACAGCATCTCAGAAGGCCACCAGACTGGTCAGGCACCGCCTGCCCTTGGTGAAGCCGTGCTGGCTGTCTTGGGTCACCTCCTCATCTCGCATGTACCGTAGCATCGTGTATAGTTCCATCAGTGCTAAAAATGTGCAGGCTCGGCTAGCCGTCTCTGTTTGAAAGTACAAACTGAAAATGTGCATGGCGAAAGGGAAGATAAGCACCATAAGCAGCTTTAATCTTGACCTTGAAGAATCTAGGGAATTAGAATGAATTCTAATGTTGTTTGCAGTGGTGGAAGATTCTTGCTGTTCCCGATTGCACAGTGCTTTGTCTCTTTGCAGACCTGCTGCTGCTAGGAAGTTTGTCGAGGAAGGAGTTAAGACTTTAGAAGGTGAGTGTGACTTTGTCCTCAGTTCAGGCTCCAGTGATGTTTCTCCTGTCAAGCTGCTTGTTTCACAGCAATGCTGAGGAAAATACGCTTCTCCTTTGAGGAAAGTATATTTGAAACAAACAAAACAAAAAACCTAATCTAAATGTAGTACGCAAGCTCAAGGCATTATATACGCATCTACAGTAAAGTATTTATAGGTTACGCTGAAAATAACATCAATTCTTTTTGTCTTTAAAGTGAATAGTCTGAAGTCTTTACTGGGAAAGTGTGCTAAGCATTTCTGCTCACACTGTCAGCTGTTGGGCAGTCTGCTTAAAACCTCTTCGTTGTGTTTGAGGTTGCTATTTGCTTGTTGGATATTCCTCATTTGCATCATCTTTGTGTTGTTGGAAACCCATTGTAAGGATTTTTGCCCTCAAGTAACTTATTTTTTTCACCTAATTCTTTTAGATCTAAGAAGAAATGAGCACAAGCTGACCCATCACCAGCGAATTGGGTTGAAGTAAGCTTTCTTGGCTGCAAACGCTTGGCTTTTCTGACAACTGCTTTAGACAGCAGAACGTAACGTAAGGTTATGTAGGCCGAGTAAGGTCCTGTCCTCTCTGCATGCTTTTCAGCAGATCTTCAGAACTTCTGTTTCATTGGAGTTGAAATTCAGTAGGCTTAGTCTCCACCCATAAGGGCATTAGTTCCAAATGATTTTTCAGGTGGTTCCTGGAGAACCATTTTAGCAAGGCTGTGCTGTGATCTTTGGCAATCTGCATAGGAGTACCCCAGGCTGTTTTTTGTCATCTGTTGTGAGCGCGGTAGGACCTTCACACGTCAGAACTTGAATGCCATGCGTAGTGTATGGCAGTACCCAGTAGCCTGAATGCTGCTTTTTGGGTGGCTGTTGCACTCTGCTAGTACTGGAAGAGTTACAGCTGTGTTTGCAAGAAGCTGCAAGTGAACTAAATAAAGACATCTGTCCAGTTGGTTCCGTTTGGGGCCAGCTGTGGTGTGGTGCATCTGCATCAGTGGCAGGCATGCAGAGTATGTGGCCTGGACCAACTGCCTGCTAGTATGAGAGAAGGGTTATGCAATGATTTATTGATTTGTTTCATAGTTGTTGTTATTTCCCCACTACTCATTGGAGCTGCATACTTCGTGCATCTTTACCCATCTGAGTACGCACAGGAAAACTTGATGCTGAGAAGGGAGCGTAAAGGAGATAAACCACCTGACCTGTCCATGTTTCCTACATGTTGTTAGTGTGCACGTTGTCCTTGAGTCTGATTCTGGCATTGTACTCAGATGTTACTTCAGTGCCAAACTGTAGGAACAGCTTTCAGTGCTCTGTGGTTTTCCTTTGTCCCTAGTTGTACTCAACCTGCTTGAAGTGAGACTGGGGGAAAGTCCTCTACCTAGGAGAGCTGTCTGAAGAGCTGGGGATGGTGCTAGCTTAGAATCATTGACTCATCGAGGTTGGAAAAGACCTCTGAGGTCATCTAGTCCAACCGACTTGGTCACGCGTGTGGTGGGTAATGCGTGGCTTCCAGGCTGCAGTACCACTGCCAGTGCTTTCTGTCGGTGGTTGTGGTACTGGAAAAGAGAAGAGCGTGCCTCCTGGTCAGACGTCATCATTGCACCTGGCCTCTTCCCTGCGGCCAAGCAGCGTGCTGGCAGACTTCTCTGCAGCTCCATGTACAAATATGCAAGGAGCTTTATTTGGCTTGTGAGCTTCCGTTTGACTTTTGGCGACGTAAGCCACCTCTGACTGCGGGTGAGGGACCCGCTCCTGTGTACTGCTGATGGACCAAGTTTTGTCAAGTACCTTTCGTATTTCTGGAGGTCTATGTAAATATAAACTGCTGGCCATATGGTAATATTACTCCCACCTCATAGCAGCTTTTCAGATTTAGTGCAAAAATATGCATTGAATCCATCTTCTAAGCATTGTTAAATTTGCAGCTGTGAGTTTGCTGTTGCTTGGAAAGATATTTTTCTCAGTTCTTTGTGGGGAGAATGAGGAGCTTTCAGTGACATGATATAACTTGTTTTTCCTGATAATGCCTTTAACGGACTAAAATCGTAAGATGCTACCCATTTATGCTCTTTCAGACACTTTCTTTTCTACACACAGGTATTTTGAAGATTTTGAGAAAAGAATCCCAAGGGAAGAAATGCTGCAAATGCAGGTGAAGTCTCTGTCGGACACTTGAGGCAATGAGGGCCGATGAACAGCTGGCACCTTTAAATACTCATCTTCCTTATTTCCGTAGGAAATTGTGCTGAAAGAAATAAAGAACCTGGACACAAATTACATTGCTACAGTCTGTGGAAGTTTTAGACGAGGTTAGTGCGTTGTGATCTTGCTGTATTTTACTTTGGGCTAATAGGCAAGACTCGATATATGCTCTTCTGGAGAGTAAAGTTTATGCTGGAAGCCAGCTTTTTCTGTTAGCATTGTCCTGGTGGGTTAGTACAGTGGTCAAACACCCACATAAATCTTTGCTTGTGCTTTGTTGGTAGAGAGTATAGCATCACATTCTTGGGTATTTTCTGAAAAATATGGTGATATCAGCTCAGAGGGAAGATCAGTGTTGTCTTCCCTTTCAGATCAGTTTTTCACAACTATCTTGAATATTCACTATTTCCTACTAGAAAAATGTGTTCAGCAGAAGAGGTTAGATGTCAGAAGACATTCATTGATGTTCATATACTTTCCGTCTACATAGAAGGATTTTTCTTTGCTTCTTACTCGCCTAGGTGCAGAGTCAAGTGGCGATATGGATGTTCTCGTAACCCATCCGACTTTCACATCTGAATCATCCAAACAGGTCTGTTTTGCTGCTCTGTGGTTCAGGATTGTGCATTAATTCCAGAAGGGTATGTTTAAATTCAGATGGTGCAGAGTGTCTGGAGGGCTGGACCACCTTTCCTGTGAAGAAGGGCTGAGAGCTAGGTTTGTTCAGCCTGGAGAAGAGAAGGCTCCTGGGAGACCTCACTGCAGCCTTCCAGTAGCTAAAGGGGCTTATAAACAGGAGGGAGACCCATTTTTTACACAGTCTGATAGTGATAGGACAGGGGAAATGGCTTTAAACTGAAAGACGGGAGATTTAGGTCAGATATTAAGCGGAATTCTTCACTCAGAGGCAGCGAGGCCCTGGCCCAGGCTGCCCAGAGCAGCTGGGGGTGCCCCATCCCTGGGGGTGCTCCGGGCCAGGCTGGGTGGGTGGCAGCCAGCCCCCGGCAGGGGTTGGGGCTGGGGGGGCTTTGGGGTCCCTTCCAGCCCAAGTCCTTCTGTGATTCTGGTGTCACACTTGCACTGCAGCTTCCTGCAGCTTTTGTTACTGTAACAGTAAACTCTTCTGTTTGCTCACCGTTTTTATTTTGAGGAGTTAAAGTCCCTTCTCAGGTCCATGCAGTAGGTTGTGTTCCCAGTATGTTTACTCTTATCCTTCCCTCAGTCCCACTGTGCTAGGTGAAATTGTTACAACTGTCTGAATAAACAGGGATTAAAGGCAGTGTGAGCATCTCCTCCGGTGGCCACAATACTCTGGAGGAGGAGCAAATGTCCTGTCGCCTCTTCAGTCTTTTGTGGCTACCTCTGAGGAAGTCCTAATTATATTGCTGGTTTTTTTTGTTGTTGCTTCTGTAGAATCATTGCTTCAAAGCTGAAAACTCAGACCAAGAGGAAGTTTTGTAATTTCAGATTAAAGCACTTTGACATGGATTTCACTGGAAACTGTTCTTATGTTTCAGAACTGCAATTTCACTAGCTTTTTCTCAGTATCACTCAAATCTTTTTCATGTACGATAACACATATAGTTATAATTTTATATATATAAATGTTGTGATGATGTCCTGTGGTTATGTTCTGCAGGTAAACAGGTAAGATATTCTTATCAGTGAAGTAATTTCTTCTGTGTTGTCACTGTTCCTAGTCAAAGCTTCTGCATCAAGTTATAGAACAATTGGAAAAAGTCGGCTTTGTCACAGACGTGCTGTCTAAAGGCGACACCAAATTTATGGTAAGGTTTCTCGGGGAAAAGAGGGATGTGATGGGTATTACCTCTCATGACAGAAGCTGGGATATATCTAAAAATGTTGTTTAGACTGCTGGAGCTGTGTGTGGCTTTTTTTGTTGGTTTGTTTTTTAAAACTTTTTGCAGCTGTGTCAGTGAATCTCTCATGAAGATTTCAGTGTTGGGAGATCTGAATGTACTCATGTCGTTCTGAACGACACAACCTTCATGACGCGGTGCTGATCGTATCTCTTTGCTTGATGTTTCCTTAGAACCGTAGCGGAATCTCGTTCCTCCAGTCACACTGGTCACCCCTTTGTAACTCTGTCTTCAGCATCTTAGAAACACTATTTCTGATCTCTGGTCTACATTTACTTTTTTTTTTTTTTTCCTCTAATACTTAAAATATTGTCTCCTATTTCTGTTTGAAAAAAAATATTGCGGAGTTGAAGGATAAGCGGATAAACCCCAAATATGGAGTATGGATGATGTCTAAAGACAGTACTTTTAAACTGCAGGAAGTGTGAACATTTATTCTGCTAGGTTCTGTGCTCACAGGAGAAGCTCCTTTAAACATGTGGATCGGGTGTTATCTTGCTTCACTTAAAAGTTTTCCTCACAGGTCTCCTGTTTAAAAGCTAATTCTAACAGAAGAGCAGAACATAAGCAATACGGAGTGGAGACTGATCGGTTCCACTTGCTCGCTTGTCCTGGCTTTACGAAATAACCTGGAAGCTTTGAATGCTTCTGCAGGAGGGTTCACCAGCAGGGCTGTGTTGTATGAATTTCTATTCAAAGATCACAGGCTAAATACAATGTTACCATCTCTTGGAAGGCATTTTTCGTTTTGTTTGCTTATAATCGACATTAGAGCTAAAAGAACTCTGAAAAGAAACCTGATAAGAATTTTCAGTTTACTTGGTGTTGTGTTTTCAGAGGGAATTACTTGATGGCTTTTTTTTCATCTTGATCTTTAGGGGGAATAAACCAAAGTTACCCTCACTCTTGCCAAATGGTTTCAGTGTGAATAACGTATGAACCAGAAGCACAGACGCTCAGCAGCTCAGTTTGCATTTGCAGTTCTAAAAGCTCATTATAGTTGGGCCACTTGCTCTGTATAATCCTCTCAGTCTTAAAATAGTTGTGCAATAGCTCTTCAGAGTGGAAGCTAAGAAAGGAAATATGATTGCAATGAGGAAATGTGACTGTAGCTGAGAATCCGAGAAAAAGCACGTGTATTTTAAAAGGTTGGTTAGGGCTGGGGTAGCGAAGAACGGTTAACTCCTTACTTTCTTTACTTCCTCCCAGGGTGTCTGTCAGCTGCCGAATAAAGAAGATGGAACATCTTATCCACACAGGAGAATTGATATCCGGTATTCATTAAAAAAAGAAGCTAACTGTCTCCTGTATAATAGACATTTGTTTCGGGTTCTGCATTCAAATCTGTTGGCATGTTTTAGAATATGGTGCTTCCTAGGTTTCTAATTACCCTGTGTAGAAGCCGCTATACAACTGCCAGTGTCTAGAACAGATTATTACCAAGAGTATTTTAAATATAGATATAATGTAACATATAAAATGCAACACATAACTATCTCAAGTCATGGCTTGGCATCTGGTTTCAGAATTAAGACCTCCTTTATCGCGCAGCTTTGACGTTAATTCCTGGCAGTAACGGAGGCGCGGTGGCCGCGCGGGAGCTGATCGCCAGGCGCTCGCAGGTCGGCGCGGCGTGCTGCGCCCTGCGCTGGCTGCTCTGCACTCTTGTGTCGTGCTTGTGGGAGAGTCAAGTGCACGCAACTCCAGAATGTGGGCACTCGCCATGCTAGATTTATTCCCTTTTAAGTGGCTGGCTTCCAAATGGCTCGTGGCTTCACATTTGCCCTAAATACATGCTTTTCTTCCACTTTCATTCTAGGCTTATCCCTAAAGATCAGTACTACTGTGGTGTGCTGTATTTCACAGGCAGCGATATATTCAACAAGAACATGAGAACGCATGCGCTGGAAATGGGTTTCACAATCAACGAGTATACAATCCGTCCCTTGGGTGTCACTGGTCAGTCCAGGCCGTTTCACAGAGCGTTCCTTCTAGCTGCATGTTTTGTGTGATCCTCTCCTTAAATCATTTGCTCACTGCACTGCAGATAGCGGTTAATGCTGTGGTTAAACTTCTTCATTCTGTCCTTTCTGCAGCTGGACACCATTATAGCAGGGGGAGGCAGGCTCCCAATTGATAGGCAGCGTTGTGGCCCAGCATAAGCACATCAGGCCACCCCATCTGACCGGATTGTCTGTGTAGTGCCCAGTACGGGTATTCTCATTCTTTTAACCTGATCTGCTGTGGCCCTCCGATGGCGTCCCTTGAAGGGGGGACTGATGATGCATTGTGTGTGTGTATAAATACATATTTTGACTATAAGCACAACGCTCAGCAGTTAAATGTTATTTTATTTCTTCTGACACTGAAAATTAATACCTAAATACTTCATGAAAAGCTCTTTGGGTGGCGGTTGTGGTGGTGTGCTTTTGTGTTTGTGGATTGGTTTTTTGCCTGTCACTTTACTGTTAAATGTTTTGCTTACAGCAGTTTGTCGTAGTCTTGCAGTGCGTTTGTCGGTCAGTGTGGCAGGGAATTTCCACCTTCCAAACAGCATCTGTAATGTGCTTGCAGGAGTTGCTGGGGAGGCCCTACCAGTGGAATGTGAAAAAGACATCTTCGACTACATCCAGTGGAACTACCGAGAGCCAGAGGATCGGAGTGAATAACTGCTGGCCTGGGTTTGCGACCTGGAGAGGCATCCTCATAGCTTTTTACTAACATACATATTAAAAACTGCATATTCTTTCCTGGAATGTTACCGCAAAAAATGTGTGTTACTGGTTTTTATAAAGGAAGTCCGTGGCACTAGCACAATGTGTGTAGTAAAGATGAAATCGTGTCTCTGCTCTAGAGAAAGTGGATGAGAACCCAATGGGAGGCAACACTTGCTGAAGAGCGTCGATAGTTTGCTTTCTGATGTACTTGTCCTGGCAGCCAGAAATGCTTCTCACATTTAAGCTATAACCATTCCCTCACCCTTAAAGATGATGTTTTTACTGTTTTCATGCCTAAAACTTCTAATGTTTTAAAATTTGATTTGGTTCTGAACTATTCTTGTTCCCTTCTTCAGTTGTAACTTCTTATAGCTCTCTACGGACTTCAGTGCAGGAAAAAAATGAACAGTGCAGACACAGATGTTTGAAGAGGGTTTGACGTAGATGTGACTGTTCAGATGAAATTAAAAATCGTGTACCTTAAGAGAGAAATTAACCTTTTTTTTCTTTGCCTCTCCTGATATTCTTAAATGTTCAGAGATTCATTCCTGCTTCATTTTTTAAAAAGACAGAAACATCCATTCTTAAGGTCACAAGATGCTATTTTTGATGTGACTTTGTTTTTTTAAACATAAAACTACTCAAACTTTGAGTGGTAAAGAACAAACTAGGTCTCTAATTTTTAGGTTACTCTCAGAAAAATGCATACTGAATGCAAATACGTAAGATTTGTCTAATGTAGGCTTTTAAGAGATGACTGATCTAGCAGCAACAATCCTGCTTCTGAAATCAGACTGCACCTCCTTGGCTGGCTAACCAGGATTCTCCTGACTGAGACTGAATTGTTTTCTTTGATGTAAGCGTCTGTACCCTCTGAACTATGTTATCCTGCTAGCTCTTTCCTCTGCTCTGTTTTCTCTGTCCTGTTTACATATAGACACCAGAATGAGAGAGCTGGCTGTGTCCTAAAGTACTCCTAGAGAAGGAATGCCGTTTTCTGTTAATATCCCTGTCTCCTTGTTGTCACGTAAAATCTCCCATGGCACTGCTGAAGCTCGCGCTAAGCTGTTTCCTGGTCCCCTTTTCTAAAACCTTTCAGTGTGGCTGTATGCTAACATGACCACTCTGTTGCATGTGACCTGTGTTCTTTGTTCCTGGGTATGCTGTAGGGTCAGTTGCAGAGATCTGTATTTTGTTCAGCCTGCCCTGACCCAGAAGGCTGGTCTGATTCACTGATGCATTTCTAGCATTCCTTTAAAAGTCGATTTTGTGGGTTTTTTTTTTCTTTTTTTTCTTTTTTGGTGTGCAAATCTGACACCTGACTCTGTATAGCTCCTCTTAAGCCATTTTGGGAGGTAATGAGTATTTTGGACTTGAGGAGGTCCCATCAAGACTGCAATACTAATTGCATTTGAAACAAGGATTCTGTTGGAAATTTAAAACTTAACTAGTTTTGTGTAGTAAGCTGCTAATTTTGACATATTTTGGAGCATCAGTATGGAATGCATTGCTGTTTGTATTTGAATACCTTGTGGGAGTGTAAGGCAAATGCATTACGGAATTGCAAGCTTGGAATGGCAACTCAAGTACTAAAAGACTATCTTGTGGGTAGTTAATGTGTTACGTAATGAGCAATAGTGAATTTGATTGATTTGTAAACAACTTAGTTCTCTAGCTGCCTTTATAGTGGTAGAGAAGGGTTTGCATCTGTACTGCCAGACTACTTAACCTGACTTGTACTGCGAGTCAAAGACTGAGTGAGTTTTCCATGTATCTGACTTGAACATGCCAGACGCTTTCACTGGTCCTTACATACCTAGTGTTCATCATTCTTAGTAACAGATTATAGACTCATTTTCTGCTTTTCCTTTATATGAGGTCTTCTGATTCCTCATTTAAGAGCGCGTTTAGCTGATGTGTGCTGTGTTTTCTTCAGTACTCGGTGGAAATAAAGTGAGATCTCTAAACAATGTTTAGTTTTTGGTCATTTTTAAGAGCATCAGAAAACAGGAACACAAGTTTACAGGTTTCCTAGATGCGCGTCAGCGTGATGCTGTGTGCTTACCCGCAGTCCCGGGCAGCCCAGAAGACGACCTTGTCCTGGGACTTGAGGCAGGATTTGCTGGTCTTGCAATCTCTCCATACTGCACGCTGAACTTTTCTAGATGGAAGAAAAATGTTTTTCCCCTGAAATGGTTTGGATACACAGTATCCTTTTTTTCTTCCCATACAGGTGTTTACCCTTTATTCCTCAGAACTGGACTACGGACCTGGTAATCACAGGCTGCAGTTGCTAGCCTTGTTTGGGCCACGAGGAGTGTGTGTACGTGAGTGTGCAAATACCACTGTGGATGCGTGGGCTTAGGTGGACTCACCTCTCGGCTGGGTCAGCGCTGGCCGCGTGTTCTGCGCTCACTCTTGTCCCCGTTGCAGGGTCTTGCATCCCGGTTAGGGGTGCCTCCGGCTGGCAGCAGCCCCACCTGAAGGATGGAGAGCCTGAGCGTGCGCGGTGCGAGCAGGGGCAGGGCCGCGGCGCATCGGATCTCAGCGGCG
>VXAV01001844.1:15733-39630 GCA_013399715.1 Alectura lathami
GTGGCCGTGGCCCTGTGGCGCGGGCCGGTTCCCTCGCTGCGGGGCGGAGGGGCGGCGGCGGGGCAGCATCGCCATGGCGCCGGTCGGTGAGAGCACGGGGATCTCACAAGGGCGATTTTCTTCATTTTGTTCTTGATTTTTTCTTTGTGGGTTTCATTTTTTTTTTTTTTTTTTTTCTTTTTTTTTTCCCCCACTGCATTTNTTATTTTATCCCCAGCTGTCCCATGGATGAGTGTGGACATTCTTATGTTTATTCGTTGTGACTTCCAGTTTGCCGCTGTACTTCCCGCAGTCTGTTCGCAGTCGTTGCCTTAGCGCATGCTGTATTTGGAGATGGCAGTGTTAATGGTCAGGTGTTCGAGCCTTGATTGGAATCAAATCAAAGCACAAGATGAAGAAGATGCTGCTTAAAAAGAAGGGGTTTAAAAATAGGTAGCGCAGCCTACTGGTAGGTCTCTGGCTCATGTTTCTTCTCCTGATTTACACTGTGCTTTGTTAGCTGTTCTCATCACATCTGGATGATGGAGGCCAATTCAAATTCAGTGCTCATGGGTACGGAGCTGTGCACTTGGTGCCTTTATAGGGCTGGGCTGCGTGAAGTCCAACGATGTGCAGGGTTCTTCCCCTGGGACGGGGCAGCCCTGGCTCTGTGCACAGACAGGGGAACAAGGGGCTGGGACCAGCCCCAGGAAAGGGGCCTGGCGGTCTGGTGACAGCAGCTCGGGTCTGAGCCAGCAGTGTGCTCTGGAGCCAAAAGGGCCAGGAGTGCCCTGGGGTGCCCCAGACCCAGCACTGCCAGCTGGGCAAAAGCAGGGGTTGCCCCGCGCTGTCTGCACTACTGCAGCTTCACCTCGAGCGCTGGGTGCAGGTTTGGGTGCCACAGGATAAGGATATAAAGCTATTAGCGTCTGAAGGAGGACGAGTTGCCGTTGCTCAGGAAGCGTTTGGGCACCGCTTGTGGACGTATGGGCTGGTGTGGAGCCGGGAGCTGGACTCGATGGTCCTTGTGGGTCCCTTGCAGCTCAGGATATTCTGTGTTTCCTGTAAACTCTTCTGTCTTACAAGTAGAGCAGCTTGTTATTACCAATGAGCTAACCTGAAGTATTTCCTTCCTCTTTGCCAGATTACTGTTTAAGTACTGGTATAGCATTTAACAGATACATTGAAACAGAACAGAGAGCTTTAAAGAGTAAAGAGAGGAGCTGTTAGGAGAGGAGTTAGCAGGCTCGGGATGTTCAGGATGTGTTGACAGCCTTATGAAAATGAATTATGAGCAGAACAGGATGTCCCATGAAAGAATGAGAGATGTAGGTTGAGAAGGTGCTGAAGAGGGTGGTACTGTCATTGTTTAACTGAAGCATTTGGAGGAAAATCAGTGAGGAGACCCTCAGGACAACTCGTAGTCAGCTCTTTCCAAAGTCCATCATCTTCAGTGCAGAGAGGTAGAAATGCTGGAGACAGCTGGCAAGGCCTGAAGGAGGGCAGGGTGGCAGGGTTCCAGAAGCTGTGCGGGCGGGTGGGAAGGGTATCCCAGCTCTCTTTTTTGTAACATGTATGTGGAATTTGAAAATGAGAGCAGGCTTCTCAGTGAGGAGGTCATCTCCAGCCCCCAGACTGCGGTGCAGCTCGCTGCTGATCGATGGTGAACTTTTAATGGAAAACAGGCTTTATGGTTTGGAAGCCAGCTACAAATCCATACAATTCTGGAGTGATCTTGCGTATGTTTTCAGCAGCTGGGCATTTCCCTGAAAGACAGCTGTGACAAAAGATCATTTAAAAAACTTCTGCTTTTGTGTCGTTTGCGTTCTTATGCGGAGAGTTTTTTGCTGGAAGAGATGGTTGAGGTTCACTGGGCAGCTGCTGCCTCTGTAGAGAGAGTATTGCCATGTTAAAATGTCCAAGGATCAGCTGTGCACCATCAACCTAACTAAGCTTTTGAAATCAGCAGGATGAACTATTCTGACAAACCTATTTAGAGGAAAAAAAAAAAAAAAAAAAGAGTTGAACTGAATTGAGAGAAAAAGCAATGTTGTATAAGAAAGATACGCTCTGCTCTGTAGCTGTGTTGCCAAAACTGCTGTAAAAGTCCGTGTCAACTTAATGACTCACCAGCAGGATGAGAAACAAATTTTAATTTTTCCTCTCCATGTTTGACACGTAAAACATAGATAGGCATTTCTCAAACTGACTTATTACCCGATTGCCAGATAAGGAGCCTGCAGTCACGTCGAAATGTTTTAGATCCTCTGGACCCGCAGGGACGCGCTGCGGGCGCCCAGGCCCTGGGCGCAGAGCGTCTCCCCTCTGTGGGATGCAGCTGGCGTGAGTGCTCTGCTGGAGGAAGGGGCGGGCCCTCTGAACACAGGGCTTCATTGCTCCGTGCAGGCACCGCGCTGCTGTTTGTGTTTTGGCTGCGCAGTGCAGAAGGTGCGCTGGTGGCTGCTGGACAGCGCAATGAGACCTTTTGCTATATTTTCCAAACCTCTGAAAAGCTTCCTAAGAACGGACAGGTTCCCACGGAAGTTAGTTGTTTTTCCCTTTGGGATTGTTGAGTGCTGCTGTGGTGCTGCTGCTTGGAGCCTCTTTCAGACAGGGTCCCGTCGTGAAAGCGGTGTTTGTGCGTTACCGGAGCAGTGACAAGCGCAGTCAGCTCTTTTCGTGATGTAACAGCAGAGTAGTCCAAGTGCGTGGCTGAATTTAATGCTGATCCTAGAGTTCAGTGGGTTCACACAGTGGATTAGCTTTTATAACATCTTTGTATTTGAGTTTGTTTGGTTTTCTGACAAAAAAAAAAAAAAAAAAAAAAAAACAGTGACACAAGGATGACTTTGATGAACACTCTTCAAAGGCCTTGCAGCTCCTACTCAGTGAAGCACCTGGAGGGCACTTACCACAGATGTCTGTGAATGTTTTGGGCATAGTTTAGATCTCATGCTGTTAACCTAAGATCCACGGGGCTTCTGCTGTGTTTCAGATCCGATGGCTGTCCCTCCGTCATACAGCGACTTGGGGAAGTCTGCCAGGGATGTGTTCAATAAGGGCTATGGTAAGCAGCCTGACTGAGGTCATTATCTTGCCTGTGTATTAGGGGGGTTCTGTGGTAAATTATGATTCTTCTTCAAAGAATTAAAAAGGAGAAATTCTGATATCAGTCCCTTTTCTGGGAGTGGTACTAAAAGCATTGGCATTTTTAATCTGGTTTCATTTGTGTAATAAAGATTGAGTTTGTATCCCAGGTTTATGTGCTATGTAAGATTAAAATACATCCTGGACTAACAGAGTTCAGGCTTTGCGAAGTTCAGCCTGCGCTTCATGCGTTGGTGTCAGGTGGTTCTGGCGTTTCTTCTCTGTGCAAGGGCCAGGCATCTCCCTGGTCTCACAGCAGGTTAGAAAGGAAAGGAAGAAAGCAGCAATATCTCTGTGCACAGCACTGATCGAAGCAAGCTGAAAAACATTTTTTCTCAGAGAAGTGGAAAGTTCCTGCCTTGGAGTCAGAGGTTTGCAAGTAAATTTTTTTGCTTGGAACAAATGGTAACGGTATTGATTGGTCGCCACCTAACGCAAGGTGACTGTCAAACCTGGCTGAAAACTGTCAGAGCAGCTGTGTTGGGTGACACTGACTGCCGAACTATGGCTGTTACAACCATGAACTCTGAACCCAGCCACTGAGGGTTGTCAGAATTCCTTCAGTCAGTCATCAGTAATATCAGCAACTGTTGAAATAGGAAAACGGGCTGTTTCAGGGCAGTGCTCCCTGTCTGCTGGACTTCGCGTGTGTAGCAAATAAGCCTTGCGTGCAACAAAAGCTGTGTACTCCTCTGTCTTCAGGATTTGGAATGGTCAAGTTAGAGCTGAAGACCAAGTCTTCCAGTGGGGTGGTAAGTACTGGGGGCTTTCAGCACCATCCGCGTTGCAAGGGGAGGGCAGGTTCCTGAACTGGTCGCAGTCACTTGCTAGCATGTGTTGATTCTGTCACTTCTCTTTTTAAAATAGTTAGAGCCAACGGGTTTGTTTTTACAGTCGTGTGTGGAACTAAGGCGGTGATACGTTTCCTCTGGTGTGCATGAATTGTCACAGAATCACAGAATTGCAGGGGTCGGAAGGGACCTCTGGAGAACATCTCCTCCGGCCTCCTGCTAAGGCGCGATCCCTGCAGAAGGTTACGGAGGAACACGTCCAGGGGGTCTGGAGTTTCCCCAAGGAGACTCCGCAGCGTCTCTGGGCAGATTGTGCCAGGGCTGTCCCGCTCTCAAAGTAACAAGGTTCTTCCTTGTGTTCAGATGGAACTTCTGGTGTGCCCGTTTATGCTCATTGCCCCTTGTCCAACCTCTTGACGTGCGCCCTGTAGATACGTATAAATATTGTCACACATCTTGTTGGTGACATGTGGCGTTTTTTTCCAGTTCCTGTTGCAACACATTAGATTTTCTCCACTGTTAATAGATCTCATTTCTGTTTCTGAATGCATTTGAGATTCTTTGCCATTTGTTTTTATAAGATCTTGAGTCCAGGCTGACTTCTCATCCAAAAGACCAAGGGCCAAGACGAGAGCTACAGCTTACCTCAACTGCATTTCCAGTCAGCTCCGCCATGCCGACAGTGCAGGACTCAGCTGAAACTAACTAATCCCCCTGCAGCACTGCTTAATGTAGAATTTAAGAGCGTTTTACAGGCATCAAGCCTTATTGCACTTCAGGTAGCTAGAAAATACTGTGATCTCCATTTTAATGATGGAGATGTGGACCTTCCCTGTGAGGGCTGCAGCATCTCTCCTACAAAGGGAGTTGGAGGGAGCCGGGCTCGTTCAGCCCGGAGGAGCCTCTGAGGAAACCTTCCTGTGGACTTCCAGTACCTAAAGGGGCTTGTAAACAGGAGGGAGACCCATAGGACAGGGGGAAATGGCTTTAAACTGAAAGGCGGGAGATTTAGGTCAGATATTAAGCGGAATTCTTCACTCAGAGGCAGCGAGGCCCTGGCCCAGGCTGCCCAGAGCAGCTGGGGGGTGCCCCATCCCTGGGGGTGCTCAGCCCCCGGCAGGGGTTGGGGCTGGGGGGGCTTTGGGGTCCCTTCCAGCCCAGCCGTGCTGTGGTTCTATGATTTCACAGGAAGGCTGGCAAAACCAGGCATGGTTTTTGTAATTTTGGACTTTAGCCACAGGCATATGTATTTTATACTAGCTAAGCTAATTCTTGCAGTGAAGCTCGGTTCTCAGAGCACTAGCTCTTGTTGCTGCTCTGCTTGATAGGCTTTTGCTGCTTTTCAGCTTGTCTCACAACATATTTGCTTCAGCTCCCTGCTTCTCTTGCATTCCTACCACAAAAATGATGCAAGTCATTCCTTTTGTGTCATTGCATGCTCTCACGGGAGCTGTTGATTTTGCATCGTGCACACAGCGTGAGGCTGAGGAAGTCAAGGTCTCTTTATTACGACTCCTTTCAGTTACTGATGTCTCAGAATAACATATATTTTCCTGCCACAAAGTTTTGATTCTCAAATAATATGGCAGTTGTTCACTATGTTGTCTTCCGAATGTGACAGAACATGCATGACTGTATTAAGTTTTAAAATGAGTTTTTCCTTTTCCATGCAACTCTCATGTTGGATTCATTTTCAGCTGGTAAGAATAGTGACTGTTTTGGCACGTTGGCTTTTTACTGCTTTATCTGGTGAGGTTTTCTGTGGTGGTTATTGTTCATAGTCTGCCTGGGTGGTTTGAGTTATGTCATCTGTGTCATGAAGTGTGACTCGTGTCCGCAGCGTTTAATCCGCTGTACGATGCACGTACGTAAAGCCATTTGCAATCTCTGTGCCCTAAAACAGCAGGAGGAAAATACAGGCAGATGTGGGACTGGTACGTTTGTCTGCTGCCGGAGGTTTTGTGCTCGTTAGTGTTTCATAGGAGTATTCCACTGCACAGCAGGGGTTTGGAGATTGCAAAGAGGTTAGGCACAAAGTGTGAAATTGAGTTCATGCTTGGGAATTAACATTATCTCAGGTAGTTTTTGATACAGAGATTTTTGGTTTGTGTTGCCAGGCCTGTGCGTAATAGGGCTTGTTCCAGGGCTCTATCAGCACGGCTTAATGAAGGGAGTATCCAGAACAAAGACGCTAAAAGGAGTGCATTTTGAGATGCAAAAATAATTATTTTCGTTGTGGATAGGGAAGAAGAAGATGATTTTGAATGTTCTGTTGAAATGTGTAAGGGTAGCAAGTGCTTAAGTGCTAGCATTTGTCAAATGGATAAATGGAAAGTAACTGGAGTGATGAAACGTGTGTTGTGCTCTTGGCAGGAATTTACTGCAGCTGGTTCTTCCAACGCAGACACAGGCAAGGCTTCAGGTAGTCTAGAAACCAAGTACAGGATCAAAGACTATGGACTTACATTCACCCAGAAGTGGAACACGGACAACACGCTGGGAACAGAAGTTTCAATGGAGGATCAGGTAAGAGGAAGGCAACACTGAAAATGTTTCTGCAGTTGGTATGAGAAAGTGTTGAGTTGAGCAGAAAACTCTGAAAGTTACACAAAACTACCTGGAGTACTTAAAAAAAAAAAAAAAAAAAAAAAAAAAAAAAAAAGTTATGCTGTATTTGCAGAATGCACAGACTGAGAGGCAGCAGCATGAATTTGGGGGACAGGGGGTACAAGCATCTGCACAAAGTGCTACTCCATTACGATCCAAAGAGACCAAATATGTTTTCTAAGGCTGAAGAGAAAGATTTGCAACTTGGAACGGCTGAAGCGAAGGCTGCTCCAGTGCAACACTCAAAATATGTAACTCCTTTTCCAAGTCAGTAGCTTTGTGCCATTTACTTAATGCCTGCAGCCTAAGATCACAGAAGTTCTGTGGTGCCCTCTGCCGCGTGTCCATCACCTTTCGTAGCTGCGGTTTTGCACTTTTACTAGTGCTTTAAAATGGAAAATCCTGCTCAGTCCAAAATGAGGTGGGGCAGCTCGGCCAGGTGCAGTTTGGTTTGTGAAGTAGCACCATGTCTTAGAAGAATGTGCATCAATTCCAAGAGATATTCCGGGGCTACAGCATACTGTTGGCACTCTATGGAATGCGCGAATATAAACTGAAGAGTTTTCTGTAACATAGTTTCTTGTCAACAATAGATAAGAAGTTTTCCTGTAGTAACACATCTACAAAGTGTGCACTGTTACAGCGACTCATGGGGAGAAAAGAAAATCCAAGTTTTAATCCTTCCTCATACAGCATGTACAGATTTATTTGTAAAAATGTGTGAGAGATTTTCTGTTCATGTCGTGCCATCCCTTGAGACCTGAAGTAGTGCCATAGTAATGGAATAAAACAAACCATGTTTTGGCAGTGTTGTGAGCAAGAACTTCTGTTTTTCATTACAGCTGGCTGAAGGACTGAAGGTGGCTCTTGACACTGTATTTGTACCAAACACGGGGTAAATATCCTCTGACGCTTTACCTAGGGAGCCGTAGACTCGCCCTTACCTTTTCATTAGAAATGCTTATACTGTGCATGTGTAAATGCTCACGCTGTACTGGCAGCGGATGGTCGTACTCAAATACTGCAACAAGAAGGCTCAGGATTTACAAGGGAAAAAACCAACACGCAACTTTGTTCTGCCGGCATTGTGTTTTGAAGGCAGAGGGCTCTGAAGAACGAGCCTTGCTGAAATGGTTCTTTGGCCTTTTGGCCACTGCAAACTCCTCACTGTAGAGCAGGTCTGTTTCTGTAACCGACCCCTTACCCATCTGCTGCTTAATTTGTACTGTCTTTTTTGTGGCGTTCATGGTCCTATTGCTCTCAGCTCAGTGCCTTAGGAACACAAAGCAAGTTTTTTTTTTCCAAAGGCTGTGGGCAGGTGTCTATGCATAACTGAATGAGGAAGTGAAACATGCACTATGACCCGCAGCGCAACAACACATTTTTGTCCCTTTTTTTTCAAATATTTCTTTCTTTTTGTTTGACAGTAGAGCAAAGGAAGCGTATATGCATGGTGCATTTGTCTGGATATACATGAAGCTTGGGACAGCTTTGTAAATGATCACTGATTTTTCCTTGTAGTTGGGGACAGCAGAGCAGGAAAATCAGTGCATGAGCTGTTACCTGGATGTAAGGAATGAGAAAATGAGTTAAAAATGAGCCCACAGGTCGAGGTTTGAGTGACAGGCAGCACAGTGTCCTGCTGTGTCTTCACTAAGAGTTAAAGGGTGGGGAGAGGATGAGGGAGCTGCAAAGTTTTTTTTTTTTTGCAGTTCTTTTACCTTTGAAGTGATAGCAAGATGAGCAGGAGGAACAGGCTTCCCCAGAGGCCTGACGAAATGGATGATGCATGGAGGGTGAAGAAACATTTTCAGTAGAGGAGTGCGGCATCCTGCAGGGAAGGAGGAAGGAGCACGGGCACTGCACGTGAGAGAGCGTGAGGGCACTGAGCAGGGAAGGAGCAGTGCAGCGACCTGAGGCATGGGAGGACGAGAAGGCTGGCTGTCAGTGTGGGGAGTCACAGACGGTGCTGAAAGAAACAGATGACGCCAGAGTACGCTGCACTTATCTGTGAAAACCAGAAGTTGAAACCTGATGGGTTTTGAGAAATAAGCAAAAATATTTTTGGATTTTTTTTCTTCCACCATCTCAAACGCCTTAAAATCTTCAAGAAGTAGCACCACAAAAATACAGACAACAGCTATGTTACGTGTACCCTGTGCGCTCTTCAGCAGCTGTGGTTACAAGCTTTGAGCAGGCATTGCAGTCACGTAATTATCTGGCCTTAAGGGACACACGTACGGGATTAAAACCACCTGTAATATATCCTGGATCCCACCAGGAATAAAACGGCATGTTTTTCTGCAGGAAGAAGAGTGGAAAGTTGAAGACCATCTACAAAAGAGAATATGTGAATCTGGGCTGCACTATAGACATGGATCTCTCTGGACCAACCATTTACGGCTGGGCAGTGCTGGGCTATGAGGGCTGGCTTGCTGGCTATCAGATGGCTTTTGATACAGCCAAGACTAAGGTTTCGCAAAACAACTTCGCCTTGGGATATAAGGCAGGAGACTTTCAGCTGCACACTAATGTGTAAGTATATTAGTCCAAGTCTAGAAAAACATTATCAGGGGAGCCAGACTAGAGGAGCAGTAGGACTCAGCTGCGCTGTGTCGCAGGTGGTTAGAGTGAAGGAGGGTGCTGAGTTGTTACAAAGTAATTCACGTTCCGTTTTCATCTTCAGCACAGTTAAAGCAGAGGCAACTTTTCATCTTCTGCTTGACTTTTGAGACTCTGCTTCAGGATAATTTTGGGTGTGTCTACATAAGATAGTGGCAAAAAGGCACTTTATACTGTAAATTTGGAATTAAAAATCTGTAAACTTCAGCTTCTATTTTGGCACTAGATAAGAGTCTTCAGTTAAACTATAATGCCTGTTCGCCACCAACAAGAAAACATCTGGCTCAGAAATACCCACAGTGGAGGAACAAGGTGTGTGTTGCATCACACTTGAGTGTTTCCAGCAGTCATCTTAGTGTAGCTCTAGCCTTGGCATTCAGATGGTCTGGGAATCTTTGAATTTGGTGTTTTCAAACAACTGCCATGCAGTAACTCTTTGTTTTTAGTCTCATTGTTTCCATAGCTGACAGAAACCTTTCTCGATTTATCCCTGCATCGCATTATCACAGGCTTTTCTTAGGACACGCAGGCTGTGTTCTTTGTCAGTATCCATCCTCGCCTTGCTGCTGGAAAGCCTTGGGCCGTTATGCAAGCAACGCGTGTGTTCTGAGTGGCATCAGAAGGTGTCTGTGAGCTCCAGCTGTGAAGCAGATGACTGTGGTTTCATGGAACGTGTGGTTCATTTTGAGATGACGATCAAATGACTGTGGTAAAGGAAGGGTTAATTGCATGGGTTGCTGTTTACTAAACAAGGCCTGCTGCATCTCTCACAAACAGGAACGATGGCACCGAGTTCGGGGGCTCTATTTATCAGAAGGTTAACGATAAGGTCGAGACGTCCGTCAATCTCGCGTGGACTGCTGGCAGTAACAACACGCGCTTTGGTATTGCTGCTAAGTACCAGCTGGATGAGAAGACTTCGATTGTGGTAAGGATTTTTTACAAGAGCATTTCACACTCCATTAAATGCTTGAATTCGTGGTGTGAAACAGTTGCTTCAACTATTTACTGAGAAATTACCGCAGATGGCAAACTGTTGCTTCTGTTGTGGTTCAGACTTCAGCTAGGACCACAGGGACTATTTGTGAAAGGTGATGGAAAAACCGAAAGTACTATTTTATCCGTGTGGAAACAGGCACGAGTCTGACGGCTGTGCTTGGAGCCTGTGCATATGAAATGTTTTTACATTGTGGATAAGAATTAGACAACTAAAGTGACCATAGTAAGATGACAGAAGTTCAGCTGAGCTTACAGCCTTCTCCAGACAGTGAGGTAACCCTTGAAAGTCAGTCGTGGTCCCAAGTTAAGGGGTGTTGCTGATACTCGCAACACTTTGCAGCCAAAAAAATGTAGAAAGAAAGGGAAGAGGGGAAGTGAGCACAGGGACCGGAAACGATGCCTGGGAAAGAAAACATGCCTACCAGGAAAGGAGAGGGAGTAGAAGTGACTGTGCACATGGTAACACTAAGGACTGAAGTAGCAAGCATTTGTTAAGCTTTGAAACAAAAATTAGTTCCAGGATAATTCAGCCAGAATTAAAAATATGAAATACTACTCTGACATTAGTTTAAAAAAAAACTGTGCTCATTCCTTAAAAAAGAGTTTGGCATTTTACATATAAGCTTGATATACAATTGGAACTATTGCTGAAGCCTGTTACAGTTTGAAGGTAAATTTGAGGGACAGTGAAACTGAGTAGAGTCGCCACTGCCTTGGCTAGAGGTTAGTCTACACTTCTCAGGGCACTGGGACAACTCTCTGAATATTTACACATGGGACTGATTTCTTTCATTTCCTGTAGGGTAAGGTGAACAATGCCAGCCTGATTGGAATTGGTTACACTCATGCCCTTCGACCTGGTACGTAAGTTCAGCTGGTAGCAAATCACATTACTGCTACACTGCGGGTTATTTTAGTATAATCTCTATAACAGAAAAGATAGACAACAACAAAAAAAAAAAAAAAAAAAAAAAAAAAAANGAGGAATATTAGGATCTCATTTCTTGCTTTCCTAGGTGTAAAGCTGACCCTCTCGGGCTTGATTGATGGCAAGAATTTCAGTGCTGGAGGTCACAAAGTTGGGCTAGGATTTGAGCTGGAAGCTTAATGTGGTTCTAAGTAAACAGCTGGTGCTCTGGAAGATGAAGGAAAAGCATACCCAGTGTGTTTTAGCCTTAATGTTACCCTGAAATCTCAAGAAGCGTGAACTTTCTACTTCTTCCAAAGAATGCTTCTAACCCAACATTGAAGTCCAGAGAGTATAAGCACCTCCAAAGAAGATACTTGACAGCATGCATGGAAGTTGTGATGTTTATGCCACAGATTTCACTTGCCATATTCTAAATGGGTTCCTAAAAAGAGAATTCCACCTCTCCCCATTATTGTGTTGTATCCCGTATGTCCTACACCTCACACCCTTTTATAAAAGGTGATCCGTGCTGTAGTGCAAAATTCATCAGAATGAAATAAATCAGTCACAGTTGGAACACGGTACTGGTGTCTTACCTTTCAGCGAGGCTCAGATAAGCTTTCTCTTCGCAACTGGGCTTTTCATTTTGGTGAAGCTTTAAGTACGGCTAATGGATAATCTGCAAATGTTTTATTAAAGTACACGCTGAATCACAAGGTGGTTGCAGTTGGAAGGGACCTCGGGAGGTTATCTGGTCCAACTCGCCCCCGCCTCGAGCTGCTTGCCCAGGACTACGTGCAGACAGCTTTTGAGATCTCCAACGAGGGACAGTCCACAATCTCGCGGGGCAGCCTGTTCAAGCGCTCTCTGATGTTCAGACAGCATCTCTGGTATCCTGGCACTGGGCACCACTGAAAAAAGCCAGGTTCCAGTGTCATTGTATACTTGCTTCAGGTATGTATATACATTGATGAATTCAACCCTGAGCCCTCTCTTTCCGAGGCTTAAGAAGTGCCTGCTCTATCAGCCCTTCCTCATAGGAGAGGGGCTCCAGTCCTGTGTAATTTTAAGTGTTTGTCCCCACAACACGTATACCAACCATTTGCTTCTCTGTGCTCTCTAAGCAAGCATCCTTACCTCACATTTTAGAGGCCTGCACAGCAAAAAACAGCTTCTTCATTACAGTGTTACCAAGGGTATCAAAAAGAACAAACCAAAAGTTCACTTTAGATAATTTCGTTCCCATACAGGAAACAAGCGTCACGTAATTATAACCATTAAGAAAAAAAAGTGCAAATCAGCAAAGCTAAGGAAATGTGTTCACAGTTCAGGTGTATTAGGAAGGTGACATCGACCAGTGACGGCGCAGACTGACCGCATGTGTTGTCTGTTTTTTTTTTTTCAGAAAGCCTGAAAGGCAGCAAACCGACCAGATGAGGTGCCTAGGGGAAGGTGCATCAAGTCAGAGAGTAAGAGTAGCTGCTGTCTTAAGGCACAGTTAAGAACTTTTTCCAAGCAGTCAGAATAGGCACTTCTTACTGTAACTTTCTGAAATAAAGTATCTGAGGTGTGGATACTAGAAGCTGTGCCATGTGTCTCACATGAGCAGCAGGCGACAACAGAAGGAGGCACTTCCCCTTCCAGAGGTGGCAGCATGTCGTCAGAGGCAGTTGAAGTGATTTTACATCTGCGTTTGTTCTGGACTGCTTCTTTCTTCTGCCTGAAGCTGCAACCAGCTCCAATCTAGAGCCTAAAGTATAAACAGTTAAAATACAAAGTTCAACGCCAGTTTGCATTTGAGATTGCAAAGATTTAGAAATTTTACTGCAAAGTTAGTCAATATAGCTTCATGATGAACCATGTGATTTCTTTAAATGAGAAGAGAAACACAACCTTAATCTGTTTCTTTTCTTCAGTATTTCACTTGCTTGTCAATACTCCAGTAAATAAACATCCCTGCACACTAACGTGTTGCCACCACAGGCCAATCCCAAGTGCAGAAGTGTAGCTGTGCATATTTTTGTACAGCACACCCGCACCTCCCCCCTTTACCTCTGCCCTTCCAAGAAAGGGAACACCAAGCATTCCTGATGCCTTATGGTTTGGCACAAAGTCGCTGGGAGCCCAAAGACATGGCTCCCATTCTCAGCAAGCAGGAAATGTGTGAGATGACACCCCCCACTCTCCCATTTGAGTTGCTGACACAACTACAGATTTCTATTGACCATTTTACTTACTGGTAGACAAAGGTACACAAGCAGAAGTTTGAAGCAATAAGCTTCCCTAGCCCACTTGTATAAGAATATCAGCTATGTTACCATAAAGCTCTGCTCCTGATCCTTCATTGTGTCTTGCATCACATTTTCTAGTTGGCTGCACAGTTTCTGTGATTCCAGCAGTAGCTCCTCACTAAAAGATGATTGTTAGACAATTATTTTCTGTGGAAGTCTTGTTTAAAGGTAGGGGCAGATCTCTTTAGGAAATACTTCTGGCAGGTGTACCGCACAGCACTGAGCAATGTTAACGGTTAGCAGGCAGCTTGTAAACTCATATTGCAACAGGGAAAGTCAGTGGCATCCCCAGACTTACTGGGATCAGGGGAAAGGAAGCATGTTCAAGTGGGAACTGGGTTCTTATATGGAGTCACTGTTGCTAGAGAAAAAGTTTTAGAGCAGCGTCTAGACTAAAGGATGAAGCAACATATGAGTAAACAAGCTAAGCTAAGGTCTCATTCCAGCTGCTGACCCAGTTCCCTTAAGCAAGCCAGAACTACAAGTGCTTGATAGAGCACTCTCTCCCCAGCTACTATTCATTGCCTCCCGTGGTAGCACACCAACAATTCCTGCTGGCAGTGCGCTTCAAACGAGCCCAACCACTCCAGATAAAACAAACCCGATGTTACTGAGGCAGGGCTGGGAGATATGCAGCTATACATTATTTCCAGATGTTCACAAGGAATAGTCACAAACCCCAGGAAAAACAAAACAAAACAAAAAAACACAAACCAGCTACTAGGTAGGAAGGACTGCTGACACTGGAAGCTGAACACAAAGTATAAGATGTAGGAAAGGCTCTATCATTTCTTCCACAAAGCAGGAACCCTCACTTTGCAGTGATGACATCAGAAGCAACAGAACTGCAGCCTTCACCTCACCTTTTCCTGAAAGATTCTGGTGAGTTACAGGTTCCAGAAGGGACCTGCAGCAGCAGCTGACCAGGGCTGTTCAGGCGTGATGTGTTCATGCTCTCTGGACTGCCAGTAACAGGACCACGTACTTTACTCTGAAAAAAATACAGCAAATTCAGATTGCAGTTATATCTCCAGTTAGTTCCAATAGTCAGGAACATGAGACAGCCTAGAAACTGGCTTTAATCCTAACAAATTAATGGGGACAAACAACCGCAGGACATAGTAAACTTACCATTATTTCAGAAAGTTGGGTATGCTACTAACAATACAGCTTGGCTGGGGTTTTTATTTTACTCACACAAGCAATTTTCAGTAAGTTCCACAGTTCTTTCTGCCGTTTCTCCTGAAGCCTTACAACTGTTTCCTCATCTTCATTCATCAGATTCATCACTTCCTCCACTCTGGGGAACAATTCCAGTGCCTTCTGCTTGCAAACTACAGTTTTACTTTACAAAAATAAAATAATCATAATTAAAAAAAAAAAAAAATTCAGATCAAACCTTGGCAGCTGCAGTAGGGGAACTTATCTGAAATTTATTATCCCCTGTAACTCTTGGAAATCTCACTGTTTCTTAGACTGCTAGAACAGAACCTCCTGCTGAAGGAGAAAATGTTTTCTCGACAGTCAGTAAAAGCTGACTCTATAAAGCTCACCTGAGTTGAGCGTAAATGACCCGGACTTTTTTTTCGAAGGTCTGGATTGCCTGTAGGAGCAGTCGTACTATTTCTTGACTATCACCACTTGTCCTCTGATCTGGAATAAGAACCAGATTATTACACAGATAAGTAGGCTTTTAAGACAGAGTGAGAAGCTTCTCAGTGCTTTGTTTCCGCTGCTTCTTGCATCCTGAAAGATCCCAAACATTGAGGACATGCACATTTGAGTGGGATGAAGGGCACTGTATTTTAGTCACCTTCTTCAAAAGAGATGAGAATTGGAAGATGGGAGTTGGTAGGGTGGGTTTACTGTGCTGGGGCTGTACAGCTGCTCAAAGGAACAGGCATGACTTTCATGCTTCTTACACAGAAACAGAAGCAGCAGCATATGTTTGCAACAGCTTGCTCTGAGAAGAGCTCAGAATAGTTCCAAGAAAAGCTCAGAAGATGTCAAGAAAGCAAGGCTGGCCTGGTTTAAAATTGAGTCCCTGACTCCCCTCTCCAAAAAAGGCAAGTCCAGAAGAGTCCATGTACAGCTAGCATAAGGGCAGGCCTAGAACGCAGAGAAAGTTCTCTCAATGCAGATTATTTCATCTCCAAAGTCACCACCCACACAAAGCAAGCTGACCTTGCTGTAAAATATCGTTTACCTCTTGGCTTCTCTCTCAGCCTCCGGTACAACTCTCTGGCTTGTTCTTCTCTAGAAGAAAAAGGCACAGAACACAAAGGATTTCTCTAGGACCTAGATTATGAACAAGTAATTTAAAAACTAAAATCTTGTATATACCAGTCTGCTATTTCAGATAAACAGGCAAGGAGTCAAACTTTCTTCATTTTTAAATTGTCAGAAGTTCTGCCAGTTCCCCACAATTTAAACTGAAGGGATATCAATTTCATTGTCCTGCAGTGAATAAGGGATTAAATTTTGCTAGCAACACTCCTACACCTGAAACTGAAGACAGTTCAACTCACAAATCCTCCAGTGTTCCTCCTTGTTTACGACCTAGTGGGCTTCTCTGAAGGTCCACAATATCTGTCTGCAGGGCCATCATCCTCTTCACCAGCTGATCCACATCATCCTCCTGGAAGCAGGACAGGACATAGACAATGGGGCAGACTCACAATAGGAGACACTGCAGCTCATCAACTCTTCCTTTCTCAGTCACGTTTCTAAACCTGCCAGGTTTAACAGGGGTTACACTGGCTTGTGTCAAAAGCCTGCATTTCTTATTGGAAACAGGTGCATAACATGCACTGATAAAGGGAAATTGTTGCCTTTTCAGTAAGGCTGATGCTTTAAATTCCTGTGTTCAATCCTGTAATCACTGGCTTTACCATTCAGTTTAACCTGCTATTCCAAATCCTCTTTTCAGCTATCCTGCTGCAGCTGTCCTACCTCCAGAGTTGTTTAGCTGGACCTCTGAGTGCAACTACTGCAAAATCTCCTCTCACATTCCCCAAGATCATCCTTCTCCCTAAGCCTTGCAAACACGGGCAAGGGAGGAAAAAAAAGATGCAACTCAAACCAAGGCAGCATGATGTGTGGAGTCGGCTCACACACAGTAAGTTTCTATCTAAAGGAGGACAAAGGGGGAAAAAAGCCTATTTTTCCTTAGGATAAGCAATGAGGATTTAGAAACGTACCCGCCCACAAAGTTCCACAGCTTGCTCCATCTCTTTCCAGGCAAAGAGCAGCTTCTCAGAAGCTACAGGAATGGAAAAAGAACAATTGCTTTTCTCAGGTCCATACAGGGAAAGGCTAGATACGGTGAGAGGCATAAAAGACCTCCTGTTTGCTAGATGTTATACTCACTAATTCCAAATTCAATCTGCTCTTTATACTTCTCCAGGTCAATCTGTATGCTTGTTTTAAAGAAGTCCAGTTTGGCTTTCAACTGCTGGGAAAGGGAGGCCATCGAATTCTTCATCTTTGAAAGAGTACTATTGTAACGCAACAGGTTCATCCTGCATGGACAAGAAGGGCCTGTTACCCTCCCAGACGCTAAATGCAGGCTTCTGCTTACAACAGAAGTAGATACCCCAGAGCGCAGCAGTGAGCACAAAAGCAGTCGTGTCAGAGGACACAACTCGCAGCTTTTCACTAGCTGCTAACAGCTCCGCTTATTTGCTTCCCCATTCTGACAGGGTCCCATTCCTGTCCCTTCACTTTCACCAAGGAGCAAGGGCAGAGAGAAGTATTCTAGGAAGAACGCCACCGTACATGGCTGCTCGCTGTCCCTGCTGAAGCCGGTTACAGTCCTCTTTCAGCATCCTGATTGTGTGCCAGATCTGACCCCACACTTTCCGCAACTGGAAAAAGTGCAGATTCTTCTTTGGATCCTGAACTGGAAACAGAGGAACAGGGGGAGGGAAATGTATGCATCAGCATGAAGCTCAGAAATAGTAGTATCACATGACAAAACAGACTGAAACACTCCTTTGAACGGCGTGCAGCCAAGACCCTGCCTCTTGCCAAGCTGATAGCTGGCTATCCTCTACGCAGCTTCCCCAGCACACGTCAATCAAACCCTCCCTTCCCTCAGTTATTTTTACAAGTTGAAGAATGCTGTGCCAGTCTGTTTTATTGCTTCTCCAATACCAACAGACAAAAGCTCTCTCTACTTTTTGCACAGTACAGACTACAGAACACAGGCAGCCCTCTCAACGTGAACAACCACTCATACTCATGCTAGAGAAAGTCCTTACGGATGCAGTCAACACTTTCCGGATGAGGTCGCAAGGCAACCTGAGCCTCATAGGCAACTTTCTGGTTATCAAAGAGGAAGAGGAGGTCTGTGTCTGCAGCATCATTCACCTGCAGAAGACGGAAGACCCAACAGAGTTCACTCAGAAATAGCATGCCTCAGTAACCCCATGAACAAAATGCTCCTCCTCGCGCAAGGGAACTGGGTGCCTGTTCTGCGAGGGATTTGGTCCGAGTGCTTACTATGCCTATGGCCTGCCAGAACAGCAGGGAGTGCTGCGTTCCCAAAGCAAGAGCACCACTTGCTGGTTCACTGAACAGCAAAGAAGGGGAACATCCAGACTCACCTTGCTATCAGCTATATGCTTAGTGGCCAGCTTCTGGGAAACCAGTGCAAGACCAGCCTCCTGCAGTAGCTCCTGGTCCTGCTCTGGGATTCCAGTATCTGATTGGATCCTGGCCTTCACGGTTTGCAGAGTCTCCTCCTCTGTCACAGGGTAGGTGTGCACAGTTCCCGTAACCATGTTCAAAACACGCAGCAGCTACAAGAAGATCAGTGTGACATGAGAAGGGCTGAAGATACATACGTCATGTCTGAGCAGAGATCTCTGAACTGAAACGCTGACCACCAATAAATAATTTCAAAGCACTCGCAAAGTTCAAGAAGTCACTTTGCAGCTACTTCATAACAGGCTGCTCAAGATCTTGTCTTCCATCAGCTGGAAGAGGTCACGTGGCAACTGAACAGCTTTTTCAGCAGAATCCTTTGCCAGAATACAGAACTGAGCACATGAAGAAGCTATTTGCTACTCCTAACAAGCTCAAGGAGTATTTGTCCTCCAATAAGCATGTGGAAAGCACATCTCTAGATGAGATTCTGATCTGCTCCTCTTCCTCGGTCTGTGACTGAAGCCTCTTCTCTCATGGACTAGGGACAACTGCTCTCTGGAAAACTTTTCAAGGTAATCCAGGTCCATTGCTCACCTTCAAATTCAAGATGTCATCCAAAGCTTTGAAACACCCATTGGGCCCATACACAGGATCGGTACCCCTCTGCCGTGGGTGCCACATCAACATGAGTTGCAGCCATTTCTCCAGTTTCCCAGCCAAAACACTGAAGGGCCAAAGCAAGGATGGGATTAAAAGAGAAAGTGCACCTGCAGTCACCAGATGGCCTGGTCTCTGCAGGTGACCAATGGCCAGTTCTCTTTTTCTGACCATAAACACGCTATTCAGAAGGCAGAAATGGAGACTTACACAAGTCTGACAAGGGACACAAACACTGTTTGTCACATGCACTCCACTTATTTACAGATTAACGTAGAAAAGCATATAATATACAGCTGGTTCATTCACAGAATATGAAGTTTATCTCAGCATGGCATAACAGACTTCTAGTCCTCACCTGTTTAGATTGTTTGGGCACGGTAAACTGCTAGAAAATTTGACTTCTCCAGATAAGTCTTCTGAAACAACAATATCCAGCTCACTCTTCTGTCGCACTTTTGTATGCCTAATGAATTCAAGCAAGTACAGTGGTGAAATACTCACTTACCTCTCCCAGCATGCATGTTAGCAGGCTCTTACAGTTACAATACAGATGCTGCTTTGATTTCTGCTCTCTGCCCTGCAGGAGTCAGTCCTGATCCCACAGAGCAATCTAAGGAATGCTGAACTTGCTCAGCATTGACCTATCAGGTCAAGCTCCAGTAAAAGGAGCCAATCTCCAGAAGGGCAAGGAATACAGGGATATTACCCTAAGAATCAAAGGACCACACCTCTGCTTCCCATGGGACAGTGGCACTTTTTATCCCGGGCCCCAGGTCACTCACCATTGCACTGGCTGCCAGTTGGGTAGGAATGGTCTGAAGCCCGTAATGCACTCAAAAGCCAGTGTGCCAAAGCTCCAGTAATCCACTGTAACCGTATACTTCTGCTGTTCCAGCAGCTCTGGAGCCTGAGACAGTTTACACACATGAAACAAAGCCACCCATCTCTCAGCCCTCTCTACCCATTAAGAGCTCATTAATGTCTGCATTGCACTAAAGGCTGTGCTGAACACTCTGCCTCTCCTGAGCTCTGAAATCTTATAGAACACTTCTGCTTCTTATAAATACAACACTGGTAGCAGACACTGTGCTAATTCTAATCCAGGGATGGAGAGAGTGAGGAAAAAAAAAAAAAAAGAAAAAAGTTACCAAGTTACCTTTGTTAGCTGCAGCACCCAAAATGCACCCCATACCAGGGCAATTACTTCATCCCAGCCCAAAGCCAGATTAGGCTGTTAACTTTGTCCCACAACAAAGCGGGAGCTGCCCCTCCAGCTGAATTCCTTCCTTACCAAGTACTGTAGTGTCCCAACAAAGGATGTGCACAGGCTACCCTGATCCAACTCCTTAGCATAACCGAGGTCAATGATTTTGTGTATTAACTGAAACACAAAATGGAGAAAAAGGACACTAGAGAGAAGCTTTGTTAAAAGCACGCCATACATCAGACAAAGAAACGGTTCAGGTCTTCAAAGGTATGCAGGAAAGGTGAAGTGAAGAGATGGAAGTGGAAATGGGAAGCTCCTGTACATTCCTAAGACCAAAAGGTAGGTGAAATTGCCATTGGCTTGATAAGGACACAGCTGGAGCCATTACTTGTCATTGAGATCTTCAGCCAATAGCTACAGTCAAGTTCTTTCCTTATGAGCTGAAGTCACAATGTCAGGTGTTACCAGAAGTCCTTCACAGCCATTCTTAGCCGCACACAGAATACTGCTCATCTGACACAAACCCCAGCCAGCTGGCACCCTAGGTTGAATGCTTTTGCAGATTGACCGCTGTAACTGCAGCGAGCACATGCACGTGCTTGTCTGCGCACGCAGAGGCGCCAGGTTCCTCCTTACCCTTTGCTCTCCTTGCTGCAGCACAATGTTCTCTGGTTTCAAGTCTCTGTGGATGATCCTGTTCTCATGAAGGTACCTGAGAGCAGAGGCTGAGACACAAAGAGCCACTTGTAAGAATGTAACTAACCGTACCTAGCACTAGCAAGGTTTCATTCCTGTGTGTTATAAGCATGACTTTTGAATCAAATCTTGCACAATTGACAAGATCATTGACTGAAAAGTGAACTTCCAAGTGCCAAGAGGAAACGTTGGCATCAAACGCTTCTGGACAAGAATTTGTTCTCTCAGCAGCTATGTTTTTGATGCTATAGTAAGTTCATTTCTCTTCAAGTAGTTTCCTGTACGCTCTCCCCAAGTACTGAAGGTTAAAAAACTTCTAACAGCCAGCAGATGTCAAATGTATCTCATCACAAGAGGAGGGCTTGGCTCAAATTAGGATCCAAAACCTGCTCTGCCAAACATTTTGTTTTGTCTTATCCACAAAGCGTTGTTCATTTCACCTCCAAAACTATTCAGATTACAAAATTCTTCAAGTTTTCAAGCAGAGCTACTGAGACCTCAAAACTAGCAAATTCCATATGTACCAGAAAGACAAATATCTCATCTGAAGAGTACACAGCCAGAATAAATGCACACTATTTCCTCACACTTGCTCAAGGTAATACTTCATGATATCTCCTTTTTTCTAGATAAAATGAAAAAGCACATTGCTAAGAGAAAGACAAACCTGATAGCATATCCAGTTCCAGGGTGCTTTTCAGACATGACAGAGAATTGTGCTGAAGGGACTCGCTGTCTGATCTCTCAGACTTCTCATCCCTTTGACAGCACGGCATTCCCAGACTACGCTCTCCTGTCCAGCGTGACCCAGCTAGACTTACAGAGCTAGACTTACAGTAACATAACCTTCTCCTAAAGGAGAGTAACCCTGGAAAGGCCACGTAAGCTTGCACTGTAAGTGATCAGTGGAACAAGTTATATCAGTTGAAAACAGTTCTGACCAACTGCGGTTCAATTTGTACAACTGCAACCTGGGTCTGTCCCTCTGCCCATGTGCACACAAGCACGGGAACACAAGCTTCCCTCTAAAGCTGATCTGCCGTTGTCTGGTCAGCCTTCAGCATCGTTTCCATGTCACTAAGGAGTAAAACGATCAGACAGCAGGGTGCAAATGCCCTGGGAGCCCAAAGATGGGAGTTCCTACCTAATAACCGTACCCGCAGTAAAGGCAACAAATGCATGTTTCTTCTCCTGCCGCAAATTCAATTTCTAATCACGCCCCTGCCCTAAAAGCACTTTTCAGTACCTTCTCTTCAAAGGCCTAACACCTATCCAGTTTTGCCTCAGCTTTGACTCATTAAGATCTTGACATAGCTTGAACAAAAAACTCCATTCTAAAAATCTCTCGACACCTCTCTCATCTTTGCACCAGAACTGTCTAGAATTCCACCCTGTGGCTGCCCACATGCTAGTGGAAACTCACTGACCACAAACACTCTGAAGTCATGATGTTCAGCCACTAAGCTAAGAGTGGAGACTGATATGCAACGTAAACCAGAGTCACTTGGCAAGCGTTCAGCCATACGCAGAACCTTCCAGAAATTCCAGAGTGGCATTTTTGCTGGGAAATACAATCCATCTCTACACTGAAACTATACGAACAAAACAAATCAAAGGCTCACTCTCTTACAAGATGAGCAAAGCAAGACAGGAAACAAGTATACTCTTCAAGGGGTCTGTCTAAAACAGAATCGTTAAGATCTGCAACAATCCAACATTTCCACAGTTCATGCTATTGGAGACGCTGCCGTCACTTACCAATGTCAGACAGTAAGATGCGAATAGCTTCCTCCCGCAGGCCACAGCAATTCTCCAGTTGATTCAGGTACTGCAAGAAAACACCACAAATGACAGCTTCTCCATCCTGTACCTTGAGGAAGGATCTCAGCCCCACAAACTCTCAAGAACACAAGAAGTTCCAGCAACAGCAGTGAACTTTTCTACAGGCATAGAACGATGGAACCGAGACCTCTGGTAGCAATAATTAAAGCTGCAGGCCTTGGTGCATCCATGGGATGAGAAAGGGTGGGTGGAAGTCGGTGTTACTGCAGCTTTGCTGCATCCTTCATAGCCGTTTCCCTCAGCGCCTGGCAATATCAGCTCTAATACCAGCTGTAAATTGTGGGTTTTATCTATGGACAGGTTATAACAAAGGGTTATACCAAAGAACCACTAAGACTGGAATCAGCACATGCAATTTTTTCCTATTGCAGGTAGAGGTTTATCGCTTTCAGGAAGTACACTGCCCACAAACGCACCCTGCCCTACAATGGCCTTGGACACACTCGCATCCTGTTGCGCATCTCTCACACATATCCTCATCCTCTACATGCAAACCTGCTGCATTGTTACTTGCTGTCAAACAAAAAGTGGAAAGTTTCAGAAACACTGACGTTTTCAGAAGAACTTTGTCTAGGACCAACCTGTGAAATCCTGTTGGTGCCATGCCAAGAATTAGGAAGCATCAGGACATGAAAATACATTTTACAGATAAACTTCTGAAAAGAAACTCCTAGGTTCCATCCTGCCGGGATTAGTCACTATCACTGTCTTTCACTGTCACCGCCCCCGTGACCTCACCTTGCGGAGGTCTCCGCCCTGGCAGTACTCCATGGCCAGCAATGGCAAGTCATTGGGTGCAAGCTTCTGCATTCCCTCGGGAACATCACGGGCAGCCACCACATTTGGATGGTTCAGCCTGAGAAACAGAAATGAGGTAAATACAGGAGATTCCCAGAACGAGGGTCAACACTTCCTGCAAGAGCTACACAGTCTGACATGTTCATGATTGCCACACTAAGTCCCAAGTTAAGGACGTTAATCCTTTTAGAAACTGAAATAGCAAACTCTAAAGGTCTGCAATTCGTCTGTCCTTCACAGACCTAAAGACTCACCCCAGCTCCTCGCATCCTATGCACAGTCAGTGCTTTCTGTCACCACACGCGCACAGCAGATCTGCCTGGGAGCTACAGGAAAACGCCCTGCCACCAGCCTGACGCAGGCTGCTGCCACCCTCCCATCAACACCTAAACTACGATCAGGCCGTCGCATCCCCTGTAACCAACCCAATGCCCCCCAAAAAACAACCCAGCACGGACAGTGAGCAAGGCAAAAGGGCACCTGCAGAGCAGAACCGTTATAACACCCAAGACGCTGGCACAAACACTGAAGAAGAAAGCTGGAGGCCTCGGGCTCTGAGGAACAACACAACGACGTGGGGCTCTCCTCCCGCTGCTCCTGCTTTCCGCGGGGCGGCTGACAGCGTCTCCCACCATTTCCCCCGGCGCAGCCTCGCACCGGGACTCGAAGCCCGGCCGCCCCCCGGCCGCCCCCCGGCC
>VXAV01001844.1:39997-53112 GCA_013399715.1 Alectura lathami
CCACCGGGCCTGGGCGGCCTCCGCGGGCGCTTCCGGCTCCGGCGGCACGTGACGCGGGAGCGCGCCCTTAAAGGAGCCGCACCTCCCGCAGCCGGGGCACGAGGACCGCGGGGGAGCGGGAGCGTTTCGCCTGCGCAGAGACCCCGGGAGACGCGGGAGCAGAGGTGCCTCGGGGAGGACCTCACCCATGTCCTGACCGCCCGAAGGGAGCACAGCGCCGGGCTCCTGGCAGGGGCGCGCGGTGCCAGCACGAGCGGCAGCGGGCACGAGCTGAAATCGGAGGGCCCCCTCTAAACGCGAAGCAGCAGCTCCCGACCGACGGCACCGGCTGCCCCAAGGCCGCGGTGGAGCCTCCGTCCCTGGAGGCACTCAAACGCTGTCTGGATGTGGTCCTGGGCAAGCAGCTCCAGGTGCTCCTGTGTGAGCAAGGAGCCTGGAGGAGGCCTCTGGAAGTCCCTTCTCACCTCAGCCTCTCTGCGTTTCTGTAATGTGCTCTCACGCCAGCTTCCAAGGTTGGTATTTACTGTAAAAATATTGTGGTGCCTATAATCAGCCTAAACCAAAGTTGTCTTGAGTCTTTTAAATTCCCTGGATTTTGCATCTGGTGTGGAACTGAATGCAGAGGCTCCACAAAGCACCTAAACCAGATTTATGGCAGGTAGGTTACCACCTGTGGTGCATGAAAGGCACAGACCCCAACATCATGTGGGTAAGATATCGAAATCCCTTTACTAGTGTTCTTCTCCAGCTGATATAGCCCTGCTCAGTCACTTTCCACTGTCCCACGGCCTAACAGCAAAGCAAGTTGTGCCAACGCTGCTTCAGCGTAAACAAGCTTGGCAGCTGCATCTGCTAGTTGCACTCCCACCTGTAACAGCTAACGAGCAGTTTCCCCAAGGTCCATCACATACTCTCAGGGCTTCAGTTCTACATAGTGTTTTCCCACACCTGCCTCAGCACTGCTCTCCCACAACCACCTTCAGTTTTACTCTGAGAGATATGTATGATGATCTTGACATAGATTTCCACACAGAGAAGACCTAAACATTCAAGGTGAACGGCATTTCCTCTGTGCCAATGTGCAAAATAATCCTCACCATGTCTGCTGACAGAGGTTTCTGGGCATTACTTCCTGAAAATGGAAGTTCCTTGCATGCTACTTCTTATGTCTGTGCTCACACTAAATTTCATCAGGAACCAATTTCTAATAATCAATTTCTAGAAGTTTGCACAGACCTATCACCGATACTTTTCATAACTCAGGCCTAAATTCAGCTCTCAGTGGGTTGGTCTGCTGCTTTCATAACGTAGTGGCTTTGTGACTGTTGAGAAGAGTTCTTGACCCTGGTTGAACAGTTTCATTTTCTAGGATGGACAGTAGCAGTGGACGTTTAACTCCCTGGTCTTGCTATTCCTTATTTCTACCTAAAGATCGCAACTTTTGCTCATTGTCCTCAGTTAGCCTGGGAGTTTCTCTGTGTGGCATGCTTGGACACAGGGTCTCCTGTGGCAAAGATTCTCAGTGGATGGCATTCTGACATAGCATGCTGCTCCTGCTCGAAGCAGATGCTTCTCAGCACTAGGACTAAGCCTGCAGACCTCGGGTCGCGTTAGAGATAATACATCTGTGCATTCACTTGGAGTACTGCCTAGGCCGTTCTTCCCTCACATTCCTAGAAGCACAGTGAGACAGTTCTTCCTTTGAGACACATACCATTCTCACTCTAACTGAAGTTTAAGGTATTCAACGCAGAAAAATTAGTTTTGGAGACTGAATCTGCCCTCTGACTAAAGAATGAACAGAGCAAAATGGCTGTAAAATCCAGTAGGCCCTACTGACAACCAGAAGCAAGCTTTCCTCCTGTCCCACAAACACTCACAAACAGTTTGGACACACGCCACTCAGTCTTAGATCATCCCAAGATCTTGGCTGCTATCTTTTCCCTTGGGGGGAGGGGGGGGATGTTGAAGCACGCCCTGCTGCCCTCTTTAGTCTCCACCCCTTTCAGTAGGACAGAGCTGTTCACAGAGATTGTAACAGCGACATTGAAAACACAAAAACAGACTGGCCTGGGGAGCAAGTCATCAGCAGAAAACAAAGAGGAAAAGCAACAAAGGTATGTGCTACTCTGCACCTGTTTCAAAAATTGCATTTCCTGTTTTTGACATGATTGGCATTATCATTAAATACTATTTAATAAATTCTACTAAAGTTAACAACCACGGCAGTTGACTAACTGAGCTATTGCCTTTCAGCTTTTGAGGATTTATAATGCTGGATAAAACTCATAGCTTTCCGTTGCTTCAAGAAAGCCCCAGCAAGCTGTTCCAGGGAAAGGGCAAACAGCCTCAGGCTCTGAACGGTTACCAGGGAGGAGTCTCCTGCACAGAGAACATTTAGCAAAACAACTTTGAATCAAAGGAAGAGTTACAGACAAACATTCTGATGATAAGGAGAAACTCAGAGAGTATCCTGTGAAAGGATAATCTATCGTTGTCCTGGGAGATGAAGGGAGCATGCCTTTCACTATAGGGTCCCAGCCAGGATAGCGGAGGGACACAGAGGAGCAGGAGGGCAAGCCTTCTCCAATCTTCCTAAACATGCTTCTTTTCAAACGACAGGAAATACTGAGAATGATTCCCATAAGGAAGCCAGAGCTTGAAATACCTATTTTCTCCAATGCCTTCCAAGTACCGGTTTGTCCACTGTCATATTTTAAAGACAAACAGTACAAGTCCAATACTCATCTCCTCAGTTTAGAAAAGGGATACAGAAGCGCTTTCCCTAGAAGGCAGGAAAAAGCAACAAGAATTCCTGACATCTGGATCAAGATGGTGGTTTATCAGCAAGAGAGCTGTTAGTGCTATACATTCTCAAGTGAATGTACTAGGTGACTGGGAGGGAAATAAGAAGGGGAAACTACTTTTAATTGCTGCCAATGCCTGTTTGTTTGACCGTGGTAAGCTATATCCCTTTTTTAGGTCTTATGCCTTATCTGTAAGATAATACACTCTCACTGCTTAGAAGAGCTCTTACTAATAAACTAACAGTAAAAAAGTGGGATTTAAAGTATTCCTGCTGATGATGCTTCACAGCAAAGCCAGTGCATCTGCAGCATTCCTCAGGTCAACTCAAGTCTGTGCTACTAGCACATGGCTCAGTACAATACCTCTATCACGCACGCATGACTTGTGATCTCTTTGCTTAGCACAGAGCACTCAATCTCCAGGAAAATGCTATAGCACATTGGTTGCAATCATGCTTTTCCAGCTTACTTCATTCCATACTGGCTAACATAAAAGGCAAACAGGAAAAAAAAATTGTAGAGAGCTGGTTCTTGTACAAATACAAAGCTGTCACTGTAAGCCTAGGTAACCACTGCAGCAATTCACTCCATCCTTTAAAACATTCACACAGTTTTTGAAACTTACGCTTCTAGCCAAACCTTCTACTTCATCCCCCTCAGTTCCATCTCCCTCTTCTCTGTTTCTCTTTTGAAGGACAGTATTTCCCCATTATTCACAGCTAATTATGAACAAAACAAACAGCTTCCAATTCATTTAGAATTCTGTAAGAAGTAAACCTAAGAGCCACTCTGAATTCAGGTTATCATACATCTTTGCTTTACTGTACCTCAAGCGTAGAATCAGAATGTCAGAACAGCCCATCTAGGCCTCTGGCTTATGGCTAGAGTATTTCTTGATCAGAGAGGAAGGAAATGGTGACAGCAGCAGGCACAAACTGCTAAGCAGAGCTCTACTAGAAAGCACATTGCTTGCCGGTTTCTGCTTGGTGTCTTGTGAATATGGTATTTTTCAAACAGCCATGTGGTTTCAGTTTGATAGGGCTTATCATTCAGAACATTCCAATTGACTGGCACACGTTGTACCTTTCTCAAGGCTGAAAAGCATCTACCAAAATCTGTTAGCAGTTTTCCATGCATAATGGGACACCAGCCACCAGTGGACGAACAGGCGTGGGAGAGGGGAAGGAGGAGGGAAGGGCTGTAGCACCATCATATAAACTAACCTGAACAGGGGCAGGAAAAATAAGTGAAGAAAAGGACGCAGTATCTGATGCAAGGCTACTTCAAGAATACAACTCAGTAACATCCTGCACTATGACTACAAAGAACATGAGACTAGAAGCCACTTATACAGCAGACCATCTGGGATAAACTTGATTATAACGTGAAGTCACTGAGGTAACTTACAAACAGTGATTCCTTTCCTATCGGTTTCCAGCCCAGACAAGTAGTTTACCGTCATGGTCCTTTCCTACACAAGGTCTTAGGTAGCTGAATCCTGTTTCTTAAAACTGTCAGAAAGAACTTCCAGCCCCCTCCACAGACAGCAAGATGACCAGCGGTGCTGGTGGTCTAAGTGCTACTTAGCAATTGTTAGTACCTTGCAGCTGCCAGACTCAAAAACACATCCCTGCATAGCTCCAACAGAGAGCAACAGCTGCGGGGATTAAAGACAATGTAACACGGGGTTTCAGCGGCAACTAAGTGACCTCTGGGCAACTGCTCAGATTGTGCATTGCAGCCTTGGGACCATCTCTACTATTTAGTTCAGATTCAGTTAGCATATTCTTGTGAAGTCAATGCCTATTTGGAAACTTTTATAGCTTTTGAAAAGGTTTGTTATATAATGCAAAATGTTTCCTAAGAGGTGAGAAAAGGCTTGAAAGTGTATGGAGACTACTATAATATCAGCATACAAATACACATCCCTGAGAGATGCTCTGAACCACAAGGATCTCATCATCTGGGAACGGAAATAAGATCTTGCCTGCCGCCCTACCGCACCCTCATCTCTTGCTGCATATAGGAAGCATTATATTTTTAAAGGGAGAGAGAAAATGGACCTCTGGTGCCAGACTTGCTCAAGGGTCCCATCTACATCACACTCTCATAATTCATCTTAGCCATACAGACTGACTGCACCACTGCTGTAGTAGTAGTAGATCAGTCTGGATGAAGCAGAACCTTTTGCTTCATGGGACAGGGTAAGGCTTTATCTGAAGCCTAAAGCTGCTGAAAGGATTTCGGGGAATAAGACACAGTTGTGACTGCATAGAAGTGACACACAGAAAGAAAAGCTGTAACATGAAATGCATTATTTCATTACAATGAGAGCACCGATCAAAAGCCAGCCTGCCAGCCACTTAACATACTCTCTGTTTTTAGCAAAAACATATGACAATAGTAGAAAATAGTAGTTCAGCAGGGGCAAACGAGGAGAAGCTGTGGAAATACTGAAAAACAAAGACATAGCAATGCTATCCTCCATCTGCCATCACCATAGTCTCCTTGCCAATGCAATCCATCAGCAAGCAGAGAGACCCTCTACATTAGAGACAAACCCTCATTCTCACCTAGGGAAGCAGTCTGTGCAGAAAACTCAAATCCTCTTAAACCACTGTTACCAGCAGATTTCTGCATCCCTGCAAGAGATCTCTTGGATGGGACTCAGTGACCTGAGTCTCAGTTAATACTTTGGAATCAACATAACAATATTATACAATTTATGTCTAATAACAGACAAAATGCTGTCGGTTTCTAGCAAAAAACAGTGGGGAAAAAAAGGATTTGGAATGTCCTTCTACCAGTGTTGTTTCCCAGGAAACACTCTGAGTTTCCTCCAGACCCAAAAGGGGATGCTTTAGGTTGTAGGGTTTCTACGTTTATCAAGTAGGAGTACGACTAGGTCCAGCCTGGCACTTTCCTCTGTTCAGGGACACCAGGATAACTAGACCTCATTGCTGAGAACTGACGGGTAGAAAGTGGGATTCAATGTAGAAAGCATTCTCATCATTTAAAACCTTAATTTAAACTTACAACTTTGAAAGCCATTTACTGTGTAAAACACCCTTGTTCCACATTTTATTTTTTCTTTTACCTCTATAGATAACTTGAGATCTGGAGGTGATGTGGAAAACACTCGGAGTGGAAGGCAAGCTCTCGTGTCTCCTCCTGCTGGTGGGAGCAATCACGACTGCTCAGTGCCAGGTAAGAGGGTATTGCACCAGGTAATACTCTTGCCATCCTCAGGCATTGAACCCTGCTTTCAGCAGCACTTCCTTACCAGTGNAAATTAGAGGAAGAAAAATATTTTGTTTAATTGGCTGCAGGAGATGCATCTATACCTTTCTGCTCCTTTTTCTCACCCCACTTTCAGTACCAGGATAACAAGGGAAAGTCTTGTAACAAAGGAAGCATCACACATCATTGCATTCACATGATCCAGTCCATGCCGAGCTCTTATGATTAACTATTCAGACATGAAAAATCAAAGCTAATCAAAGTACTCATGGGTAAACTGCAAGCAAAAACTGCTGAGCAAAAGTAACTGCTTGTTCGCATTTATACTTTTGTAAATTATTTTCCTTCACTTCCTTGAAACAGCAGAAAGCTGACAAGCTTTAGTTAGCTGCTGCAATGCTCCAGGCGCACATGAAAACTTCACACATAATGCAAGCACAACACATCACCAAGTTCACATCACTCAAACAACAAGCAGTAATCTGATAATCTGTCGTAATTCAATGATTTGCAGTTTTTAGTACCCATGCTGAAATACTAAAGGCACTTTTCACTGTTCCCTGATTTGCAAGACCTCAAGAAGAGGAGTGGCTCTTTGGAGACACTTGTTCCCTCCGTTTTCTTAAGAGAGCAGTTACTCACAGAATGAACCCTCTTTACTTACAGGGCTTGCACATGCGTTACAAACGAGGAGCCAGATCTAGAGGTAAGCCAGGCAACTACAACTGCATTAATACCTGGAGCTTTACAAACACAGGAGAGCAGATGATGCTGAGGGAATGGAGCCTGAAAGCTCTTTTTCGTGGTTAGACGGGGGGAAATCTGAGATTGGCATACTCAGAAGACAAAATACCAGAGCATTAATACCATACACAGCTCAAACAAACAGACAAAAATTTCCCTCTCTCTGTTCTTCCAAGTCAAAGAGGCTGGTCATTAGCAGAGTAGAACATGCAGCAGCATAATAGTGAGAGAGATGGGACAGTTAGGTCTGGGAAGAAGGGTGGTCTGTCAGCCAGATGGCCCCATCATGGACACTTTTTATCCTGGAAAGAGAAAAGAGTTATTTTGCTCAGCCAGGTCTTTTCTGTGAATCTCTAAAAGAGGGTTCCCTTTCTCCAGTTACAGGCATTTGCATGGACTATTCATCCAGACAAATATACCAGCACAGGGGGAGCTGGCTGAGGCTCTCAGGAAGCAGAATAGAATACTGCAGGTGCGACAGCGGTCGGAGTCGCTGCCACACTGTGCCCATCAGAGGTGAGTATGAAGAAGAAAAAGAAAGGAAGGGGTGGGAGATGAGAGAATGTCCATCTAATCATCCTAAAGAAGAACTTCACTGTCAGGGAAGGAGTTATCACACAGAAAATTTGGCTTGAAATGAAAGCATTAATACACACTGACTCGGGCAGAACTAAGGAGGAATGGGCAAGAGGCTGAGCAAGGCTTGTGCTGGGGTTAGCGGAGAGAATAAAGCAAAGGAAGAATGTAGCACTAGGGACATTTGGGCAGGGGCATTTAGGCTAAAGGAGACTGACAGGACTGGGACAGATGGGAATGTTGCCAGCTACTTACTTCTGTGAATGTAACTGTTTCCTGGCTTTGTTTAATCCACAGCCTGCACCAGAAATAAATGCTACAATGGGGGCCAATGTTCACAGGCATATTATTCCCCACAGCTCTTCATCTGCCAGTGTCACCAAGGTTTCTCTGGGAAGCAGTGTGAAATAGGCAAGTATACTATGGCAGTTACTGTGAACAGTGCTGCTGGTTTTAGCAACGCAGTGCAGAAGGATGAGGTACTCAGAAACTGCTGCTGTACGCTGTTCTCTCTGCTCAGTTGCTTCTTTTTATGGTAAGTTAATACTACAATGAACTTTTGAGAAGGAGTGGTTCCCAGTGTCTCTTGATAAAATACTGGGTTTTGAAGGTGAAGATGCTTATGTATACTTCCAGTTTGACGGTTGGACTAGATGATCTTAGAGGTCTTTTCCAACCTTGATGAGTCAGTGAAAGACATCTCGCCAGCTTACAAGACAAGGCATCTGGGAGCCAAGTTTAAACAGAATGGGGACAGAGGAAGGAGAGTGTGATGCTGACCTTTGTTCCCTTTTGCTCAGATACTGAAGTTAAGTGCTACAAAGATGCTGGAGTAACATACAGGGGTACCTGGAGCATGACAGACAGTGGGGCTGAATGCTTGAATTGGAACATCAATGCCTTGATGGACCGAACCTACAGTGGCCAAAGAAAGGATGCTGCTGAGCTGGGACTGGGCAATCACAACTATTGCAGGTGAGGGGCTCATGGCACACATCAGAGCTGTGAGAATCCGCCCATTCTGAGAGCTCGGTGCAAAAAAAGCTGTTTAGAACAGCCTAATACCAATCCCAGAACACTGTGAACAGGTGCAAATACGGTGCAGTCCAAGAGCAGCAAGTGATAGATCTCAACTTCTGAGCTGTCTAAAGTGGGTGTTTAAGACAGACCACAAATTGCACGCCTCTCACTCCACAGTCTCGTGCCCACTGCTGCTTTCTCTATGCCAGAAGCTCCCTTTGCAAGCCAGTTTCCTGCCACCTTTGCCTGCAGATCTAGATCCTTCTCAAAACTACAGTGTAGTGCTTCCTGCACATGAACTAAACTGCATAAACAAGCTATCCACTCCTGCTACTGGCTGTCTCATCCTCACCTCCACATGATCTATGCTTTTATGATTAAAATAAGAATACAAATGACTTCTGCTGGTTCAATCCACCCCTTCAGTGCTGAGCAAGATCAAGGTACTGAACTAGACAGTGCACTTGAGACCAACGATGATAGCTTTATAATGATGCGTAATGTTGTAACTCTTTCAGAAACCCAGATGAGGACTCCAGACCTTGGTGCTATATCTACAAAGGGGGAAAGTACACCTGGGAACACTGCAGTGTGCCCTCCTGTTCAAAAGGTATATGCAGGAGGACAGGGAATGGACTTCAGGGCTTCCATGATTCTCTGCATATATAAGGGTTCTCTGTGGACTTGTGAAACTGAAGAGTTGATATTCCTATGATAGATCATGTTCAAGCTTTTAATATGTATGACAGCGAGACTGAGATAATTATAGCTAATATATAGATGCCTTGACAGAAATCACAGTAGGAACAGCTGATGGTTTACATGCATCAGTTAACATGCAGCTTTCTTATGCAAGTTGGGAACATCAACTGCAGAACTGGAAGAGGCACAGATTACCGAGGCAGTCACAGTGTTACCAGTTCTGGAGCTACCTGTTTGAGGTGGAATTCTCAGATCATTGTCAGCAAGTTATATACTGCTTGGAGAAGAGACGCTTACCAGCTGGGCCTTGGCAGTCACAATTTCTGCCGGTATGTATTCAGCAATAAAATGAATTTAAAACAAACAGTAAGTTTCCTTGTGGTAAAGTTGAGGGAGGACTCTAGTTATTTACATAGGTTATTAAAGCAGAGGAAATTTGTTATGGCTGGGAATGAAACTCACTATCAGTAGTAATTCTCATTCCATTTGACCTGTCTATACTCCTTTAACACCAGACTCCATAAATAAAAATTCCATATGCTGCCGGTGCCATCTATATCTCAAGATCAAAAAGTGAATACTTAGACCCCCATCTGTTTTCTTTAAGTGTCTCCTTCTCCCTGAACTCCCTGCAGATCTGGTGATAAGTTTTTCTTCTCCTTCCTGTGCTGCAGGAATCCAGACAATGACAGCGAGCCCTGGTGCCATGTACTGAAAGGAAAACAGCTCACATGGGAGTACTGCAATGTGCCTACTTGCCGTAAGCATCCTAGCTCTCTTGATTCCTCTCTTTCTTTGCAGCATTACTCTCCCGTATGTTGTAAGCCTCTTATAGTAAAATAAGAGATGGAGAAAAAAAGCTGCTTAGGATAAAAAGGGATTGTATGGCTCAGCAGCCACAGAAGTGCCTTCTCTGCCAGAAGAGAAGATCACAGAACCAGGAATAGAAAAGACAGGCTTTCTTTAGTGTACTTTTCAAATCAGTACAAGTTTCCTAGGAAACAGGACTGAGTCAGATACTGAACGGTTCATTCCAGGCTGCCTTCAATATGCACTGGTGACTAACGGACTCTTAACTCAAGCTCAGTGCAAGAGTTCCTGAACTCAAAGCCTATTTCTGGGTTTGTCACCCACAGCAACCTGTGGCTTACGGCAGCGCAGAGTACAGCAGTACCGGATTAAAGCTGGCTCCTATGCAAACATTGAAGCTCACCCATGGCAAGCTGCCATCTTTGTGAAGTATCGCCGTGCACCTGGAGAACATTTTCTCTGCGGAGGAATTCTGATCAGTTCCTGCTGGGTTTTGTCAGCTGCTCACTGTTTCGAGGAAGGGTGAGTTTCCATACTGTCTGTGAAATCATGACAAAAACTGTCTGGAGAATGGAAGCATCCAGTATTAGCCTTCCTGTAAAGATGAAAGACTTGAAAAAGATATTTACTCCAGTTAGTCATTCTACAGTAAAGTATTAAATGTGACTAGCATTTCAGACAGGCATTTACTGGGCAAACTAGCTGTATGGCATTGAGGTGCCACAGCAGAATGTCAAATAGCTAAAGAACAAAGCTGTCAGCACAGAATGCAGAGCCATCGGAAACTTCCTAACAGCAAGGGCCTTACATAGGAGCTTTGCCATGGTGACTCTAAGCAATTAGTGCAAAAACTAAGGCAAATAGGACATCTGAGTTCAAACTGCCTGAGCAATAAAGTAGTAATAATGCTAAAAACAGAGGAGTGGAAGCTCCAACAGCATAGCTGCAGGAGAAGGGTCTACTTCAGTTAACACAGAAAGAAAGTAAAAACTCTCTCATTGTTCAGCTTTAGTACTAATCAGCTGAAGATCGTGCTGGGCAGGACTTCTCGAGCAACTCCAGAGGAGAATGAACAGAGATTTCAGGTGAAGAACTACATTGTACATGAGAGATTTGACTCAGAAAATTATGACAATGACATTGGTAAGAACTTCTCTGGCCTCATGATTTGATAGGTTATGGTTTGCTAAAGCTTGATGTTAGTCAAGGAGTGATTTTTTCCCTCTTCAGCTCTGCTGCAGCTGAAATCTGATACAGACGACTGTGCTATTGAAACAGATACTGTCCGAGCAGCCTGCCTTCCAACACCAGAACTGCAACTGCCTGACTGGACTGAATGTGAGATATCTGGTTATGGTAGAAATGAAGAATGTAAGTAGAAGATAACACTGTGGTCAAATTCAGGTCCCCTGCCCTCAAAGAGTTCAAGCCTTTGGCACTGTTTAATGTGTAACTCCTTGAATTATTTTATGGGATTACATCAGCACTCCAAAACATAGGCATAAGTGGAACATACAGAAAAACAAGTTTTGTTTTAAGTGATTTCATTCATCTGAGATCTGTCAGCTGCCTGGGCTAGCGGAGTCTTCCTTGATAACAGTAGAAACACAGAAACTGGAACAACAGATGAGACAGAAAATTTGCGGTCAAGGCTCCTGCATTTCTGCCATACTGAGATACTGTACTTAACTATTAACTTAGATATTGTCATTCTGACAGAAGTCCATTACCGCGGAGATTTAACATACTATGCAGTTGCAGGTAGTTGCATTATTCTAGAAGACACATTGGCTGTGCAGTGATTAGCAAAGAAAAGCTGAAGTGGCGACAGTCCCAGGTATATCAAAAGGTCAGCTAAATTAATTAGAATAGTTCCATTGCGAGACACCTACAAGACAGCCAAGGCCAACTGCCTGGCCACTTCATGGGCAACCAAAAGTAAAGTATAGTATTGAGGGTATAATCAAAATGCTTTTTGAACACTGACAGGCTTGGGGCATTAACCACCTCACTATGAATGGTTTTACAAGGGAGCTACTTTAAAAATCAGAGCCAAGCAAAAACCAGAAATAAAACGTGTCTGGAAGTACATATAGGCTGAACTGTATTTCGAAAACCGAGAAAAAAGCAGCTCTTTTCTTACTAGCATTTCTATTCTCTTTAAATTGTAAACACTGGGTCAGAGAGTGTGAAGTATCCATCATAACAAGGATAAATCATGATTTTAGCCAAAGGCTTTTGGAACAGATTTGAAAATTTAACATGCACGTGTACCATAAAGAGCTTTGGCCAGTCCTCAGTATTTTCTTAGAGGGAGTACAGGATGACTATCTAGTTATTCAGTATTGTGTACAACAAGGCATCAATTTTTTCTTAACACGTCTAATACTAAAACGTCTGGACTCCTTTCCATACAAGTAGTGATTTTCAGATGCACTTCCTGTGACTTCATTTAGATTGATGTAATTCATGCAAAGGCAACTTATCCATCCAAGAAACCTGGCAGTCTTTAATTCGCAGCCTGTAAAAATCTCTAAGATTTTAGCTTGCTAAAGCAGCCAAATTGTCTCTCAACTAGATTTAAGTTGCTCTCACTAGTAAAGCAGAAGCCCCACAAATTAAACAAGACCCTTTGGCAAGGAAATACTAGTTTTGTCACTCTCCTCTCCTGCCACTAGTTAGTTTGGTGTACTCTCATTTGGTGTAACGGCAGAAACGGAACTGCAAAGTTTTTTAAGTACCTACATATTCATGTCCCTTCCAGTTTCTCCATTCTATTCAGAGCACCTGAAGGAAGGCCACGTCAGACTGTTTCCAGCCAGTCGGTGCACAACACGGCATCTGCACAACCGGACAGTTACAGACAATATGTTATGTGCAGGAGACACAAGGCACCTTGATGATGCCTGCAAGGTAAACCAGCTCTGTTCCTCTCTTTTTTCTAGGTCTGTTCTTGATACTCTAAGCTAACCAAACAAAAATCTTCAGAAAATAATTTAAAGAACTCCTGCATCTGACCACACGGAAACTCCAGTGGACTTTTGTTCAACAGAACATAACTGTTGGCTCCTCCTTATTTTTTTTTCCCTGTCCTTTTCTTCCTCTCATAGCTGGCAAAGCAGGCTACATTCAATCAAGCAAACCAGAATACAGTCTAAAAATTCCAAATACAGGAAATACAATAACACTGAGCAGGAAGCTCCACCTCAGTGGAGT
>VXAV01001844.1:84897-108456 GCA_013399715.1 Alectura lathami
ACAGTTCATTCAACCCCGGGAAGTTTCTTTAAAAAGCTGGTAACGATGACTAGCGTTTAAGTCAATTCGGTTATGAAAAATTATCTTGGTGTGGTTTTATACATGACCCTGACATTTACTTTCTAAGGTATTGTCTTACAAGAATAGAGGCATCAGAAAGCAGGAGTATCTGGATAACAAAATTCTGCATGGAAATATGTGATGAGCAGTGTTACCAGTCTGTGAGCTACCTGAGGTCATTAGCAGCAGTGGAATGGTTTTACTGGTATCGCTTTCTCCATTTTCTGCAGGTCATCCATCCTGTTTGAAGTTCTCGCCAGAGCTGACAGTTCGAGTCAAAGCCTTGCGATGGCAGTGTATTGAGTGCAAAACATGCAGTTCCTGTCGAGATCAGGGCAAAAATGCTGTGAGTACAGTGGGGTACGGACTGATGGAATATGACACCAGTCTTGTGAACATTCTGTTAAAATGTAATACGTACTATTCTGGAGTCAAATATTTGCAACTTCTGGTTAAGTTTGGTAGTGTTTCTGAGACCTGTGAAATACCATGTCACTAGTTAAGAAGTACATGTATATTCTCTCAGATGGTGATAAATTAATGGAGGGATTGATGTGCATCGAAGAAAGGTTAAGTTTACCTGTCTTCAACAGGATAACATGCTGTTTTGTGACTCATGTGACCGTGGCTTTCACATGGAGTGCTGTGATCCCCCTCTTACCAGGATGCCAAAAGGTGAGGATTTTGTGATGAGAAGGGTAATTTAAGGTGGTGTTAGAAGAAATCAGTGGGTAGGAAGTGACTCCACATATTTTACTCTTTTTTAGCTACTTTTAAGTGGCTCTTTACATCATTGCTTTTCAGGTAATAGAAACTGTAACATTTTGTTTGGGAAGGGGCGGAGCTGAACATCCAGATTTTCCGTGGTCTGCTTCTGCTTCCTGAATGTTGTTGTCTGTGAAGATTTTTGAAAAAAAATTTAAGAACTGAGGGAATAGAAGTGATCTCTGTAGATTAAAATGATCAGCTTCGATTTAAATGCATAGTTTTGTACATAAGAAAGAGTTTTGCTTGTAGTTTTTGAAATCATATCTGTTTGGACGGTAGAGAATCCTGGAGTATAACCAAATTTCTCTTTTCCATCAGAGAGCAGGTTTTATCTGTAGAAGACTCTTCCTTGCTAATTGGGGAAAAAAATCTTCCTATAGAAGATAGTTGGAAGTAGTGTATTCGTAAGCAGACTATGCAATAATTAAGTGTTATCTTTTTACATTTTTCTGATAATGTGCTACCAATTAAAGAGGCTTCCTGAACAGAAATGGGTAGTACCTCAAGGGGGAGTAACCAAATTTGAGTTTAGATTGCTGGATTATGCATGATTTTTCTTATATATATTGTAATGGGGTCCTTGATACGGTTCGTACCCTTTCGGTTGGATAGCCTGGAGCCTGTAATTCTGCCTTTTCTCAGATGTAGGTGTCCCTTGCATTCAGTAGTGGAGATTTGTGTTTCATAGGTATGTGGATATGTCAAATATGTCGGCCACGGAAGAAAGGAAGAAAACTTTTACACAAGAAGGCAGCACAGATAAAACGACGCTATGCTAATCCAATAGGACGTCCCAAGAACAGGTTAAAGAATCAAAATGCAACGTAAGTTTCTCTATTAAGAGGGATAAGGTGTGTGATTCTGTAGGGCAGTGGGCATTTCTGAGGCGTCATGTCTACTTCTTGTGAGAATATTTCTTTTACAATGAAGAGTTCTTCATTATTCTTTAATACAGAATTTCTGAGGAGTTCTGTAAAAGAATAGAAGTGATCTCAGTGTTTCTTTATGCCTAGTTTTTTTTTTTAACTCTTTGTAATAACTTAATATTTAGGTTTGAACTGTTCCTTATCATCATGGATTAATTTTACTGTTTGTGTCAAGTCTGTTTTTCTGAATGGCTACTTCTTCCAGTATAGTAGCTTTGCTTTGCATTGTTTCTGATGGTGAGAGAAACTAAGTAATGTACAGTAAGGCTTTTAAGTTGATGGTCTGACATGTATTTAATCTGACACTGCTGCAAGAAAACACTTGGCCGTTTCCTGCTTCCAATCCACATGTTTCTGCACTTGCATATCCCTGTTGTGCTGGAACAGATTGTGCGGCTTTGCCGTGGTTAGTGTGAGACCATTAGTTGTCAGGGAATTCGATTTGCGTGGGGGGAGTTTCTTGGATTACTTTTCAGACAGAGGAATTTCGTGAATTAAGATTGCTGCACAGTGCTTGTTGTGATGCAACACTATTGGCTGTGCAGGGGACAAAACAGTGAAGGAGCATATCACAAGAACTTCTGTTATGGGTATCAGATTAGCTTAAAAAAAAATGTCACAGCACTGATACAGATTCTCAGTGAAAATGCATGTCCTGTATACGTTAACTTTCTGCATAGTTCTTTTTGACAGTTTTTTAGGGGTACAAAAACTTTTGCAAATGGCATGTAACTGAGTATCAGCCACATAAATTGAATCCTTCATTCATTGTAGTCATTCTGGCTACCGCTTTTAAAATTTAATTTATGAAGTTCAGTGAAAATCTATTATTTTATATTCAAACTAATGGCACATAGTGTTCAATGTCCAGACTGAGATGTTTAGAATTCTGGGTCCTCTGTGATACACGGGCTCTTGACCACTTCTTTAGTTCACATTTCACTTCTGTGTGATTCATAAATACATAGGGAAGAAAACAGTCCACTCTGCAACCTAAACCAAACCACTTTACCAGATTTTCTTAGTGTGTTTCCCTTTCTTGTTCTTTAGATCGAAAGGCCCCTTCAGCAAGGTTCGAACTGGTCCTGGTCGGGGTCGGAAGCGTAAGATAACTCTGTCCAGCCAGTCTGCATCATCAGAGGGGGGATATCTGGAGCAGACGGATATGTTGGACTACTGCAGAGATGGCAGCACCACCTTGAAGTTTAACAAGAAAACCAAAGGGCTCATAGATGGCCTTACTAAATTCTTCACTCCCTCTCCTGATGGACGAAAAGCTCGAGGGGAAGTGGTGGACTATTCTCAGCAGTATCGGATCAGGAAAAAGGGTACTAGGAAATCTAGCACTTCAGAGTGGCCCACAGGTAAAGATTTTTCAGTCTGCCAATGTAGGTATCCTGTAGTCCAGGAAAATGTTCGAAGACTAGGATGGTGAAGTGGTCAGAATTGTTGAAGGCTGGAACTTTAATATGGAAAGTTACCACTCAAGTGCAGTTATCTTTGGTGCATTGTGGTAGAATAGCAGCTAGTAAAAGGAAGAAGAGACCTTTGCTTCTTTACCTATGATGGTAAGATGTTACTAGGGACTAAATGATTACTATGAGGTAAAACATAGAAGGTCAGCTGTATCCTGGGCTGCATCAAAAACGGGTGGCAGCAGGGTGAGGGAGGGGATTGTCCCTCTCTATTCTACCCTCATGATGCCCCATCTGCAGTGTTCTGCATCTGCAGTGATCTGCATCTGCTCTGTCCAGGCCTGGGGTCCCCAGCACAAGAAAGACATGAAGCTGTTGGAGTGGGTCTGGAGGAGGGCCATGAAGGTGCTCAGGGGGCTGGAGCACCTCTCCTGCGAAGAACAGCTAAGGGAGCTGGGGTTGTTCAGCCTGGAGAAATGAGCGCTCCGGGGAGACCTCGTTGTGGCCTTCCAGTACCTAAAAGGAGCTTCTAAAGAGGAGGGAGAGTGACATTTTACACGGTCTGGTAGTGATAGGACAAGGGGGAACAGTTTTAAACTAAAAGGAGGTAAATTTAGGTTAGATGTTGGGAGGAAATTCTTTAGTGAGGCACTGGCACAGGCTGCCCAGATGCTGTCTGCCCAGATGTGGATGCTGCATCCCTGGAGGTGCTCAAGGCCAGGTTGGATGGGGCCCTGGGCAGCCTGATCTGGAGGGTGACAACCCTGCCTGTGGCAGGGGGGGTTGAATTAAATGATCTTTAAGGTCCCTTCCAACCCAAGCCATGCTATGATTCTATGAAAATGCCCTTTGATAATGAGATGCTGGCAGATAACTCAAGGAAATGTGCTAAATAATGTCATGTTTGAAAGATGTACCCAGGAGTAGCTAATGCAGATAGGAGCAGCATGTTAGAATTATGAAGTGGTAAATAGATAATTAAAACCTTTCTGAAAGACTCGCTTTTCGATCAGGCTCACATGCAAATGCGTCTTATTTTTCTTAGTCGCACTTGCTTCATGCAGTGTTTGTCACCTTCCTGCTGGAGAGTATCCCTTCTCTTGAACACAGTTCTGTTTCACTTGTTTTCTTTTCTAGCTTAAGATGATAGTCTGTGACCACGCCTTGATTTAATCTTCATATTCGGATCTTTACACTCTTGTTTATTTTCATAATTTGAATTGTTCCTAACTGAGTAGTAATATTTCACAATAAAATACAAGTGTAAAGCTTTAGAGTAGGTATGCATTAGCCTGGCTACTAGAAGAATTAAAAAAAAAAAAAAAAAACTTTTTTGAGGATGAGGTGAAGAGCCTCATGGGTGTGAGGATTTTTTTGTTTGTTTGTTTGGGTTTTTGTGGAAGGGATGTTCCTTGCTTGATGAATGTAAGCATCCTGATTTTAGTTGTGGCAAATACAGCATTTAAATAATTGTGATCCCTGTTTGTGAGAAGCAGACACAGTCATATGCCATTTATCTCGTTGTTAAAATGCCATCATGATCACATGAAAACCTAAGTGTTGAGTTTTGGTTAATTATCTGACATTCCTTCTTACGTGGTCACAAATCCAGAAATGATTCTTCCTTTGTGGTCCCAATTCTGAGTAGAGAATCCCATAAAAAAAAAAAAAAAACCTGGCAAAGTGACTGAATGCGGGTAGAGGGTTGTTTCCTGCTGCACTAAAAAGTATGTACTCCTTTGTAAATAGAGATGGCGACAATTTTCTCTCTCATTTACAGACAATCAGGATGGGTGGGATGGAAAACAGGAAAACGAAGAGCGCTTTTTTGGAAGCCAAGATGTCTTAACTGAAAAAGATATGGAGTTATTTCGAGATATTCAGGAGCAAGCACTGCAGGTAAAGTTAAACATTCAGTGTTCCTCAGAAAGTACCAAACTTCTAACAGAGGTTAAAAAAAAAATACCAAGGAACATGGATTCCAGATGAGTCGGTCTGTCGTTGAAGCTAATGTGCTCTGTTCTCCTGGTTGAGCATAGTGGGAACTGACCTCAAGAGAGCTGAAGAATAATGTGAAAGTGAACATAAAGCTGTTAAGTAGCTGGGTGGTACTGGGTGTCTGCCTTTGCACTGGGCATTCATTGGAGAAAGGGTTTGTTGCTGGGAAGAAGACAGGTGCAGATCTCGTTGTTGAAGGTTACTCTGTTTTCCTTGAGGCTTGTCAGGATGCCTGTGATATTTGTTTATTATTCACCTGTCGTACTGGACGATAATAGTTATCCCTTTGAGAACACAGTGCAGGAAGTGTTTAACTGTAGGTTATCATACAGGACTGCTTTTAATAAACTCTCTTTAGTAATTTGTCTGGCCAACAGGTAGAATTCTCATGTTGCATGTGTCCTTATATTTGTTACCAAAACTGCAGAGATTGTTTTCATTCAGACCCATAGAATCATTAAGGTTGGAAAAGACCTGTAGGATCATCTAGTGCAACCATCAACCTAACACCACTGTGCACTCTAAACCATCGCCCCTGAGTGCTGCATCTGCCCGTTTCTTGAATGGAGACTGCCTATCAGCAGTAGCAATTTGTGTGTTTCTACTCTTGGCTATTGAAATAACAAGGAAGAAAATAGCAAATGGACTGAAAGAAAATTATATTCAATTTTGCTGTGTACTAATTTGTGTTTGAGTACCACATGCAACTGTGTGAAAGATGGTAGAAGCATTTGACAATACGCAGTACTTCTTGTGAATCACGTGTTTGCATGGTGTGTGTTTGGTGCTGGTTTCTAGTGGCAGAAAGCAATATCTGCATCTTCCTTCTTTTCTATGAGTTCAGGTAGAGTTGGATGGGCTGTGTGGATATAAGCATTTTAATTTATTTCAGCTTAGAAATCTTTCACTTGGAAATTCACAAACATTTTTTTTCTTGCATAGAAAGTAGGGGTGACCGGACCTCCTGATCCGCAAGTCCGGTGCCCCTCTGTCATTGAATTTGGCAAGTATGAAATTCAGACCTGGTACTCCTCCCCATATCCACAGGAATACTCGAGGTACGATTGAACATTCTTCTTTGCTCTGGTTCAGTGTTCATGGGAAAGCTGTACTCCAGCAGGTGCGGAAATCTTAAGAAGCTTGTGTGTAGGACAGAAGCAAAGTACACATAGTACAACTGCTTTTGGTGGTAGTCAGCAGATGTCTTAATGTTTTTTTTAGACTGGGTCAGAGAGGAGATAAACTCTCTGTAACAACCTGTACATACTGTGAGCATTAAAATGGCCGTAGATTACATGGGTTCCCCATGATCTGACTTACTGCACTGGAGAGAGAGCAGCCTCAGCTATGCAATAGAGTATCTTAACTCTGACTGTATTAGTTCATCACCTGTGATGTTTTTTTACTTTGGCAGGAATATTGCCACATAGTCTCACCAGTTTCTTTACATGTGGCATAATCATGATATAAAATTGTTGAGGGAACAGGATGTGAACTGTATAATGAATGACCTCATTAGAAAGGGCTGTATGCTATATAGGACTTGAAAGAGAAAAATAAGCAGAAATTTAACAATACTCCCTTTTAATGATTTATCTTTGTGCTGTTTGGAGTTCAACACACCAAAATCATAGATGTTTCATGTTTTAGCATATGAAAGGTTGTTGCTGTGATGCTCACTTAGTCGTTTTGATGCTCTCTTGCTAAAGAATTCAGCAAACTTTCTAAACTATAAATTCTCCAAACATGAAGTTGATTCAGAAAGAGGAATAACTTTGTACGTCCGTAGCTAGAGAGAGAAAATGAAGTAAACCATTATTCTACCATTGGTATAACTGAACGTGTGGTCTGTCATCATACAAGCTTTGCTAAAGGCATTGAAGGTGACTGAAAAGAGCACCTTGCCCAAGCCTAGTGTACGTAAATAGATTTAAATCACAACGGTATCAGCATACGTGCACATAAATTGTTCATGTCAATACATTATGTAAAATGGTTTTAAAACAGGTTGACGTTGTGACCCATTTCTCAGGGGTACATATGGCTGCCTGTTCACAGAGAGAAGGGAGCAAATAGGAACAATTTATCTAATCCATTCTAGCATCGGTAGTGCAAAACGGTTCTTTATTGTTACTTTCCTAGTATTTTAATTGATGCATTTATTTCTTCTGACATAATGTCCTACCTAATTAATTTTACATTAGTAAGTTAAGTGCTATTTTTTTTAGTATGTATTTATTACAGAGTAAGTAAATGCTGTGACTTCAAGCATGGTAAAAAAATATTTTGGCGTGATTAGCACACACAGGAGTTCAGTATGTCACAGAATTGTGATTCTATGTACTTTTTTTTTTTTTCATCAAGTTCTTTATCTGCAGGAGTGAGGAATTTCATACGAAAATCTTTCTTCAGTCTTTGGTTTTCTTTACCTTTGCTTACAGGCTACCCAAGTTGTACCTTTGTGAATTTTGTCTGAAGTATATGAAAAGCAGAACTATTCTCCAGCAGCATATGAAAAAATGTGGCTGGTTTCATCCTCCAGCCAATGAAATTTACAGAAAAAACAATATTTCTGTCTTTGAGGTAAGTTAGGAAACTAAGCTCTCGCTGTTATCTTTGAGGCGGGTTTTTGGCACCCAGTAGTGCGATGAGTGTTTTCTAGCCCTAAAAATCTTCCTTTTTCAAACATTCAGGTGCAAAGAGTAAAGAAGCACAAGCAAGCAGTGGATGCTGACCTTGTTTAATGGATGAATTATCTCTATGCCTAAGAGAAGACTTATTATTTCAGGGAAATTTTGAGTTCTCTAAGTTCTCTTTTAAAGTAATGAATCTAACAGGGACTCTGCCACACCCCTTATGCTGTGAAATTTAAAGTCTTTTGAGGCTCTACCTGCAGCATTGAAGCCTTCGTTTCGTGTTAGACATTTGAAATATGCTGCATTTGGGTGCCCCTGCGTCTCTTTGTATGACAGCATATAGAGTGACATAACTGTTCCTTGTTTTATAAGGTTGATGGCAACGTCAGCACTATCTACTGCCAGAACTTGTGCTTGTTGGCCAAACTCTTCCTGGACCATAAGACTCTGTATTATGATGTGGAACCATTTCTTTTCTACGTGCTGACACAGAACGATGTCAAGGGCTGTCACCTTGTTGGTTACTTTTCCAAGGCAAGTACTGGAGTAGTTCAGACTTGAAATTGCTTTAGCTTTGGTGAGAAGTACTGCTTCAGAGTGTTTTAATTGTAATTTGGGCCCTTGCAGTTTACAGAATGCAATATGCAATACATATATAGACACTGTTGCAATCGTATTTATCTATGTTGCCTTCAGACACTACCAACTAATAAAGCCATGTTTTTTTGTATTGTTGAATAGCATATATTCTCGAAGGAACTTGTACTACAGTTTGTAGCTCAAAGGGAAAACTTTAATTTTAAAGACATTCCATTCCCTTGGTGGTGATTGGTAGAACTGTTTGAGGTAAACAGTGTCACAAAATAGTTCTGTCTCATCTTTCCTTCTATAAATACTTACTTGCTTTACAAACAAGTTTGGCAATTTTGCACCTGATTTCAAACTTTTTTTTGTTTTTGACAGAACGGTGCCCAGATCTCAGGTGGTTCTGTTCTCAAGACCAATCTCCAATTGTTTGACTAATTTAAAATAGCCTTTAATTGAAGCTTTTTCTTCCAGTCTTCAGAACAACAGATTTGTGATTAAATTTCAGTATGGTACAGTTACAATGCTTAAAGATTCACTGGAATACTGCATTTTTTAAAGTGGATTTAGCTTCCTTAAGATCGATGTCATGAAGCTAATCTGCTGTGTAGCCCTGATCTTTACTGTATTGTATCTAAGCGGAAGATGGTTACATCAAGGTTCCACTCTTCTTGTTTTTCTGAGCTGAAATAATGGTAATAGAGATTTGGTAATAGATTTAATTTTTTTTTTGTCTTCTAAAGTCATTCTTTATGTAAGTATATTGATGTTCCTAAGAAACGTCATGGCTTTCTATCAGTTTTTACTGTAAGGAATTATGGGGTTGTTCCATACAACTTCTGCTGTTTCTGACTGTTCTTCTGTTTTTAAAATTTGTTGCTTTTTTTTCTTTTCTCCAACAGGAAAAACACTGCCAACAGAAATACAATGTTTCCTGTATAATGATTCTTCCACAATATCAGCGTAAGGGCTATGGCAGGTTCCTAATTGACTTCAGTAAGGAACTTTTTCTTTGCTTTTTTACTCTTTTTCTTTTCATATTTTAAAGAAAAACTTAGCTGGGGAAGAGGACTTTTTTAATTAAGAAAACATCTCAGGAAAAGGATGCTGAAGCTGGCAATCAACTGAACTTAACAACTTACTCTCTTTGTTGGAAGGCTTAAATTCTGAAGGCAAATTGAGTATTTTTTTTCCTCTGTCTCATGTGTCGTGTGTAAGCAGCTTACGGTGGAAACTATAGGCACGTGTCAGTGTAGAGTGTTTGCAGAAGCTTTCCTTGTGCGTGTAGTTACTTACACAGATGGCAAACCCTAAAACTGTGCAGGCTCTTGAAACTTCTGAGCGACTTGATTAATTGAATGTGTCTTAAGCAAAAAGTAGGTCTTAATTTAGCTTTGAGAGCAACAAAAACAACTGTTTTTAGGCTGTGAATACTAGAACAGTTCTCAGATTCGTCTGGTTTTCAATAAGTTCACTGGAAAACTTGTCACCCTAACTAGATCTCTTATTGTGCTGATGTAGCCCTCCCTGTGGACATGCTAACTTTGGAGTTAATGTCCTGAGGACAAATTCTACTGGGATAATTATGCTAGAATAGTTTTAGAATAGTAAATATCCTTGTGTATATTATCTGTTGTTCTCCTAAAATGTTGATGAAACAAAGGAAGTCAATTCAGTGTCTTGAAAAATCAACAGGGCTGTATTAGAGCAGCAGCAAGAAGACACCTTTGTCAGCTGCTGGTTTTTCCTTTATTTTTCTTACCCTTTGTCATGCTGGGGAGGATATAACCTCTCTGTATTTACTGAATCTATGCAGTGTATCACAGTCTTAGATTAATTAAGGCTCTACAGACAGAGTTTGGTACCTTCCAGCATGGCCCCTGAATTTCACAGTTGAGAATTTTTAAGAAAATTCTTTGTCTTACTAATTTTAAGTGCTTAAAATGTGTTTTTCTTCTATCATCTTTAAAATGACTATTGCCATTTTAAGTGTGTGTAAAATTAATGAATTTTACTCATGCAAAGTAGCTGATCTGAGGCAGTTGCTGCAAGTTAATGCTAATGGCAATTTCTGAAATATTTACTTTCAGGCCTTGTAGTTTTTTTTTTTTTTTTAATCCAAAATTGCCACTCAATGATGGATATATTAATGACTTACTTGGCAGAGTTGAAAGTTCAAAGATAGTCAGCAGATCTTACACTGTTTCTGTCTGTAAGGCTTAGGGTAGTTTCTAGGCAGATGACTGCTGCTATCTCATGATGCACACAGCCAGTGTCTGAAAGCAATGTAATTTAGAAACCTCATACTCTATCATTGAATAACAGAAGTTTGAACCCCAAAAAATTGGCCACATCACTCAGTGCATCCTTCAAAACTGTAATATAATTCTTGTGGAAGGTATTCAGCTGCTTTTGTGGAAAATGCTGTTGTAGAAGTTGGAGTAGCAGGAAGCAGAAGATACAGATTTTTTTTTTTTTTTTCCTAAAAAAACAAAGCAAACTTTTTTTTCTTGTGCATTGTTAGGTTATCTGCTTTCAAAGCGTGAAGGTCAAGCAGGATCACCAGAGAAGCCCCTGTCAGACCTGGGGCGGCTCTCATATATGGCTTACTGGAAAAGTGTAATACTGGAGTGCCTTTATCATCAACATGACAAGCAATTAAGCATAAAGAAGTTGAGTAAGCTGACTGGAATCTGCCCTCAAGATATCACTTCCACTCTGCATCACCTGCGAATGCTTGACTTCCGTAGTGATCAGTGAGTAGAGTAGTTCTATTTCCAGATAGACTCAGATGTTTTTGAATGAGATTGAATTGTGCTTGGAGGCAAGTCGCACCTAACAAGCTTGATTTTTATTTAAAAGTTGTGTCCAAATATTGTCTGAGATCTCTTACGCTCTTGTGGCGGAAGAATTGTTCGGTGCCAAAGCTGTGAGATTACCAGCTGTGGAGCTTGGCAACTGTGGAACTTCCAAGTAATTTGCAGCTGTGAGAGAAAGCAAGCTGGTCTCTTGGCCATGTTCTTTTGGTGTCCTCAGTACTCAGTCTAACAACCTCACAGAACAGAGCAAGAAAACCTCTACAGGGAAGTAATTTCCTCTTTCCTGACACAGAGAAGACAGTTGTTTCTCCCTTTTCGGTGTGCGTCCAAGATACCGTTATTAACTTGCTTAGATGATGGCGTAGACCAGCGGGAGAAATGAGGTGTGTGGGTATAGAATAGGGGTAGTTGGCCTGGCCAGCTGACTGTACCAGTCAAATGGAAAATCTAGGAGTTATTCTTGATTTAGACAGTTACTCTTTTGGGAGTGGGATTGTATTCTGTTTTAGTTTGTGCTAAACTTTACTTTAGAGCACTTATATGTCACGGTATGCTTTCTACTTTGATGCAAAAATAATCAGTGATTTTACTCCCAGACAGCTGAATAAAATCCACTCTGGTAGTGGCAGTATAACTTTTTAAAGCAGCCTTTTCGTCATCATTCAGTATCTTTTGCTTTATATTGCCTATTTGCCAAATGGCTTACCTCTGCTGTTTATCACTTTTAGTATGCATTATTCTTCAGCTGCATGTTACCCATGTATGGATAACGGCTTCATCATTAACAAGAAGTGGAAAGAATTTAACAGCATTTTCTCAGTTTTAAGGTGTGCTGATTGTAGATTTTTAGTAGACTTTCTGACCTCTGCGAAGTTACTCACATTGAGATTGCACTGACTGAGCGTATGCAGGTTTTCCTGTAGTACCTTACTTCTATCTGTGCCACATGACAGCATGTATAGTGTGTAGCCTGTCGCTGATCAGAGTATTGTTACTGTTTAGATTTGTGATCGTTCGTCGGGAGAAGCTTATCCAAGAACATATGGCAAAGCTAAGAACTAACGTGCGACCTCTAGATGTGGATGCAGAATGTCTGCGCTGGACACCTGTTATAGTTTCCAACTCAGTTGTCTCTGAGGATGAAGAAGAGGAGACAGAGGATGGGGAAAATGAAGAGCAACAACATCAGAGAGAAAAGGATTCAGAGGCCAGTGTAAGAGTGGATCTGTTACTTCTTTGTGACATGTAGTTTACATTCAGTGCTTTTGTGCTTTTCAGGCAGTGCTCGCAACATTTCGAATGGCAAGCTCGGGTGTGTTGCATAATAATAAAAAGCACTGCAGTCATAATTAGGTTATATATCTTGATAGTTTCAGATTAGATACCTAAAAAATATGTGTATCCTTGAGGCATAGCCTGTAGAAAGGTTTAAGTCTGTCAACGAAATTATTAAAAATGCTTTTTACAACCTCAATGCATTTTTCAGCGTGTGGAGTTGGTGGTTTCAAAAAGTAGCAAAAGAACCCACTTCCCACACTCAAGCAACCTGGACTGTGATCGAATTACTGAAAAGGCATTAGGTTTGAAGTCACCCAGTAGTTCTGTAAGTGAGAAATAGCATAAATAAAAACGAACCAACTAAGTCTTCAACACTTTTTCACCAAAAGTTGTTATTGCTTTGTTTTTGCAAAATCACTAATAGCTTTATCCTGAATCACTGCCTACAGAGCAGTGAAACTTCCTGAAATTTAGACTGCCATCCTGGAAGGGCTGAACTCTCGTATCAGGTGATGAGCACTGATTGGGGAACCATTTCAGAGGAAGAAATATTGGACCATTACTGTGTTTACAGTGAATTAATGGAACACTTTTATAGAAAAATGACTTTAAAAAGCCTTTACCTCACAATTTTCATGAAATTTACACAAATACTGTATTGGAATGTAGCAAGATTGTGCTTGCATTCCAGCAGGCCGCTGGATGGCTGCTGCCTTGTCAGGAAGCTGAGATATGTTATCGCCTGGGAGGGAAAGGAGTGGCAGTGGGCACTATGACAACCTCATAAGGGTCAACGCAGTTGTTGTTCTCAGATTCTGAAAAGTCGTCCTTGTTAAAGTTTTCTGACTTCTTGCTCAAAAGCGTTCACCGAATCGAATTCGGGATAGATGTGCATGTTTAAATAGGAAGAATGAAATCTGTTTCTATTTATGTTAGATGGTAAAATCTGTGTCGTGGGAGAAGAAAGAGCAAGAGCCTTATTCACCAACAAAGAATGAAAAAAAGACAAATGTCGCTCCAGCCAATTCTGCACGGCCAAACAAGCACATTTTTTCCCTGGACAGTCTTCCTGCAAACAGTCAAACATCACGAAGAGGTCGATGGAACCGCAAGGGCAAAAAACTTAGAGAGCCCTTTTGTGAGAAGGAGCCAGTATTGCCCGTTGAGGAGAAGACAGCCATTCCCAGTGAGCAATGCAGCGAATGTGAGGAGAAATCAGCAGCTTCACGAGGCCGGTGCACTGAATGTGAGGAGAAGTCGGCAGCCTTGCAGGAAAGGTGTGGTGAATGTGAGGAGAAGTCTCCAACCCCAAGAGGCAGGTATGCTGAAGATGAAGAAAAATCTACAGCTTCCCAGGTGCAGTATGGCAAAAGTGAAAAATCTGGAATTCCCCAGCGGCGGTATAGTGAAGGTATGGAAAGGTGGAGAGGACAGCTGAAAAAGAACATGGAGCCACTGAAGTGCAGGTTCCCAGAGGACTGTGAAAGATTATCCCGCCACTACAGTGACAGTGATAGGACACTTCTGAGGTGTTTCAGTGAGAGCAGTGAAGAGGAAGAGGATGACCCCGTGAGTCCCCGATCAAGCTCTCCACCTGTGCTCACCAAACCAACGTTAAAACGAAAGGTGTGTGCTTTATTTCTTGTTGCCTCTGACTATATTACGCAGCCTGCGTTGTCAATATGGTGGTGATGTTTTGAGGGTCAGGGCAATTAATGAGATAGGTATAAGGCGTCTGCTTCATAGTGGCATCTGCTCAGTGTTCTAGGGCTCTGTCTGGAGAACGCTGTCTGTTATCTTAATGTTAGCAGTGTTTTTGTTTGATCAGAGGTAGTTTTTTGGCAATTTCTGCCTTGTGGTTTTGATGTTTTCCAACTTAGTTATCAAAGTTTTAGTTAGTCACAAAAAATATAAACAGATATGCTTGTACTTTTACAAGAAGCTTTCAAAATACAAATGCTATCTAAATAACTAAAATAGCAGCGTAAAATCTTTGGAATGATTAACCGTGAAGATGTGAATTCTGTCAATGTGACTAAGAAAATCCTCTCCTCATGGGATGCTGCACTAAAAGGTTCTGTATGTTCTGCACCATCTTTGCAGATGATTCTAAATTGTTCACATCTATGCCTTAGTGACTCTGAACTTTCACCTGTTATGGGTGGGCTGTTATCTTCAGCTGTTCAGATGGTTTATTGCGGGACACAAACACCAGTCTAGTGGTCTTCATGGAAGTAAGCGGTCGTGCATTGTATCTGACATCTGTCTAACTGAAGGCAGGTGTTGGCCTGTATTTCCAGTGAAGCCTGGATTCAGGAAAGGATCTGTCTGGTCCTGCCTATGCTGTGGAACTCAGCCGTTCATGTTTTCTATTTTAGTTTCAATTTCTAGTACACATAATAAAACATCTCCCACCCTCTTCTTTCAGAAGCCAATTCTTCATCGGAAGAGGAGAGTACGCAAGCGTAAGCACCACAACAGCAGTGTTGTCACTGAAACAATCTCAGAGACCACAGAAGTGCTGGATGAACCTTTTGAGGACTCAGACTCTGAACGACCAATGCCTCGATTAGAGCCTACATTCGAAATTGAGGAGGAGGAAGAGGAGGAAGAGGAGGAGGAAGAGGAGGAGAATGAACTTTTGTCTAGTGGATACTTTCAGCACTTAGCCCCACAGGACACCCTCAGGAACAGACCCTCTTCTAAGAGGAAGTCCAAAGATGAGGAGGAATCTGATGACACTAATGGTATGTTTGGTGGTAAGCTTTTGAAAGTTTGGTTAGGCACCCCTGAAAAGAGCCTGGCTCCATCTTTATGCCCCCCTTCAGGTGTCTGTGCACATTAAGATCCTCCTGAGCTTTCTCTAGTCCCAGCTCTCTCAGCCTTTCCTTATAGGAGAGATGCTTCAGACTTGAGTCATCTTATTGGCTCTTTGCTGGACTGTCTCCAGTATGTCTTTTTTCTTCTTGTATGGAGGAGACCAGAGCTGGACAGATTTAATACTACATTACTGTAAGGAAAATCTGCCATCCTAAAATCAGTTATTATATTTTTCCTTAAAAATTTTGAATCCATGACAGTATGGATAAAAGCACAAGATCTTTACCAAATAAATAGTAAAAGCTAATCTTCTGCAGTAGTTAGGAAGTGTAAAAGAAGGGGAAGAGAAAGAAGTGTTACGTTTTTTCAAACGAGGACTTTTGTTTGTTTGAAGTTTGTAAATGTTAATGCTTTAACAAATACTATGAAAGCAGTGTGTTCTTCTTCCTGCCTCATCTCATCTGACTGGCTGTGGCAAATCCTTTCTTTCCTTTTTGCGAATTCCAAATATGTTTTCTGGATGACTCCAATGGGTTTTTGAATTTTGAACTCAGTGTTTGTGTTAAATTCATTTTTAATACTCAGAATTTTTCCAGGATGTTTCTGGTCAGAGGTATTCAAAATAAATACCTGTCAGAATTTCTTGTATGTAGTTTCTAGTGGATTTCTAACTTCAAATAAATAGTATTTCAGTAGAAAATGAATAAATCCTTTAAAGCTTTTTATTTTTTTTTAAAGAGACTTACTGTGAAGGGACTTGTTTGTAAGAGGGTTGAGTAACTTCTGAAGACACAGAAATCTTCACATCCAATTCACTTCACAAGGTTGGCAAAAGAGCAAGAGTAACTCAGCTTACCAATGATCAGTTCTTACGGTGCATTTGTGGACTACTAGGACTACATTATTTAGCGTTATCTTTGAATTCTTTGCATAACTGGGTTTATGACAGCTCTTCTTGGAAAATCTGTAGCATGGAATTGAGTTAGACTCTGGTCCTTGCTGGGTCCCTTCCATCTCAGAATATTTTATGATTATCTGATTCTATGAATCAGTTTTTAAGAAGGTTGAAACTGCAGAAACGTGAATAAATCTACTCTGAATTTTGGGGGAAAATTTGATCTTACATTCATATAGTGGGATACAGGCCTGTCAGCATGACATTAATCCTGATTTCAGTAGTAGAATGTCTGGTTTATGATGCGGTAGAAGATCTAGGAATGATTATTCAATACAGATGTGAAAAATATATTTTGTCAGAGCACATGATATATTTTAAAAGCCTTAGCTTGGTTAGTAAGGATAATTGATGTTGGATACTTACTGTTTTTGTGAGGTATGTGGCAAACCATTTGCTTAAGCTGAAATTTTGCAGGATCAAACTATTACATATTAAATAACTGCAGGCAAGGAGTAATTAGTTTTGTTATGTTTAGGGTGCAGGGGAGATTTTAGTGCAATACTGTGGATAAAGATGAAAAAGCAATGTAGCAGCTGACAAGGGGTCATGTCAGTTGGTAAATGAAGGGCATCTCACTAGCACAGTCTCTGAGAAAGTATTTGAAGAAAATCATGTCCAGTAATAAAGTGAGCATGGCTTTCTAGCTTAGTCCCAGAGATTCAGATGATCCTTAGATACACGAATAGCAGAAATCTCAAGTAAAGCAGTGACATGCTGTCACCTTTGATGAAGGTACTACAGCCATCTTTACTGTTACGCTTGATAAGAGTACTGATAAATTGAAATATTTCAAAGAATACTTATGGACTGAAAAAGGCACTGAAACAAATTCTCTGTCATGATAGATCTATTCAGTTGCCTTGGATTATAAGCAGAGGCAGGAGTGACTTGTTACTTTTGTTTACCTGTGTGAGAATGTTATTTGGTACAAGGGATTCTTTGTCCAGCAGATAGAAGTAAAACTAACACAAAAGCAGATCAAGAAAATCCAGAGTCTGAAGACTGAAATTCAGATGATAAAGTGTGAACATCAGGTAGTGTCAAAGCAGTACTTTATCAGCAGTTGTGTGAAATGTCACTGACTATCCTCATTGACAGGTTCAAAACGTAATGACTTCGGGAAAGGCCTTACGGTATTCAGTAAGTTCTAGGTAGATTATGACAACGTTCATTTCTGGCAGTGTAGGCTATAAAACTATTCTAGTATTTGGAAATCCACTGAAATGCAAGAAATTGCTTCGTCAGATGAGAGATAAATTCAGCTTCCTTTTGAGTGTTTTCTTAGGGTGAAAACAAAATGAAACAGCAGCCAAGTTCAGTTGTCTGTGTATTTCTATTGGCATTCAAAAACATAAGCCACAACGAAGCAGAAATGCTTCATTTCTTCAGCAGGTGCACCAAATATATGTTTCCTAAATGGAAGCATAATTCTGTTGTAGCTTCATGTGTTCCCTTGTAATGGAACATCTTAGATTGTGAGAATATTGTATAAATAAAATGTGTTATGGGTGGTAAGTCTTATTAGGACTTCATCATGTAGCCTGGTGTTTGACTTCTATATTGAAGGGTCAGAACTTTGACCATGCAAAGTCTTGTAAGCATTGATGTTCTTTGAAAATGCAACGTGCTGCGCAACCGCTAATGAGCGGACCTTGATCCTTCCTGCTACCCTTCACAATGATTTTTGTCCAGAGAGGTGGTGGCTGCCCCATCCCTGGAGACCTTCAGGGTCAGGCTGGACAGGGCTCTGAGCACCCTGACCCACCTGTGGGTGTCCCTGTGCACTGCAGGGGAGTTGGACTGGATGGCCTTTAAAGGTCCCTTCCAACTTGGATGATTCTATGATTCTGTAAATTGCTAAGCCATTATTAATACGTAAAGTTGATAAATATGAAGGAAAAGCTCTCATGAATGCTGAGGTACAACAAAATGTTTGAACAGTATCTTTCTATTTCTGTTTATAGATACCCCAACTTTGAAACCATTATCTATGCTGAGAAAATGTGAAACAAAGGATTCTTCGCTTGAACTAGATACTTCTACACCCATGAAAAAGAAGAAGGGATGGCCAAAAGGCAAAAGCCGAAAACCAATTCACTGGAAGAAAAGACCTGGTCGAAAACCAGGTTTTAAACTGAACCGGGAAAAAGTGCCGCCATCAGTTCAGGGAGAGGGAATTGATGCAGTGGCAGCTAATTCAAAACCAGGGCGTAAGTCTAGAATTTCAGATAAAGAGGAAAGTGTTGAGCAGAAAGAAGATCTGCCTCTTATTGAGGAAAGGAAAGAGGAAGATGTGAATATGGAAGCAGAAGAGGTGGGAGAGGGAGAAGAGGAAGATACAGCCAGCAGTGAAGTAAGAGCAGTTTCTCCTGTGGACAGCAGCAGCAGTCCAGTACCAGAAGTTAAAGAGCCAGAGATAGAAGAGGAAGTAGAGGAGAAGCCACAGGTATTAGAAGAGCAAAGGCAATCTGAAGAAGAGCAGCAAGAACTAGATGAACCTGAGCACGACCATGAAGAAGAAGATGAAATTGCGGTAGTGACTAATCAAAATGAAGATCATGATGCTGATGATGAAGATGATGGTCATCTGGAGTCTGTGAAGAAAAAAGAATTGGAGGAACAGCCCGTTAGAGAAGGGGTTAAGGAGGAATCTGATGTGCAGGAATGTTTTTTAGAAACAAGCGTACCAAGCAGTAGAGAAGATGCAAAAGGAAAAGATGAAGCAGAGGCAGATTCTGAGGAAGAGCAGGCATCCAATGAAACATTGGAGGGCTCAGAGCATGTTCCTGGGTCTGAAGATGATCACGAAGAAGAGCAAAGTAATAAAGAAGGTTTAATTGAATTAAAGGAAGAGGAAGAGATTCCTCATAGTGAACTAGATCTTGAAACTGTTCAAGCAGTCCAGTCCTTGACACAGGAGGAAAGCAACGAGCATGATGTGGCTTACCAGGACTGCGAAGAAACTCTTGCAGCTTGTCAGACTCTGCAGAGTTACACCCAGACTGAGGAGGATCCTCAGATATCGATGGTTGAAGATTGCCAGGCCTCAGAACACAACAGTCCAATATCCTCCGTTCAGTCCCACCCCAGCCAGTCCGTACGTTCTGTCAGCAGCCCAAATGTGCCTGCTCTGGAGAGCAGTTACACCCAGATAAGCCCTGAGCAAGGATCCCTGTCCGCACCCTCTATGCAGAACATGGAGACCAGCCCCATGATGGATGTGCCTTCAGTATCGGACCACTCTCAGCAGGTGGTGGATAGTGGCTTCAGTGACCTTGGCAGCATTGAGAGCACTACAGAGAATTATGAAAACCCAAGCAGCTATGACTCCACTATGGGAGGCAGCATTTGTGGAAATAACTCTTCCCAGAGCAGCTGTTCCTATGGGGGACTGTCGTCTTCCAGCAGCCTCACTCAGAACAGTTGTGTTGTCACTCAGCAAATGGCAAACATTGGCAGCAGTTGCAGCATGATGCAGCAAAGCACTGTCCAGCCTGCAGCAAACTGCAATATCAAGTCACCTCAGAGCTGTGTCATAGAAAGACCTCCAAGTAACCAGCAACCAGCATCGCAGCCGCAACAGCAGCAGCCTCAGTCACAGCAGCCGCAGCCCCCACCTCCACCCCAGCAGCAGCCTCCGCTGTCTCAGTGTAGTATGAACAACAGCTTCACCCCGGCACCTATGATCATGGAAATACCTGAATCAGGAACCACTGGTAACATAAGTATCTATGAGAGGATTCCAGGGGATTTTGGTGCTGGGAGCTATTCGCAACCATCAGCCACATTCAGTTTAGCCAAGTTGCAGCAGCTGACAAACACCATTATGGACCCTCATGCCATGCCTTATAGCCATTCTCCTGCTGTGACTTCCTATGCAACCAGTGTTTCCCTGTCCAACACAGGATTGGCTCAGCTGGCTCCCTCTCATCCATTAGCAGGCACACCACAAGCACAAGCCACCATGACACCCCCACCAAACCTGGCGTCCACCACCATGAACCTCACGTCGCCTCTGCTTCAGTGTAACATGTCTGCTACCAATATTGGCATTCCGCACACGCAGAGGTTGCAGGGGCAGATGCCGGTCAAGGGGCACATTTCCATCCGCTCGAAATCAGCACCACTGCCCTCTGCAACTGCACACCAGCAGCAGCTCTATGGCCGCAGCCCGCCCGCAGTTGCCATGCAGGCTGGCCCTCGTACGTTGGCTGTTCAGCGGGGTATGAACATGGGGGTCAACCTGATGCCCACCGCCCCCTACAACGTCAACTCGATGAATATGAACACGCTCAATGCCATGAACAGCTACAGGATGACGCAGCCCATGATGAACAGCAGTTACCATAGTAACCCTGCCTACATGAACCAGACAGCACAGTATCCTATGCAGATGCAGATGGGAATGATGGGGAGCCAGGCCTATACCCAGCAGCCTATGCAGCCAAATCCTCATGGAAACATGATGTACACTGGCCCCTCCCATCACAGCTACATGAATGCTGCCGGGGTGCCCAAGCAGTCTCTCAATGGACCGTACATGAGAAGATGAGCAAGATGAACTTGCATCCAAAAAACTTAAATATATATAAATAAAGGAACCTTTTATACTGACGAACCAGAGAAAACGGACCTTTTTCCAGTTAAAATATTGCTGTAGATTTAGAGGGATTTTCTTTGGTTTATTTTATTTTTTAGGAAGCCTGGTGGTTTTTTTGTTGTTGTTGTTGTGGTTTGTTTGGTTTTTTTTTGGGGGGTGGGGCGGGTGTTCACAATCCTGAAACATTTTACAGCTAAAATCATTTACAGATGTTTTTTAGAGGGAAAACATGCACAAAAAGTTTTAATAATTTAAAAAGAGCCTTACTTTGCTGACCATGTGGACAGAATATGTGTAACGGTGAAATCATCTTTCTAAATTTTTTTTTCAAATGTATGTCCTTCTCCCTCCCCTGTGCCCCTCTGTATGCATTTTTTAGCGCTGCAGTAATGTAAAATGTCTGACATCTCAAAGAGTAACAACCCTTCCCTCCAAAACCCACTTAGAATTTTCTACTTCTAGCAGGAGGCACTTACTGGGAGACGTGGAAGGGGACACGGAGGACAAATGAAACTATTTCTGCAAGTCAGGAAAAAAATTTAGTCTTTAAATTTTCCTGACTCTCACCTTCAGTGGAATTTGGAGACACATGTAAACAAAGTATTCACATTGGTGTTTTTGTAGACGAGTTAATTGAAATTGTATGTTTCATTCTGAAAATATAATGTAGTTTTCAAACAATCCCACTCACAATCCAGACATGCGCGTGTGCACGTCTTTCTGACCTACTGGAAGCATCTGTGCGCTGTTGGTAACCGTCGTGTGGCCGTGAGGAGGATAGGACACAGAATGGGTGCAGGCCTTTCTTGGTGAGCTGCAGGTCAGCTGCAGCCCTGACATCCCAGCCCCTGTGCTGGTATGGACGCCGAGACGCCGAGGGTCTCGGTTATGAGCCTTCGAGAAGGCTGGGTGCAAAAGCAGCGGTCTCCAGCGGTCTGCCCCTTAACCTCTGTACTTGATCTCGCAAGATGAGGTGTGTGTTTTAGGTGACTTGATGAGAACCTGGTGGTGTCCTTGTCACTCTTCCATTCCTGGTGTTGCGCAGGAAGTTTCTGAGTGTGCTGGTGTGGGGGGGAATCAGTTACGTTCAACATTTCCCTGACTCTTCTGCTATGTTCGAGAGCATTTTGTCAGAATAGCCACACTTCTGAGCTAGTGTGGGGGACAAAGGGAATCGGCCCGTTCTACAGGAGTGAAACAGTCGGAGCGCCGCAGGAGGATGCAGGTGGCAGGATTTTGCTGTTTATTGCTGTGTAATCCAGTTTGCATTCTCGTTTGGCTGTACTGCTCTGTGATGGACACAGTACCTGCTGGCACGTCACCCAGTTCAAAAGGGACACCCTTTAACGTAGAGTTCTTTTTTTTCTTGTATATGAAGTAGAAATACAGACACGTTAATAAGACTAATTTTTTTTCTGTTTTTAAACCAAAAGAATCTAGAAGTTGGGTTTCTTCAGATGCACTAAAACAGGCTTTCCTCCAATAACTGCTAACCATAAAAGGCAGAATTCAAAGGACTTCCATTTTTTATTTGTTTAGTTTTGAGCATGTACAAGGCTGTGTAGGACCCCCGTTCTCTGTATATACTGTTCCAGTTCCAAACAACCCACGCAGGAAGCGCACTGTGCTGCCCTCTCCTTCCTGGGTCTCCAACTGCGTCGCTGCTGGGGGTGGCTGGTGGGGCGGGCAGGGGCTGAGACAGGAGGAGAAGCTGTTGAGATGAGGGCCGTGAATTCGGTTTGTTTACTGATATGTTTGGTTTGGTTTTGTATTTTATTTTATTTTTTTAAATCAATTGGGCAGCTCCCTTTTCCACAAGCCTTTGTGACTGTAGAACTATTGTAGAAAAAAATTCTTTTCTATATATAAAAAGAAATTATCCAACGCAGTAATATTGGTACCTACCATTTTTTCACTTCTGTTTAAAAAAAAAAAAAAAAAAATGTATTTTTAGCAAGATAACTTGGGTAATCTTCTAAAAGAAATTAAAAAAAAAAAATCTCACTGTTAGTGACTTTGATGCCTTTTAAAATAAGAGCTTTTTCATTTCATTCCATCTTTAAAATTTTTTATCTTTGTTGTAGAATATTAAAAACTATTTTAAGAAAGATAAAAATTCTCTTTAAAGAGATCTCTAGAGTGTGTGAATAGGAGCTCCAGATGCCTCTAAAAGCCGCATGTACAAATGAAGCTGAGTCTATTCCTGTCTGTTTATATTTGCTTTTCCTGTTTTGTAACCTCTTTGTACTTTGTTCATGGTGACTTGTAAGCTAAGGGGAAGGGGTGCCTAGATGCCTTTGTAATTCTCCATGTCATATGCTCCTGGCTGGCTGGTCTCCCTTCCTCTACTTGTATGTAATATCACTTCTTTTTTTTTTTTTTTTCCCCCCTTTCTAGCAAGTACTTTCAAAAGAACTCTGTACATTTTAACATAAAAAATAAATTATGTTGAGCCATTTTGGATGTCAGTTGTGCATGTGGATTTTTTTTTCTTCCATGTGAGCGCTCAGCTCTGTGGCTGATTGTTGGCCTGCACGCGATTCCTCCGATCCGGAGGAGGGGCGGCACTCGGAGTTTGTGCGGCCCCTGCCCCCGTGGCTTGTTGATGTACGGCCTCTCAGCGGCGGAAGATGAAAACGAGGAACACCTGGCAGGCCTCTCCAGCCGCCGCACGTTCCCCCCGCGCCGCCTGCCCC
>VXAV01001845.1:8225-24118 GCA_013399715.1 Alectura lathami
GGCGCTGCCCACCCGGAGCGCCCCGGCGCTGCCGGCAGCCCCGCGCCTTCCCCAGCCAGTGCGCCCGTGGGAGCTCGGTTTTCTTTAACGTTGTTATTAGTATTTTTAATTCCGGGGTGTGTGTGACTTACCGCAGAGGTGTGAAGGACAGACGCTTGGAGATTTTGCTCGCTCGTGATACACGCGCCCCTCCTCGTCCGTGTTCATGCGGGGTCATGCCTGCGATGCTCGATAGCCCGATGCTCGTAACCAGATGCCCAGCGTCGTGGGAATCCGTTTATCCACGAGCTGCGCTTCCTCTTCGCAGCATGGAAGGATGCACTTTAACCGTGGCTGCTTTGCCCCATGCTCGCTCAGGGTTTTGTTAATGCTTTAAATCTCCCTCTTAGTATCCCCTGCATCCCACAGGGATGTGCCGTCAGCAGCACACCGTGCCGCAAGCACAGTGTGGCTGCGGTGATGGGTCCCAAGGGTCCTCTGACACTGGCAGGAGCACAGGGTCTGAGTGAGTGGGTGGCATGTCCAAGGTGACCACATATGCCCTTACCCAGCTGTTGCTGGAAGCACCCGGTGCTGGGAGAGTCACAACCCCTCTGTCCAGGAGGCAGCTGGAACCCTGGTTAACTCTCAGGGCTGTCAGCTTGTTGCTCAGGCATCAGCTGTGCCTCAAAACAACCGTGAAGCGATGGCACTCCTTGCCGGAGCCGATCCTCTACTCCCTGCGGTGTGCCTGGCTCCCTCTGCTGCCTGGTGCCCTGAGGTCTGGTCACCAGGGGCTGCGGGGTGAGGGCAGGGCAGCGTTAGAATGCCAGTATCGAGCCTGTGCCACCTGCTGTGGTACCCCAACTGGAAAGAAGCTGGTGCTCAGCATCCTCTCTCTATATTTTTTTTTAGATCTTCTTATTACTTCCTATCCTTGCCATGCAATCGTTTCATCCATTTACAAGTACTTTTCCATGGTTTGTTCCTCTATTTGTTAATTTTGTGCTTTTCTTTCTGTGACTGTCTGTATCGTGTCTCACATCTCCTTTTATTTTGCTGACTCTTGTAATTTTAAATCCTGCACGAAAACGTTTGCTTTCCACCACCGTTAATCGCTGGCTATTGTTTCTTGTAGCCCCTGCGTTTCCTCCTCTGTTGGCACAACTTGTTGCGGAGCTGTTGGGGTCTGTCTCACCGCTGCGTTCGATTACCTGCAGGCTGCTGAGTCTCTCCTCATCCCCAGGAGCCAGGGCAGAGCGTTGACCCCCGGCTCTATGGATGGGAAACCAAGGCTGTGGTTTGCCTGAGGCACACAGAAGCTCTTCTATAGGAAAAGTCACTGAGCTCAAGCTATCGCCCTGGCTCTGCAGGCTTTCTTTTAGTGAGAGCGAGCTCACCCAGCTGGAGGAAATCGCCTGGGACGAGGCAGGACACCTGTGTGCATCTATCCTTCAGGGCTTCAAAAGCACCGAGGCAGCTCTGGCAGCTCCTCAGTGTCCTGTGTCCTGCTTGCTAGTGTCCTAAGGCAGCTGCAGAGAGGAGCTGAAGGCCCCAAAGGAAGCATGAAGCCATGGGTGGAGAAGTCCTATACCCGCTAAGCAGGAGCGCTGACCCTCTGCTGGTGGTACAGGAGTCAGGCAGGAAGGGAAGGTGGCTTGGGCTGCCCGCAGCGAGGCAGGAGGCTAACAGCAGTAAGCCGAGGTGTCCCTGTCTTACTGAGGTGGGAAGGGGGGAGGGTAGATCAGCTTGTGGCTCACCCTCAGTCCTTCAGATAGTCTCATGCAGTTGCGAGAACTTTAAATCTGGCTCGGCTCTAGTAGTTCTGCAGCAGGGAGAGTGCTGTTTATTTCAAGCTGTCAAAGGCTAATTGTTTCTTAAACAAAGTGCGAGTGAGGCCACTCTATGAATGAGGTAAAAACGCGCACAGCACCTCTCCGAGCTGGGGAGGCCCTTACGTAAGCAGCCTTACTCCAACAGATTAGCTCTGAGTTGAAGATCCAGCCAAAGGCTGGGTTGGTGCATTTTAGCATACTTTTTGCTCACTTGCTGCTGCAGAAGTTTTCATGTGCTCAGCTTCTTCAGGAAGCTTAAATCCGAGGGAAAAATGTAGCTGAGCTTTGCAGACTGAGCACAGGGTCTGCTTAATACCTACTGGAACTCGAGCATGGGAACCTTCCTGCTGCACAGGGAGGGGGCTCAGGGGTCCCTGTTCAGCAGCCAGGGGACCCGCGGTTCCTCACCTTGTGTCCAGGTGAATGTGCCTGGGGGTGCTGTGTGGGCAGCAGTGCCTGTGTGCCTCTGCCGCTGCAAAAAGGATTCGGGAGTTGCTGGGGTGACGAGGTTCTGGGAGCGGGACCCAAAGGGCTGGGCCCTTCTCTGGGCTGGGAGAAACCTGCCTTCCCGTCCTTGGTGCAGGGCTTTTCTCTGTTTACGATAAACAGCTGTTGGGTGAAACATGGAGTGAGGGCTCTGCTCTCAGATGTGATCCCATAGTCAGAAAAGGAAACGGAACGTCTCTTCCGCATCTCAAGTCTGTGCTGGCTGGGGGCAGGGGCAGGGAAGTGAGGCAGCCTGCTCCTAACTCTTCCTCTTTCATTCATCTGTAGAATGAGGTTGCGCTCAGGTTTTGGAGGGAGGGGTGTGGAAACATGTCTGCAGGAGGATGTTGCAGGATGTGGATCCAAGTGGGCAGGAGCACATCTGGGGCATTTCGGAGAGAGTTTTACGGCTCAGTGTTCTCTGTTGGCTGCTGCAGGCTTCAGACACTGGAGGTACAGAGGGTGTCCCAGAGGCATTGTGTGGCAGAGTCAGGCGATGGATCTCGGTATTGCAGACTGTCCTGCAGTGGTGTGTGAGCCTGGGGACCACTTTCCCCAGCGCTTTGGCAGTAAGTTCGGGCATTGGTGTGTGCTGGGAACTGGAGCTGCTGTTAATCACCTTTCTGCACAATGAGGGGAAAACATGTTCTCAGCTGGGGAGGCAGAGCAGAAGTAAATAACGACAACAGCCAGCATCAGCTGCTGGGAAGCTTGACAATGGGGCTGCCGGTCACTGCTGGTAGTGGTGTTCCTGTCTCAGCTGTGGTGACGGGGCCAGAGAGACCTGACGGAGCGTGGTTAGTGGGGCGTGCAGCCGGGGCTGCCTGCTGGGTGGTGTGACCGGGATGGTGAGGAGCGCGTTTCAAGGCATATCCTGAGCGGGAAGGGACCCACCATGGCCGTCGAGTCCAACCTCCAGCTCATTTTCCTGAGCTCAGTGCCGATTTGTCTTGAGCAGCCTCTCTCAGTTTGTAGAAGTGCTTGCCTGAACTTTCTTACTTGAAATGAGTGTCACAGTTTTATTCTGGCTCCTTCACTTGCCTTCAGTGCATTAGTTGTCTCACTGAATCTGGGCTTGATGCAAACGTTTTGCGAAGAGACAAGATTAAGTAGAAAGTGAGCAGCGTAAATCAAAATACTGCAAATACGACAAGGGCTAAAATGTGTTGTCTCGGTGGCCTCAGAAACACTGCTAAAAGAAAAGATGTGGTGACTGATGATGCTACAACTACCAATGTAGCATTTTCATCGGTGCACTTCTTCCACCTTTGTCGTCTTCTGCCTGAGAATGTAAGCTATGGTTAAGGAGCACTCCATTCGTCCTTAAATTGTCAGCTGGCAAAAGAAAGAAAAATTTTCTGTTAAAACGTAGTTAGTCAGAAGAGAGTAAAAAGCCTGAAGAAAGTGAAGGTGGCATGACTGGAATTACCCATAGTTTAATTCTGGTACATACAGAGCAAAGTAATGTGTGGAACGGGTTGGGAAGGTGGATTTCTGCTTTCCCGTGGGCAGGAGTACTGTTGTGTTTTGTTACGTAGGTGCCTCATCCTCCTGACGAGACTTGTCAATTTGATTCTGTTTCTTAATACCTTTTCTACTTTGCAGGCTTAGCATTTTCAGAAATACGTAATCTTTGTCATCACCCTAATGCAAAAGCACTGGTCTGAATTCTGCAGCTGCTTTCAGTGTATCTAACTGAGAACACAGATTGGCTTGTCATGTGCCACTTCTCAGCCACATGGTGTATTTCTTTTCTGTGATAAGTTTTTAAGGTGTAGGCTGTGTTATATGCATGATTTAATTACTGTCATTGACTTTATAATAAATGCCACATAAGCAGAGATACAGACATATTTAAAAAAAAAAAAAAAAAGCCCTTTGTCTTGCCTGTCTTGCATTTCACTGCATACATCAAAGCTTACATCCTCTGCAATTATCCCCTCATGTTACCAGTTGGGCACTGCTCCAACTTTGCCGCGTATAATGAACTTATTTTGATGCTCGTCTCCAACACCCTAACAACAGCGCCGTCCCCAAATAGGCAATGGCACCGCGCTTCCCGCGGAGCGCTCTTATGGGAGCGCAGCGAGGAGCGAGCCCAGAGGTGGCTGGCTTCTTTCAGGAGTTGTGCTTGCACACGGAGCATGGCTCGGGTGTGAAGGAGCATAGGAGCAGCCTTAATTACAGCCTTATGATTTATGAGGCTGTACGCTGAAATGTAATATCCTTGGATCAAAGAGCTCATTATCGAAGGACAAACACGAGCGGGGAGTAAAGCGTGCTTAGGGAAAGGACCAATTGATTTAAAGTAAAAGTGAATTTACCCCTAAGCAGTGGTGGTAATGGGATAAAAGGAGACTCAGATTTTAAGCAGAGACGAGTGGTGTGGCTGGTACAGCTTCTGCAGTTCTGGGCAGGGCTGTGTGGGAGGTAGTTGGGAAGGAGAGGGTGGCTGTTTAACTCGCATGACTTTAAGCCATGTTTACCTTCCTTCTGCATACCTGAGCAGTCTTCATGTGATGCCCCAATGCACGTGCAATCAGGGGCATCCTATGTGTTGAAAGTGCTCTGGGAGGAAGGGTCTGTGACTGCTCCATCTGGGAGCAGCACCTGGAGAGAGGCACGCGCGCCTCCGGGAGCCGCGCTCCTCAGTGTTGATGGTGCAGCCGCTGCTGCGTTCTGCGACGTAGCACAGGACCATGTCCTCCAGGCCTGCACCTGGTGCTCGTGGAAGCTTGCCTTGTAGGGTCTGTGCCTTCTTCTATGAAAGGCAGAGCCGCAAAGTTCCAGCATGACTTTGGTGCACTCAATGAGGGATGTCCATAGCAAAAATGGAGAGAGGGAAATGAGGGGTAGTTCAGGATTTTACTTTGTTTCCTCGTCTGTGTTGTGTTTTGTCACTGACTCAGAAGTGAATATTTTAATACGTTAAGGACATACATAAAAACCCTTCCGACTGACTCTTGTAAACCTTCGTTTGTGTTATTTATTCCCTCTAAGCACGGAGCCTGTAGTTTCTCAGGCACATCCATGTGCAGACACTGCTCGTTGCAGGCCCTGGATTCCTCTGTTTGCAGCGATGCTGAGCCTTGGGTGCGATGCCTGGGGATGTGCGTTTTTGTATGGAAAGTTCGAGAGAAAATGGCAGGAACATTTCTGAGAGCAAGATAAGCGAAAGTGCATTGGTTATCCGTGACTTTCTTTAAAGAAAGATCCTGCGGAACTGTGTGGAGAGCCGCTCTGAGCGGCAGCGTGGCTGTGAGGCCTGCTCCTCCTGTGGCACAACGTGCTCCTCTTGTGCTGCTCTCGATGTTGGCCTGGCTTTCGGAGGCAGTGAGATGGGGAATGATCTCACTGGGGCTGCTGTGACAGCATGGGCTGTGCTGGCACCTGCCCCCAAAGCGATGGCTTTGGAGTGAGCAGCTCCTGCGTGGCTGGTCCTGCCCGGCTTTGCCCTGTGGCTTAGGGTGAGGTGGGGAGAAATCAGGAGAGCGAGGTGTGTGCAGGGGCAGAGGGAGGCACGGGTGGTGGGGCAGTGACTGGTGAGTGTGGCCAAACAGGCAGCACGTATTGGAAGGAAAGTGGAAGTGGGCAGAAAGAAGACGATGGAGAGTTGCTGAGGGATCTGCAGTCCCCTGCTGTCAGAAAATAGCTCTGAAAGCTACTGGCAAAATGTAAAATAGTACTGCCTTCCCTAAGATAATGTCTGGATTACAAAGGCTATTCCTCAGAAAGAAAGGAATAGCAGAAATAGTCTCTGCAAAGGCACGAAGCAGCCGTCACTGGCGAGGGCTGTCCTGTATTTGCAGCGTATGGCAGGCTTGTCACCAAAGCTGTCACACGCTCTTAGCAACTAAGGTTATACCTAGCGAATTCTGGTATTCCTGTAATCTTCTTACATAGAATAAGTTTAGGGCAGCTCCTCCAACTGCCCCTTGAGGTTGATTGCTACCATGCGACTGAAGGCATGGAGCTGGAATTCATGTGAAGTGACTTGGCAGGAGAAGCTAGGAAAGCCTCTCCAGGTGTGGCTGCTGTTGTTTGACACTGTAAATTGAACTTACTGCAGCTCTTCTCCGTACAAGGAATCGATGTTAAAACAGTAACCAAGTTTGTCTTCTTTGACCTCTGGCAGATAAAAATCAATGCCTTTTAAAAGAAAAACAAACCCTGAAACTGGAGCTTTCCGTATGAATCGCAAAATACAGAAGCTTGTTATGATCCAACGCTTCGACTTGTTATCTTGATTTTCTTTTAGAGACTTGTTTAAATTTCAAACAGGTTTTTTTTTTTTTTTCCTGCCCTGACAAATGTAAGTTGATGAGTGTTGCAGAGGCAGCTGAAAGCATGTGGTCACAGGATAGGAAAGCAGCTCCTGAAACTCTTGGTAAACCCCAAACTTTTACACTGAGAAGCCTGCAGCTAACAGATGGAAACTCAGTTCATGGGGTTTTCTTCTCTTTGTGTGTGTGTGTCTGCCTGCCTCCTCACTGTGCATGGGGCGCAAGCTGGAGCAGCAGTGGGCACAGACCACCAAGGAACCCTGCAGGACGTGTGTCATTTGGCTACGGGGAATTCCGCAATTCTGCCTGTGAGGTTTTTGGTAGTTGTACAGTCTTGAGCTCAGTGATTTGGCAAGTTTAACTAGGCAGCTTTAGAGGGCAGCTGTGTTGGATGTGACAGGTATAGCCGTATCCTAATGCAATGTCTGGCGTTGTTTGTAAAGTCCCAGCTCCCAGGGCTCTGTGAATTTTGGATGTCCTAGTTAGAGCAGAAGTGAATTGCTCTCCCTCATGGGTGTGGAGAGAAGCTTGAAAACAGGAGTGGACACAAAAAATGGTGTGTAGGAAGTGTCCTGAGTATAGCAGCAGTTTACTCCTGTTATCTGTGTATCAGAGCACGTGTTTTGCAGGCGAGGGGCTCACTGTGGCAAAAGAGTGCTTGAAACTGGGTATCGACTCCTGGCAAGACCTTGTGGATCTTGTTTTAGAGTTGACTGGACATGGAGATCTGACAGGCCTCACAGTTGTTCCAGATAACTGGATCAGTCGTGTGCTCTGCTAGAATATTCTTCAGTCACCTTTTATATCTGGTTAATATTTTCTTAGTGTTCAGAAACAGTAAGTAAAGAGGTAAACAAAACTAATAGATTGGGACAGACTGAATATCGGTTTTGAAAACACTAAGAGCAGGTCTTTCTAGTTATCGCTGGTGAAAAACGTAAAAATACACCATGAAGCAAGCTCCATTTTTTTTTTTTTTTTTTCTGATCAGAGAATGAAAGTTGTAAGGCTACCTATGAAGTTTCCTTCATTTGAAAATAAACAAACAAAAACCATACAACTGTGCCAAGTGAAAATGGTTAACTGTTGTTAATAGTGTAAACTTTGATGTCTTGGACAATTTCGGACCTCAGTTGTCGTGTTCTGCCAAGGTAGATCTTACTCGTCAGCTCCAGCTGGATGCAGCGTTGTTTCCTTGCCATCCCTCACTCGTGAGGGTGTCACTCCCTAGCCTGCGCTCCTGTCCCAAACTGGAACAACAGGGCCCAGTGAGCCTGACTCTGCAGACAGCTGAGAAGTTGGAGCTAAGTGAAGAATTTCATAGAATTTCATTGTTTCAAAATTTCTGTATAGAACAAGAAATCAGCCTTGCTGATGTCTTTGTGTATATGTTATTGCTGTTGTAGCATGCTGTCTGTAACGACTATTAGAATACAAAAAAACCTTTGCCTTCGCATGAAAAAATCACAATAAATGCACAATTTAATGGAAAATTACTTTTTATTTTTAGGCGAGGGGATAGTAACTTATTTCCAAGGTTGTAGGTGACTGTTTGTTATAACATGGGTACACTTTTGCTCAGCAAAAGTAACTAACATAATAGCAGCCAGGATCCATGGCAGTATTTCCTATATAGGTGATGTGAGCTGTAGGTCCTACCCCTGAAAATCTGTAGACTTACAAACTCCAAGTACATTACCAGGCAGTTAAAAAAACAACACCTATGGAGGAATATCCACTTTGAGGTTTCTGCTTCCCTGGCTGGCTCTCCAGGACTGCTCATGGATAAAGGAGAGTTTGGTCATGAAGCCATGAAGTGCTCGGTTTGCGTTAGCAACGGCATCTCTTGTGAAAACAAAGCAAGGTCAGGACCTGGCAGGCATTAAGTCCTGTCTATATTAACTTTTGTAGCTGAGCAGGTTTTTCTGCCAGTGAGTGTAAGGACTGATTACTGCAAGATTTATTTATTTTTCCCTGTGTAGAGGTACGTAGGACACAGTAAAACCATTGCATGTAAATTTCTGTCACAACACCTCAGTGGAAGCAGTGTTGTGTTGGAGTGGTGGGGTCCAGCTCCTGGCTGCGGGACCATCTCACCTGTCTCTCTGTGGCAGATCAAGCTGTCTGCTGTGACTGAGCCCTGCTCAGCACCATCACTTCACCTGAGTAGAGCTGGAAGTGGGACTGTGCTGGTCTGAACTTTCAACTGTAGATCTAAAGTGTTTTTAAAGGGAATTGTAGGAAGAGACACAAGCAGAAGAATGAGTTGCACGAGGCTGTTAAACTGTGGTACGTCACACCAGCCTCCAGGTTCTGGGTTAGCACTCTCTTTTGTAGGTGTTGGTCTAGGAAGGTAGGTGTTCAGCGCCAAGTTGCGTAAATTGTTCTACGTTGCCTTATCTCATGGTAAGCCTTCAAGAAAGCCAGTTGTGACAAAACAAAATGGTTCATTAAAGTTTCCATGTGTCAAACTTTTAGAAGTATGTATCTGAAAATTCGGAATGAGTTTGATCACATGGAAAAAAATGTGAGCTGGAAAGAGTTTTAAGCTTGCGGGCATTAATGTTGTGCTTGTATGTTGGGTGGAACCACTGGAACTGGTAAGTATAATTACCGCTCTTCATTTGGCATCGATTTGCGAGAGAAAATTCTCCTCCTTTCTGGAGCTAGATAGCTGAAGCAATAGAAGTCTACACCCAAAGCGCACACACCTGGTAAAACCTGGTTAAAAGCTGAGTTGTGTAACCCAAGAAGCTGGGTCAATGCCTGTCTGTCTTAGAAGGAAATCCAGCAGTGACAGCGTGAGCTGCATCTGCCGAGTGCATAGAACTGTGAAGAAGGAAGAACAAAAACAGTGTCATAGGCAGAGGAAGCCTGCTACATTGACTTGAGGAAAATAAAAATCAGAGGATGCTGGCTGAGCACTGTTCTCTCTGGAAACTGTAGTCACTAAAACTTCTACTGTTTGATTTCTTCTTCGTCCAGGAACACAAGAATTCATTAAAAAAAATTGGTAATGAATAAATGATCAATAAAATACTTGGTGCCATCTCAGATTTTTCTTTGGAGTTGAACAGCCCTTAAGTCTCCAGAACTAATGTAATCACATGATAACCTGGCAGAATGAGGTGGATCCAGCTTCCAAAATGGAAATTTTTGACTGGTGCAGTACAAGAAGCAGTCATAGTAAAAAGCACACCATTTAAAGAGAGCAGGCACGGTTGGTACGACCTCCAGTACAAGAACAGGAAGCTTTACAGAAAGTATAAAAGCAAAAATAAACTTGTCAGCTGACAAAAAGAGCTGGGTGAAGCAGAAGGAATCAAAGCAGTATCTGGGAAGGTTTCTTGATGAACGCTCTGCATGGTGAAAGTGAAACCTCCTGTGGGGCTGCAGTTAAAGGCTGGCTGGAAATGAGCAGGTAATGCAGCCATTCTCCCACTGCAAGGCGCGTCAGCGGGATGGTCAAAAGTACGTTTACTGTGGCCCTTATCTGCTTGCCAATGAAATGTGGTTGAGCAAAGCTTTGCACTGGTTTGTCTTTGAGCCTCTGCAGAGACCTGTGGATCTGCATGATCAATTCTGATTTCTGTAGTAATCAGTTACCAATGGTAGAAATATGAGTGTGAGATGATGTGCCTCATCCAAATGAACGCTTTGGAGGCATTGCCTTAGGCAGAAGATCAGAGGATTGGCTGTTTCAAGGAATGGAACTGCTGAAAAAGAGATTGCTTTCCTATAATTCGCAAAACCTCCTGAATCATCCGGTTGAAGAACGTATTTGCCTTCCTGGAATGGACTTCAGAGCAGCCAGAAGCTTCCCGAGGAGAGGATTTGGGAAGTAATTCACTCTTACAATTATCTTAAAGCATAGCTTCCCCTCAGAGTGGCAAATCAAATTTTCTGGTCGCATCTGGCAAGCGTAGTGTTTAGAAGGGAGGTAGCGCGTAGGAGGTGGGGGACGGTGACTGACTGGTACCAGCGTTGCCTGGCTGTGTTATTGCGGACATTGTGTCATGTCTTTGGAGCTGCTAGAATTGGGGGGCTGCAAAAGTCAGAGCTGATGTGATTAAAAAGTGTGATTTAGTGATGTGTAAGCAGGATGTGGAAGATGGCGCAGGAAACGCGATGTTTGCATGATAGATAAGAAAAAGAGAGCCCAGTGCCAACAGTATCTTGTGGGGGCATCAGCGGAGTGCGCTGCTGAAGAGCCCAGCTTTCTTTCTGCCAGAGGATTGAGTTATGGCTTTGGAACGATAGTTATGGTTGATGAAGTCATGTCTTATTTTGGGCCTGGCACTTGTGATGTCAAGCACCAGAGGAAACTGGAAACTGAAGAAAACGTTTCCAAATTATGTTTGTAGAGTCAAGTGTAAGCTACCTATGGGTCAAAGGACAATTTTAAATTCAAAGGATTTCAAGAAGTCTGTGAGATTGTAGGCTTGTGCTAAACATGCCCCGTCACAGTGTGCCTGCAGTCTGATGGGTGCAGTAGGAAGGCTCGTTATGGACCTGAACCTTCGAATGACATTTTATAGAATCAAGGAAATTAGGGCAAAATATCCAGTTGCCTGTGGGGACTTACGTAAGACAGCAGTGGCTGAGGGCATTGAATTGGACTCCGGAAGTTTTGTTTCAATGTAAAGCAAATCTCTTTATAATAAAGAAATTCTGGGGCAATGGGGACTGTGCAGAGGAGCAAACACTGAACTGGAGATGTTCAAGCTGGTTTGGTAAAGTGAACATCTCCTGGATGCGTTTTTGCATGAAAATATACAGAGGCTGACAAGTTTATGGATGTTAGTGAGATGCAAGGAACCAAGGAAAATTCAGTCTTGATTGCACTTTGCACCTCATTTTTGTATGTAGCTGAGACACAGTGTGTGATAATGGTAATTTAAGGCCAAGTGCATGAACTGAAGAGACCAAGCTCATATTTGGACTGAAGAAAGATTTTCTGTAAGCTGGGGTAAAAGAAAGCATTTTCAGTAGCTGCTTTTCATCTGATACCCCAGCGTAGCAGAGGACACCCAAGGTCTCGAGGCAGTTTATCGCTTTGGTAAATAAGGACAGAGAATATCTCATCAGCTCTTCTTTTCAACCAAATCACTCCTCTCAGTGTGCTGAAGCGGTTGTAATCACAGACTTGCCTGCGCAATGGAGTGTCTTCAGGTGTCTTCAGATGCTGTCAGGGTTGTCCCTGCACCTTGGCTGTGGGGATCTGGGTGGATGCTTGATGTTACCTGCTGAGGGAGCTTTGGAATTTCTGTATTCTTTCTGTTTCTGCTCAAGAATGGGATGTTTTTATGGCATGATAGTTGGAGGGGTCAGATCTGAGGGCTTGAGTTGTAAGGCTTTGACAATGGCAATCATTTCTATGAAAGAAACAGGTACAGTTTTTTCTTCTTCAGTTTTGTATCCAATAGGAATATGGATCTGCTTTGTGAGCTGCAACATAAATACCATCCATGAGTTCTTGATCCTTCTCCATAGAAACTGGGACGGAATTCAGCTGCGAGAAATGCATTCAGTGCCGTGCATGGGTAGCTCTTTCTGGATTGTCCTGGGCTGTGCACTCTGAGGCGGTTTGCTGTGGTTCCCTGTTCCCAGCATTTAATCTGTTGTGTCACTTGTGGAGGAACAGGAAGTTCATTTTGTCCCCGCTACCAAGCTCGGGAGCCCTGAACGAGCAGCTTGTGCTGGCGGAGGCACGCTTCGGTGTCTTTTGCACCACTGACACCGCCCTGACATTCTGCCAAAGCGCTTGCAGTTTGTGTGGTTGGAGGGAGGACGCTGAAGGGAAAATTTGAGCAGTAAGGGTCCACACAACTCGAACAGCTGATAACAGACGATCGTTTACTGTCAGTAAAGAACCAATCTGATGATGCACAGTTTCTACTTCTTTGCTAGCTTGAAAAATCAAGAGAGTCTGAGTCTCAGACTGCTGATGAATTTCAGTTTGCCATTAGTTTGCAGGGAGGAGGAGATGCTCTGATCTCAGCCCAGGTCAGGGGTTTATCTCAAGGGGCCAGACACTCCTCCAGTATCCAGTTGCTAGACAGACGGTGGAATCCCCTGGATTGACAGTGCATGTCAAGGCTGCCTGGAAGAAGCTGTCAGGTTCTTTGTATCGGTGTAGGCGTAAGTGGCTGAAATGCTTCTGCAGAGCCTGAGCTCCCCACGGAGAGGCAATGGGCAAGGCTCCCACGCTGCCCCAGCTGGGCAGCGGCTCCATGTGCTGCCGAGCCACTGCAGCTGATGTTCGCACCTGAAACGGGCACCTGAGTGACCAGATGAATTTCTGTGTTTCTGGATTTCTGGTCTGTATTAGCCCTAGCACTGAAGCAATCCAATGGGTCTTGGCCAGAGGGGATTGCTGGGGGGCACTAGAAGTCTTACTTTACTCCTGCCATCCTTGTGCATTGAGAGCAGGGGGAGGTGGGGACTTGTGGCAGCTGATCAGCTGCTCTGCGGGTGAGAAATGGAGAGCTGGGCGCTTTGCATTGCCTGAGGAGGTCAGAAGGGAATCTGACCCAAAGGCCTGTTGAAAATCTGTCCCACAACTATGACAAAACCAGTGTAAAGTTAGTTGGCAGTATCTTAAGCATAACTTTGATGAGTAGTGATACCTTTTTCTGATTTCAGAACAAGTTAGATACAAACTTTTATATTAACCCACAACTTTATATACAAACAAATAGCTATTGTCAGTCCTCCCTTCCTAGAAGGGAGAATTTCCCTTCACGCTCCTTTTAAGCCACCAAAGCAGCAGCATACATTCAGTGGAATAAATCCTCATCTCCACTTCCGTTTCTTTAATAAAGATTATTCACTTAGGTTTAACTGATACCTGTTTATACACAGGAGAGCTGTTAACTGCTGCTGTTGTGTTTAGGGTGCTGTACCAATGGAAGGATTTGTATGTGAGTAAACTGCGATATCAGAGATTATCATGCCTGCTTGGTGAATAGTTTTTCAGACCACTGAGGCTGTGGCTATGCATTTGCTCTGCAAGCTATTTTTTATCAGTGGCTGCTGCCTGTTACTGTTCACCATCAAAACAGTTCATGTGAGTGCTTCTGAGCTCTCTCCAAGCAATGAGTTCATATACTTAAACAATCTAGTCAATGATTTTTGCCAGCTGAGTTAACTGTTGCTTGGAGACCTCCAGGCTCTGGAAGGTTGTAACACGGAATGAGTGAGCAACGTTTACTAATGTTTACTTTTGTCCTTTTCTGCATTTGGGTCGGCTTGATCCTTTACTGAATGCTGTGATGTATGAGTGTCACTCAGAAAAGCGTCAGGCACCACCTAAGCCAATGCTGTTTTGTTTCTGTGCATCAAATCGGAAACTCATAGAGCTCTGCTTCAGAGAGGTGTGTGGGGCAAGGCTGGCAACTGCATTTCCCAGTCAGAGAAACAGCTTGAGCCGAGCAGGTCTGTTGCAGCAGGAGGCCAGACCTCGTGCCACTCATGCTGAGGCATCTCAATGTCCTCATAAAAGGAAGTGTTAGTCAAAATATAGCAGAGAAATTGTTTATGCGAGTGGTGGAGATTGTCCCAGACAATGTGGTGCTCTTGGGCTTGGAGAAAGAACTGTATACTGTACACAAAGCTGCACTATATAGTTGCTTGGCTTTGTGACTGAGTAATGAAATCTGGAAAGGCGATAAAACTGGAGCTGATTTTGGGCGGGGTGCCCTACTATCTCTTCAGATCAGCTTATAACTGAGTATTAGATATTTACTATGCATGAATGAAAAGGGAATTGTAGCTAAGGCAGGGAGCAGGTTTTCAATCTTCGTGTGCCAGGCAGTGGGTTAACTTTTTGTGATAACGTATATGAGTCCGGGAGGCTTGCAGGGTGATAAGGAAAAGGTTGGAATGGTTTTTCTCTGCTGAGTATCATTGCACAATATTAGGTTGACTTTAAGAGTGCTTTTTAAACAGGGGTTGTGTACACCAATTTGTTTAACTTGAAACTAGATTTGAACTTTGGTATGCTCTTTTGTCCAGCTTTCCCTTGCAGGAAAGGTGTCCAGCAGCAGGGCAGCCTTACTGCTGCCATTCAGAGTCATTGGGGGAGCCAAGGTGGCATGGATGTGAACCATAGGGTAGTCCCAGAGAACTGACATCTCTGAAAAGGGAAACAGGCAAGATGTTAGTGCATGCCTCCATGGTCCTTATCACACTGATTGAGAGTCCTCAGAGGCAGAGAATAACCTGGGTTGGAAGGGACTCGGACAGACCATCAGGTCCAACCTTCCATGGGAGAAGGGAGCCTCAAGAGCTTATCTCTCAACAGTTTGTGAAGTTTAAGAGTTGGCTGTGGTAAAACCCAGTGATAATGGCCACTTACTCTGTCACCCACCTTGTTCTCACCTCAGAACATGATGGGCTTGTGCCATCACAAGCTAGCCTGCCTTTCTCACGCATCAAGTTTTGCCCCCTCCTGTTGGTCAGAGGAGTGCGTGGACGCCTGTGGCGGTGGAATTCTGCTCCCTGTAGCAGGGCCAGCCAAGAAATCCCCGGTGCTTGCTTGCAGGTTGCAACTCAGGGCTCTGCTCTGGGGCGCTGGCAGGCTCACCCTGGCTTCCTTCCCCCGCTGTGCCTCCTGCTGGCCAGGCTATTGCGGCCGCCGCCTGCCTGCTGTTGTGACGGGTTACGATGGTGAATGGAGAAGGGGAAATGTTTTTTTTTCCATGCATACAATGAAAGGAAGCACTACAGTAAACCAAGTGAGGTAAAAAAGCCTTCCTGGCCCGTTACCTTGTCACACTTTTTCATCCTGTTCCTCTGCTCCGAGCCCTCCCTGGGCTGCTGGGGGCTCACAGGCCGTGCTTGGCCCTCTGACAGGCCGCGCATGCTGCTGCCGGCTCTCGGGCGTTCTCGGGCAGTGGAGCGAGGCAGCTCGTCATCAGGGATGGGACCACCTCCTTGGGTATCTCCTTGGTACTCCTCTAGGTGCTGTGGTTGCAGCGGAGCGAAGCGTGGAGGAGCTCCTTGGCTTTCTCAGCTGCCATCAGGGAGGAGGCGAGAAGGCCTTGATTCATCGCACCACAGGGAGGAAGGGCACCTCTGCCCTGGGTCTGGGCGGGAGTAGGGAAGCTCCTGCATGCCTGGGCACAGTGCAGAGCAGTGCCATTTCATCGCTGGCATAGCGAAAGGGGTAATAGGGTAGCCAGAAGTGAAGTAAAAGACAAGTCCGGTGGCAGGGTGGGGAGAGGAAGTACTTGGAGATGTCTGTGGTGTTTCCTGTTTGTTTCTGAAAATTATGAGTCAGATTCTGCCTGCCCCCCCCCCCCCCCAA
>VXAV01001845.1:24140-38680 GCA_013399715.1 Alectura lathami
CCCCCAAACAAAAGAGGTGTGTTTGAAAAATTGTGAGATTTTAAATAAGTGATCATGTGTGGATTCATTCTCTTGATCTTATGGTTTTTGAACTTTCAGGCCTGAAGGCATTTTTTCACATTTCTCTGCGCAGCAGCAGCAAGAAGCACATGCTCTTTTCTTGTTCGATTGAAGTGGAGGTTTTTATATATATATATATAAACAGAATCAGGATGTAGACCATTAGAAAAGATAAAAAGATGAGGAAAGACCAACACCTGGAGTGAAGGGTGTGCTGCCTTCTCAGTTCTACTAGATTCTATTGCCATTGACCTTAAGAATGTTTGCAACACGGGTTAGTTGTGACCCTTGAGCTGATTTCTCTTTCGTTTATGGGACATATACTTTGGCATAGGAGGGAGGACGTGCATTGTGCATGCCTGGATTGTACTTGAGAATAACAGTGCTTTCTGCTCTTACCGGGAACGAAACATGCTCCCTGTCATGGAGCTTAAAACCGTGGATTTTATGAGATTGTAATAGACGTGTTGGTAAGTGTGTGCACAAGAATAGAGCACTTAGAACAAAAAATGAAGCGGATTCCTTCCACTTACTCTATCACTGAAGTGCAGGCTTTTCTAGAAGATATGGTTTATTTGTCTGCCACTTAATTCCCGATTATTGCATGTAGGTGATCCAGAACTCCAGTTCTCCAAGCAGAAAGTGATTACTTGCAGGCGTTTTTCCTTTGTTACAGTGTCAGAATAAACTGTATGAAGACACCTGGAAGCCCTTTGGTTCAGCTGAAAAGAATGCTGCAAAACTGGAGGGCCTTCAAGTGAAAGGCCAAATTCACATCTTTGTAACAAAGCTTGTTGTTAAGACACACCTTAGGAGGTGATATAACGTTTGGACACCTGACAGCACAGCCTGCGAGTCAGCGTTGTTCAGCGCTCAGCAGTCGCTGCTCTGATGTTTATGTGCTGATAAAAATGCCCCCGCTGGCCCCATTCAGCGTAGTGTCGTCGGTACTGAGAGCACAAGTGGAAGCACTGGGTCAAGAGTGAGACTTTTTTCCAAAAAACTTCCAGCTCCATCAGCAGTAATCAATGTGTGCTCACGAATGCTGGGACGTGATCTCCTGTACCTGCATCCTGCCAGCATGGCTCCTGGCATGATTTTGGCACTTCTGCTCAGGCTGTCCCCAAGCCCTGTGTGGGTCTGGGGGCTCCCTGAAGCTCCTGCAGGGCGCAGCCACCCCACCCTGTCTTCAGCACGAGATCCTGCTGGCATAGGTGTGGGCTTTTCTGCGCTGCTTGGCCTTGGAGCCTGAGAACGTTCTTGGGCACATTTAATTTGCTATTGTAAGGCTAGCCGTGCTGTGTTACAGCCAAAGGGGATGCCAGCCTGCATTGTGGTCAATTTGAGAAAGGTCTAAAGCAGTCCTGAGGTTGGAACCTGCTTATTATGGCATTTTCCCATTCTGAAATACTAGTTAAGACAGATTCACACGACCAGCACAGCAGTGCACCAGCAGCCATCTGTAGACCTGCACAGAAGCTACTGTCTTGACAGCTTATTTATGACTGCTCTTTCTTGATTCTGCCATTTCCCTGCCCTTCGCCCTATGGAAGGAGCATTCCCTGCCATTTCCTCTTCGTGTTGGCTCTCTGCTCTGGTGCCTGTAGCTTCTCATAAGCGAGCAGGTACAGGTTGGGTGTAGGTGTGGCAAAACGCTCTGAGAGCTGCTCCCAGCTACTGGGAAAGCAGAGCTGAAATAATCTGGAACAGCTCCCAAAATGGTCTGTCCCAGTGGGAAACTGGTTCTGCTTAGTTTAAAAACAAGTACAAGTGACTGTAATTTTTCAGCTGCTTTTTGCTTGGAAGGTGTTTTTTTTTTTTTTTTTTTTTTCCTTTGGGCCAAAGAAACAGAAAAGCAAAGAGAAATCTGTGAAAATACCTGGCCCAGCTGCAAAAATTTGTAAACATTTATCACTGCAAAATGAAAATTTAAAAAAACAACCTTTTGTTTACAAAATTGGAACACGTGTTGATGTGAAGGGTTCTCTTATGCTTTAATAGCTGTGCATAATTCTCATTAACATCAATGAGAGCTGGACAGGTATCAAAGGGCAAACAGACCTCTTTCAGTCAGTTCTTGCAGCCAAGGCCTCAGCCCTGCAGGCACAAGTCAATGCTGAAGCCAGCAGCAGGATTCTGGGAGCTGAGTTACTGCTGGGTACGGCCTCGTGGTTCTAACACTGTTAGATGTGAGCTCTGTCTTTTTATCTGAAAGCAAAGCCAGGCCTCGCCGTGCTTCCAGAGCGTTGCCTTCACCAGGAAGGCTGTGGCTGGGGAAGGTTCGTGTGCAGGTGTCAAGCCCAGATTTGGTCCCAAACATGATGGCCCAAGGCCTGCCGTGTGACGGTGGCAGCACAACAGTGCCGATCTGCCTTAGGGGCAGGCTCTGGGACAGCTAAGCCATGACACACCGAAGAACAAATATTGAAAGCTCTGGGACAGGTGCCTTGTGGCTGTTGAACAGCATTGCTTGACTAAATTCAGTGGAATTACGCATGTTCATGCTAGCTCGGGGCTTGTCACCATCTGAAAGCCTCTGAAATCAAGTGGCTCCTTCTTTGACGTCTTGACTTGTAACAAAGGTTGGAATACAGAGGGCTTTGGGGTCTGTTACATCAAAAAGGGTTGTATTTTAAAAAACTTCAGGAAGAAGTTGAAGATAAGCATCTAAGATTCTCCTTTGCTGTGTGTACTAAACACTGCAAAATGTGTAAGATGTCAGAATTTTGATAAATGTTTTACACACATGCGACATATATTGGACTGAGGGATTATTACGCTTTATGCTGCAAAATATCAAAGGAACTTGATTTGGTTTCCAGGACCTAGGTTTCATGCTGTGTTTGTGGGGTTGATAATTTGTGTATTGTATGTTGTGTGTTGACATGTGTATGTATGTTTTGTCCATAAATCTCATTGTCACAAAACATTGCTGAGCAGTGCTGGAGTTCTCTCAGTTGCATTTGAGAATGGTTTCTCTACTTAAGCAGTGGTATTTTTACATTGTGATATTTCAGCTAAATAGAAGTGCCCTAATTCTTTCCCCGTGGTTATGCACCCTCTCTGTAATGAGTTGCCTTTCTGATGTGTAGGTGTGAATGCCTTAATCACCATTTTCAGTGATGAAGTCACTTTTTTGATCACTGGACAGATATTGGCACTTCTCAACAGTATTTTTCTGAGTAAACTTCTCTCTCTATTTCATTAAATGGAGTTCGCTGTGGCAAATTCAGCTGTTCCATTTCCTTTCATTAGCACACTCTTCTTCAAAACAGTCCTTTCAAGTGGGTGCTCACAAATGTACAGCGTAGCTACAGACAGTGCTGGATAAACAGCACGAATTCTTCTGGTGTGAGTTGAGTGTAGCTTTTCTTTTGATTATGATTATTTTATTTTTCCTCCGCTGCTGGCTTTGCTTTGTTGGCTGTGGCTGAATAGCTAACCTTGCAACAAGTCCTGCGTGCCTGCCAGATTTTGAGGTCGGAGATACCATTAATAGGAGCTCTTTGTGAAATCACCTGCGTGCTGTAGAAATTTAAGCTTTAAATTTAATGTCTAATAGGGACAGATTTATGGGTTACATGCCTAAAGTTCATGCAGAGACGTAGGCTTGCATACTTCTGACAATCTCATCAGCAGTCAGTGGTGGTGACAGTGACAGTGCTTCTGATGCGCGTTGCGTCGATACACCTCGTAATGCTACTTCGTTCATGCTTTTTTACATTGGGAGGGCTGAGTGGCAGACCTCTTACAGATAATTGTAATGTGTAAGCAAGCAGAGTTAAAATCAGTTGTTCAATCACTTGCTCCTAAGCTACTTAACATAGCACGCTGCTTGTGTTGGCCGAATCCTGGACCTGTTACGGCTCTGTCATTCAGTGGGTAGGTAGCTGGAGGTAGGATGAAGTAGAAGTTAGATGATATTTAAAAATGTTGGTGAAAAATGGCTTGGATGCTCCTAAAAGAAATAAGAGGACTATTTGGAGATTGTCATGGACATTTGTGGCTGTGGCCTCTGCCCTGAAGAAGAGCCGTTGTGGGCTCCCTGCTCCAGGGTAGCCGCGCTCAGTGCTGACACCGCTTGGTGTTCAACAGTACCTCGTCCCCCAGGGTGCTTCGGGAAGGTGGGACCCTTCCCGAGTGAAGGGTGGGGTGAGAACTTAGTCTCACAGGGGAAGCTTTACCAGCGCGTTCGAAGAGAGCTAGGATCTTGTTCAAGAAAGAAAACGTGTTTGTAGTGGAAAAGTTGTCCATGCACCCAGGTGCTGCACATTGTCAGTGGGGCTGTGCTCTGCAAGCCGCTCACTTCCATAAAGCTTTCCTAGTACTTATTTTATCCTTCTGTTTCTTAGCTCTAAAAGAATGTCTCAATAAAAGTTTCATCCAAAAGAGTGTGTTTTCCTGTATAAGGTTTCCTTCTATTACATGCCTTTAGGTTATCACAACCTCTCTGTAAGGCAGTTTTACTTTTCATATTTTCTAAAAAGAAATAAAATAACAATCCAACATTTCCGTGGTTTTATGGGAATGTAATTTGTTTTTCAAAGCTACTGTGGCAGACTGAAGCCAAAACAAGCCTTTGAGCCAAGCTCCAGCATTTCAGAGAAGGGCTTTGTGTGACTGGAGTGTAAGGCAGGTGGGGCAGGCCGGCACCCCTCCTCCTCCTCCCCTCGTGGCTGGTTCTGAGGCCTTGTTTTGGTAACAGCAAGTAAGGGTGCTTTGTACTACCAAAAGTGCAAACGTTTAGTGAAGTTCAGTGCCGTTTTCCTTGTGCTTGAATGACTTACATATTATGCTGGCTAAGAAAGTGGCAGAATCGAGACTGAAATTGGAGAATCGTGTTTCCTCCCCTGCACCGCAATCTCCGAGTAGCACTGCGTTCTGTTGTTATTGTTTATTTTAACTCTATTGTTATTTTTTTTAATTTACACAATGTTTAAATGTAAATTAACTATAAAGTGGATAAGCAAATTCTGCTGAACAGGTTTCTGAAGCCTTTACAAGCTAAAAGCTTGACTGGATATAATGCAATACGAAACAATAGCAAAGTGACATTCCGGATTTATAGCTAGAATACTTAATTGAACAGGCAAAACTTTTTTTTTTTTTTTTTTTTTTTTTTTCCTCCCCTCTGACATGCAAGCCTGCAGGTACAGTTACAGGAATATATGACTGTGGTATCAGATAAGGAAAAAAAGAACTTTAAGGCTGCTTATTAGTACAATCGTTAATGCAACTGCGGCACTGCCTGCCTGCATTCTGTTTCATTTCCCGGTATATGCTTGGTTCCTTGCTTTGTGCCCTTCTGCCTCCTTGGTGTGCCTCACTGGCATGTCATGCGGGTATTGTGTAAATACTGTGTACTGGGATCGACAGGAATTTTGACGTGCGATCATCCCAAGTGGTATAGGAACTTAATAGCCCTGCTCTAAGTGCAAGGAAGTTCCTTTTTATTTTCCGTGCAAGCTGGGGTTAATGTAGCAGATGCTGAAAGATCGCAGATGTGAAAAGAAGAGAGTGAAAAATTAAGCTTTGGAGAGGAAGGAGACAGGAAAAAGGACAGATTTCATACAGTGGAGCTAAATCGTAGAGCTGTAAATCATGTGAGTCAGGGTTGGTAGTCAAAAAGGAGTATGAACTCACATCTTGGGAAGGGTGAGGTATAAAATCCAGAGTTTTGGCAGGAGGCTGCTTGAAGCAAGCAAGAAGTGGGCTGACCTAGATGCCTGATAAGAGGCGAAATGAAATGAAAAGTGGGTGGACCTGGAGAAGAACTGGGTGGACCTGATTGTTTTGGCACTTGGGCAGTCGATGCTTGATTTCCAGGGCAGCAAAGCTTTAACAGCCTATTGTTCGTTATTGGTTGGCTCCTTAGGAGTATGGCTAGCACCCCTGGGTGCTGGGATGTGGGGAGCACAGGAAAGGCTTTGTGGGTGAGAGCTGCAGTCAGGAAGCAGAGAAGTGGTTGGGTGGAAGGTGCTCTAGGAGGAGTGCTTCTGGCAAGGAGGTTGTGTGTGAGAAGGAACAGCTGTGGAGCAAAGGAAGGGAGGCTTTGAGGGCTGCTGCTTCCCTCGTGAGAGGGTGTTGAGGTCACGCCTTCGGGACCTAGCCTCAGCGTGAGTTGTGAACTGATGCTGAGCAAAGGTTGGGCTTGGCTTCGCTAGCAATTAATGTCCAGCTCTGCTTGCAATTAAAATGTGTGTTGTCAGTGTGACATCAGTGCCATGATGATACCGCAGGAACTAAGAGTAAAAGCTGGGCAACGAAGAGAGGAAGTGTCTTCAGTCTAACAGGCTCTAGCTCTGTTTATTGAGCTTTTAGGGGGATAAAACACACGTGAAGTACCAAGCTTAGTTCTGCACGCCCCTATGTATTACAATAGACAGCAGCAGTTGTCTTGTTTTTGAACAAGTTAGGCATGCAAATGCGCAGATGTGTAGCGACGTATGTGAGAGTGGTTTGTCTCCTCGTGTGTTATCTTCAGTATTGCTGTGCTTAGTAATACTGGCTATGAAAAGTGAAAGTCTGTGTCTACGTTGTTGCCTTTCAGAGTGGTATTTTTTGAAGGCAGAACTCCGCAGAGCAAGGATAAATGAATACAGATTTTTGTGGCTGCTATCTTGGACGATCCCAAAGCACCCAACATTATGAAAGAGCCCTTAAATTCATGAAGTCCATCATCATTGCTTTTGTGGCATGATATCTTTTTTTTTCTTGCACTGTTTTTTGTTTTACCAGAATGTGGTTGTATCCCAGCAGTGATTTTTAAAATAACTCACCCTTGTGAATATTTCTTTTAGGATTATTGCTATACGACCATTCCCTGACCCTCATATTACTGCGGCAAGTTCCTAGAAGCCTTACGTATGTTCACCTTTAACCTGTGTTAGGTAATCCGAATGGCGTGTAGGGCGTGAAGACTCATCTGGCATATATGATTCATACCTATAAAGCCATTTACCAATACTATTTTCTGTCAACATACCTGCCTTATCTTTTATACCTCTACCCTGTAGCCCTGCTCCTCCCGTCAGTGCGTTCTTCCTCCTGTTTCCCCAAATACACAGTGAAACCCACTGGTCCTGTGCACGCTTTCTGCTTTTTTCTTTCAGTGAAAGTCCCTAGAAAGGCTACCGCTGTTCCCAGTAGAAAGATGGAGTGGGAATTACCCCAAGCTGTTGTTACTTCTCTGCTTCTTTCCAGTGCCCAGGGAATGGAGTGACCGTAGAAGACGTGTGAGAAGTCTGAAGCTGATATTAGGCAAGTTCTGAAGGCAAATAATGAATAGCATAGGAGAAGCTGATCCGGCACTCTTATTGCTGAAACACCACCAATAAGAAAGAGAACAGCTTTAAACAAATAAGTTTAAACACATATGTTCTAAACCGCTGGTGAATATGTTTGCAGACAGATGCCACCTTATAGATGGAATTCATCGCTGCAAGATGCTCCTAACTTGAATGCACCTAAACATGTTTGGTTTTGCATGTGGAGAGAAAGGGCAGATTCAACCCCACCAGATGATGGGGGACGATGATGGAGAGGAAGATGGGGGTGAGAGCTGCCCTTACTTCCCCTGCAGCCAGAGGAAAAACTTCTGCTGGCTTTGGTGGAAGAATGGTTGGTCAGCTAAGTCCTGTCAACATTATTTCTTTCAGACCCTAATTCTGCAATTACTGAATACAAAGGGGGCGTACATAAAGGTCGGGTGCCGCACTTGTTAGGTTGACTTCTCAGATGATTTATCTGAGGCGCTGCTGTACAACTTCATTACCACGGCTCTACATGATTACTTGGAGGCATTGTGCAGAAACCAGATATTTGCTGTGTTCAGAAGGGAACTTGCACACTTAAAACCATACCATACACGTGCAGGGAGCTCATTTGTCATTTATACGCAGCCAACATGAAAAAATAAAATGCGGTCGTGTCTTATCTGACAGGTACTAAATGACAAGAGGGGGCACAAAGCAGCTTTGTTTTAAGTCCAGCTGAAGAATTAAACAATTAAACCCTTTAAAGTTTGCCAGAGCTTTTCGATGGTACTGTGGCTTGAGTATTTGCTTAATAATTTAGAGCAGTATTTAAGCAGCTAGTATGTTTGATTGTACAATATAGCAACTTCTTCCTTTATCAACAAAGTCTTCATTTGTGCCCTTCAGCCTCCCACTCAAAACAGCAAGCAAGTGGTAGTGGAAGGTGCTGTGGTCTGAGGGAGGCTGCAGGTGCCCAGGACCTTTTGTGGCCAAGCCTGTTGTTTGGTTTCACACCTCAGACTGATTGTTTGCTTTCTCCTCCAGTCTGCAGCAGGGGCTGAGCTCCCACGTCGTGCGTGGTGTGAAACTCGCTCTTGCCAGGGCACCGCAACAAGTGTCCCCGCAGTACATGAGTGGCTCCTGAATGCTTTGAAATACAGACTCCTGTGGGTGTCGTCGTAGGAAAATGTTGGTGATTAAACTGCAGGAAGACTGCTGTGCAGACAAAGCAGCACTTTATTCAGTTTTTCGTCCTGTGTTGCAAGAGATCTTGTAAGAAACAAAGGTGCGAGAAGCTGAAGCAGGGGCTCAGGAGATGCTTCTGTTCTGTCCTGCGGCTGTCGTGCCCCACATCGATTAATCTCTCTGAGCTGTCATTTCCGGGAGCAGTAGCAGTTCCTTTCTCCTTTGTCTGCCTTGTCTGATGTCTTTGGTTCCTAATGACCACAGAACTCATTTATGGTCCTTATCTTTGTGCCTTTAGACAATGCTTAAAAGAAAGTGACTGGTAATAAGTGTTTCATGTCTATTTTCTGAGCCTAGGAAGGCCAGCATGCATTTGAATGCTGCAGCTAACCATCTCTGAGGGTGTGCAGGATCCCGTTTGTTTTTCTCAGCACCCGCACCATGTTTTGTGTATGGCTTTTGTTACAGCAGTGTGGTGCCATGAGGAGCGTTTTGCATTTTATCCACAGTTAGGGTTGTCACTAGGTTACACAAGATGTCTCTAAGGAACACAAGACGTCCCTCGTGAGTCACACAGCTTCCCATCTACCATCCTTCATCTCGCTCATGTTGAAGGGTTAAACCTTGTGGGTTCCTTCAGACAGCCTTGGGGGGATTTTGTGGAGGGGAGAGTACTTCTTGACATAAAATCCCCCAGCAAGGCATTTTAATGCTCATGCTTTTTGAGTATCCTGTGTTCAAACAGTCACCGAAGCTGGTGGAATTTGAAATGCAGGTGGTCGTGGAAGCTGCCTCCTGCAGGAAGCTTCAGGCAGCAGCTCACAGCGGTGGGACCGCTGCTGCCTTGTGGGTGGGGAGAAGCGGGGCGCTGGAGGGAGAGGCCAAGGCCTGGCTGCTCTCCTGCCTTCTGGCTTCAGTCCTAGTCACCCTGCCACTGGCAGACTTTAAAAGCAAACTATGCAGCTGTCTGTCAGGAGTGACGTAGGTAGCCCTGTTCAGGCCTAACTCAGGGCAAGAGGAGGAGACGTGGTCCTGTCCAGCCCTGCTTTTCCTGTGATTGCAGGTTTAGGTGCTGCTTCTAGGACGTTTTGGCCCATTAGATCACAGACAGAGAGCGTCTTGCAGGGCTGTCTCTTCCTAAATCATGCTCTCGAGGGCTTGCTTTGATCTTGCTACGCCCCACGGTATAAACCTGTGCAAAAAGCACATCTCTGCGTGGCCATGGCTCCTCTAGCTGCCCCTTCACTTCCCTGTCCCTGCTGAAACCTCGTCTTTGCAACCAAATACGTTATGAAAACCGAGCTGCTGACTTCCAACATTCTTACTGTCGTATTAGAGGAGTGATATTTGTGGGCATGCTCGGGGACGGGTCTTGTGCTGCAGGCCCTTCAACCTGAGTGCAAACTGAATGTGTGTCACGTCACTGAGATGAGCCCAGGCTGTCCTTTTTCTGGCAGCTCCCTGCAGCAGGTGCTGCTAAGACTTTTGTTGCCGAGTGGCAGGGCAGCAGTGTGCCCTTAACCATGATTTTCCTGAATAGTTGTTTGAAACAGGCAGTTTATTTACAGGACACTTCCTGAAGGGGAGCTGAATTTATGTGTAGGAAGTTCTGTGATAAGATTAACACTTTTTCACCTGCTAAGAGGGGCTTATAATCTTTTTGAATGTTACTGTTTATTTAACTTGTAAAATATCGTGGGAAATATATTTAATCTGTTATTTATGTTTTACTGTGGGTTAAATAAACGCTTATTCACTCTACCAGAAGAAAATGTGCTCTTGTGAGTTCTGATCAGAGCTGAATCTTGATTTCACACGCCTCCCTTTGAGGAAAAAACCTGGAAACTGTGAAGAAGAATAGCAGAATATTTGAAGACTAAAACTGAAGGTGCTTTGTCAGACTCTGGATTCAAATTCTAGCTAAAGCAGTGCAGTGGAACAGCAAGTCATTGGCGAGCCCCCTTGGGTATCCTGGCTGTGTAAGCAGGTCGACGTGTGCTCCTGCTTTCTCTGCTTGCCTTTGAAAGGCCTCAGAGCAGATGCAGGAACCTGCGAGCAGAGCTAGGGCTCAGCCAACCTGCTGGCCTTTGAGTGTCCTTTCTGGTGTGTGATACAAGCGTGGCTTCCCTTTGTGGCTTCAGGTGGAAAAAAGTGTAAACTTCTGTCCCGAAGGTGTGCCGCGTGTGTCTGCGTGTATGTATGCTGTTGTCAGTCGTGTGTCTCAGTAAGTGTGATAACTTTTATTATTACGTAATAATGTAATACTTTTGTTGTTCTAGGTTAGTGGATGACAGATGTGTGGTTCAACCGGATGCAGGTGACCTTGCCAACCCTCCCAAGAAGTTCAGAGGTCAGTAACGGAGGATAACTGTGTTTTTACTGATGCATGTTCTAACTGTTTGGGCAGAGGAGATGCCTCACCAGACAAGTAACTTCCCAGAAGCCTTGGTGGCTAGTGAACACGTTGCTGAAGTTTCAAGCAGGAATGAGAAAGGCCAGTCTTGAGGAAAAAAAAAAAAGCCAAATCAGCAAAGGGGTTGGTGGGGAGCACGGGGAAAGGGACTAACCTACTTGTAGTCCAAGAGCTGCTTATTCTGCTCTGTCCACCGAAGACAGATCCCACACTTTGGGACCAGCTTCTTGCTCCAGCCCCACTCTTACGGTAGATGGGGAATGACCTCATGAGCTTCACAACTACTGGAGCTGCTGATGTATTTATTTTTATAAGAGATAAACCAACATTTTAAGGACTGCCCCCAAATACTTTGTCAGCTTTTTTTTTCTTTTGCTTAAAACTGTGTCTCATTTTTCTCAACTTTTTTAGACATGAGTTTGCAGATGTGAATAATTCCACTGTTTCGCTTGATGGGAAAAATAACAAAGTACTGACAACATGCGGTTTCTACTTCTTGAATGCCAAAAATACTCTTGTGGTATTAGAAGTTGTGTTTATATTTAGGGAAGGAAATACAACCTTTCAGGGTATTGTCTGTGCTTAATTTAAGCAATAAGCTCTAGCTGCACCAAAGTGGAGCCTTACAAGCCTGATACAGATCTCTGTTGGCTAAAATAGACTTTGATTCACCCCTGTTACAGGGACAGTTTTGACTTGCCTGGTTTACAGCAAGTGAAACACATTTCATGCCCCAGATCGTTGCCGATTGTGTCTATTTCAAGAGGTTGCAGAGAGGTACTTAACCTTATTTTATTTCTAGTGTTCATTACGCTGTGAATATATATGCTATTATTGCAGAAAAAATTGCCTTTAAACCATTGAGAGACTGAAGCTCTTATTTCCCAGGATATTTAAGGCTTATTTTCCACCATATCTTCAGGAAACATCACCAGTTGGTTCCAGTTCCAGCTGTGAGATTCAGCACATCTGCAGATCTTGGAAACTGGAAATGGAGAAAATGAGGACATATACTTAGAAACCAATAGTAACAAATTTCAGTCACTCGCACAATGCCACGGAATAACTTTATAGCAGAGATGGGGGTAGCACCTAGTTCTCCAGTGTGGCTTTCAAGTTACCTAGTTGTGATTTCATCTTCTCACTGCATGCAAATACATGTTTAGTTCACAGCTAGAATCTTGAACGAAATTTCAGATGGGGATTGTTTGGACAGTAGAAGTAGACAGTTTGCTTCAGCACCCCGATTCCTAAGGTAGGAACATAACATAGAGAGGTTTCTTGATGAGACAGGAGTCACTAGAAAGGCTTTGCATGTGATAGTGCAATTGCAGAATATGTTGAAATGCCTGCAGCTGAGGAGGTGAGCAGAGGGTGAAAAGACAACCTGAAGTTCTTCATTGTCTGACTGTTGAGTGCTTAGTTTTATAACTCCAGTAGAGTTCTTCTTTTGTAGTTCTGTGATGTCCTTTCCTAGCTTGAAAGGACAAAGAAGGAAAAAGATGATAACATTCTGTGTTGAGTTCTTCCAAAAAACACAGTTTCAACATCATCAAGAAGGTCTGGGCACTTTGACTTGGGGTGCAAGGGTTTTGGCTCACTGCACTAGTGGCATGCCGCTACTGGTGGCAGTGGTACATGTGTATGTAGGTCAGACGTCAGAAGGGGATGAGATACAGAAAATCTACAGCTGTTTTCTGCTGGTAGGGGAAAGCAAAGATTGTGCTCCTGAGTTGCATCCCAGCTTCTTGCTGGGGAATGTTTTCTATTAGTTGTAGACAGTTTTGGCTCTGTTCCTGTTGCAGCCTCTTGCTGTAGCTTTGTAACACATCTCTTCGTCTCTAATTCTTCTTACACTGTCTTCTGCCCAGAATCCAAGCTTGCCTTTCTTCTAACTCAGTTCTCCACTCCTTTTGCTCATTAGTTCCTCATCTTGTTATGAGCTGCTTCTCTCCTCCTCGCTGCTGCCTCTTAGCTCCCTTTGGCTCCAGCAGCCTCTCTTGGTGCCTCTCCTCCCTTTCCCCTTTAGAACGTGCCCATACCTGACAGTTTGGAAAGTGGCTTGCTCAGCTGTTGCTGGCATTATGGTAGCACGCAAGTCTGGATGAACGGCAACAGCTGCAGGAGAAGCTAAATTAGTGCAAAAGTGAGTTTTGTTGCCTTAATAGATGCAACCCACCATACTGTAACATCATGGCTATATTGTTGCGAGCCCCATCTAGCATCTAGTAACATTTTCATGATGACAAGTGGCAGTCACGAGCAGGGCTGCAGCAAAGATAAAACCGTAGTTGGTTGCCTTCTGTTTTGCTTTGTAGGTCAAATCTTAAGAAATTTGGGAGCAGCAGGAGTTTGCCTGAGAACACAGTGGAGACTTGCTGTCTCATTGGAATTTAGTGCTTGATGCCAAAGAGCTGCGCCTTGTGGCTTTTGCTCTGCCCAGGAATTCTTGGGATAGATGACACTCAGTAGACAGGGAGGATGTCATATCTGCAACAGCCTAGATGGTGGCAGCTGTGAGATGGAGGCATGGGGCGAGCATCAACCTCTCAGGAGTGTTTTAGAGCTGTGGCCTGACAATTACCTGGGAAGCATGACCAGGACAAAACTTTTCTGAGAACTTGGGACGCTGTGGCAGTTAGGTATCCGTATGATGAGGGCAACCGCAAGCACATCTCTGTCACTCTGAAATTTCTTAGCTCTGCTCAAAAGCACCAAGGCAAAAGAGCTGCTAAAAGTTGTCCATTTAACTAAGTCATGTAAGCACAGTATGTGTTTTTCTCCCCAGGAATCTCCTGGGAAATTGGGTTCAATTAAAATCTCAAAGTTAATAAGACAAACAAAAAATACTTTAAGTAGGTTCTTGACATAAAAAGATGACTTAGGCATGAATGATTAATTGACTGATTAGATATATGCGACTAAAAATAGTGTCTAACAGCAGGAAGAGCAGGGCCTCTTTAGTCACAGGAGCTGCTGTCTGTATGGTTTACAATGTTTTTATCACTCGTAGCTGAAACTGGCGTTGATGTGAGGTTAGAGCACGACCTACGAGTCACAGAAGTATGAGAAAGGCATGTTTGTAACAAGATGTTTAGATTCTGGGGACTGACTCTGCAAATGAACATTAGAGGACATTTGCTCTTTTTTTGTTTGTAACATTTTATCAATTCCGCTTCCTTTCCCCTGTCCTCCTCCTCAGAAAAAAAAAAAAAAAAAGCTGTGTTTTCTATCTGCTGCACTCCTCCTACAGAGTTCACTCAGAGATCAAATTTAGGTACTGAGCTGCTGGCTTGAACTGAAAGCCAACCTAAAGAGATGTCCCAAAATAGCAGTTTCGCTTTTGTTATGTGTTTACTTTTTTTTTTTTGAGTGGGTGGTAGCTGTTCTAGTTGTCTCAGAACATCCTATGAAACAGAGTATTGTTAACCTAAGGAAAGCTGTGGTTCCTTTTCATTTTGTGGCTGTATAAAGAAGCTGTGGTCCAGATTTCCCCTTCAATCACACTGTAATGAGCCTGGAGTTGCTCTGTGTTCAGCAGTGTGCGCATCCAAATTTGCATCACTGTAAAAGAGGGCAGAATTGGTCCCGCACGTGTTTCCTGTAGTCTGTTGGGAAGAAAAAAA
>VXAV01001845.1:38727-65230 GCA_013399715.1 Alectura lathami
AAAAAAAGAAGAAGCAGCACTATTTTGTGGTTGAATTTAAGGGACTGAAGACACCAGGTGCTTCTTGTCCTGATTCTAACTAAAATCAATGAGCTAAATCTCTTAGTGAGTTAGAAATGCTAGCCATGTTACAGGGCCAGGCTCACTGTGACTAGGAAGTGTGTGCAAGAAATCTGTTCATATGAAGAAAAGGCACATCATGAGCAGCAGAGCTGCAAGTTTACTTGAACTGTGATGTTCAGCACACTTTAGTCTGATGTTGTTATTTCTGGTGGGAAACAATTTCAGCTTCCAAGGTGTAAAATAGCACAGGTAAGACCTGCTTGTTGGTCAAATTTAGCAACTCTGAAAAAGGGGTGAGAAGTCTCACCTAGTTTAATGGTAAAATGAATAAAGTTGTTAAACTGATTTAGATTTCTCTGCGTTTCATAGTCCTTTTTCTTGAGGCATCTGCAATGAAGGCAATGTTTGGGTTAGTTCCTAAATAGTCCCTTCTTGTTTCTCTCTTGGTGTTTAGTCTGTTCCTCTTCTCTCTCTCTGGTTTCCGTCTTTCTTCTGCCATCTGCCATTCTCCTCTTTATTTGTGTTCTCCTACATCATTGTTGTTTGTTCTTGTGTTTTCTTATGTCAATTCCATGGATGCTTTCATTTCTTCTCAGATTCCTGACTGTTTTTTCCATTGTCACTTTATGACTTCTACCTCCTTGCTCCCTTGCATTCTTTCTTTTCCATTCTCATGTCAGCTCCTTTTACCTTTCTGTAATTTCTTTAGAGCACGTAGATCGGCCCACACTGGGATTTAATAGCCCTACTACTTTTCCTTGTCCATTTGTCAGCCTGATGGCTTAAATAAAGCCATATGGTAATACCTCTAGTACTCCAGATCACTGAAATCTTCCATGAAGGATAAGAGCTGAAATTCTAGCACTTTAAAAGAACAAACAAACAAACAAAAAGGCAAAAAAAAACCCCACAAACAACAACAACAAAACAAACAATGACAAATCTTGTTCTAAGCCATCTTTACAGAATGTCAAGAAACATTTGAGAGACATAATAGGAGTTATTTTCGTTCCAGACTTCCTGAGTGTACTTGCTTTTTGGTCAGAGAACGTGGTGTATCTGTTGCGTGTTTGTTCCACCCACTATTGCCTTCTTCAAGGCACTGACACAGAAAGAGATTTTGTGCACATTTGCAGGCTCGGACATATGGCAGTTTGGTGCTGAGTATTTCCTCTGTGGATCATCTCCTGGAGTCCTGGAGTTGCTGCTTTGCATCTTTTGATAGTAAATTAGTAAATAGTATTAAATGTTGTTTTTATCCCCTGGAAGTAATTGATTTGTCTCTCTGCTGCAGTGATAAAATGGCACATTTCCTTACTTTCTAAGAAGCCAAGGTATAGTGTAGGAGGTTGTCTGAAGTGTGGCCAGCAATCAGGGGGAAGAGTGAAGAGTTCTCCTTTTTCTGCATTAAAAAAAAAAAAAAAAAAAAAAAAAAAAAAAAACCAACACATTCAAATTTTATATTATTTTATTTATAAGGATATTATTTATTTATTTTTATTTAAAATGTATATATGTTTTGTTATTGAGTGTGTGGGGAGGGGTTGCAGATGTTTCTTGTTTTCTCCATCTTCACTTTATGCCTAGGTAATTCAGATTTTGCCAGGAAATCTTTGTGGGTATGAGGGAACTGGTGGAACTGCAGAAGTTAAATGCATGAAAGTTCAGTGAATGGCCTGGCTGATACTTTTCAGCTATTTGCTTTAAAGCTATTTGTTTACTTTTGATAGTGCCTACTTAATTTGAGTCCTAAGGAAGAGAAGTATTTCTGTAAAACTCCATAAAGTTAGGAACTAGATGTCTCTGAGAATGTCGGGAGAAGTCACAGGAGACGGTCTGGCTGTCTTGTGAGTGGGTCACTGGACTGACCTCCGGGAGGACTGAGCTTTTCATCTTTTGATCCGTGTGTATGGGAGAGTTGTGCTGTAATCTTTTAATGCACTATAGCTTCTACAGGGCAGGGACTGCTTTTTTTCTTCTTTAAGCTGAGGAAAGTTATAATAATATGGATTTTAAAAAAGTTCTTGGAATTTCAACCTTTAAGCAGCAGACTGGAACTCAGGAGAGCTCTGTTGTGCAGCGTGGCTGCAGATCTAGCTGTGGCTGAGGCTGCGTAGCACCTGGTCAGTGTTTCCAATTCCTTGAGAAGTGTCATTAGGAAAAATTCAGCTGACTTTGAGAGGAATACACCTGCAGTAATGATTGTATATCTACGTGCATCTGGGATTTCCGTGCAGTGCAGTGTGTTAGCACTGTGCTTTGAGACTCCCCATGAAGATGGGAAGCTGTTTGTTTACTCAAGTTGCAGGATATGTGGGGAGTAACTGAGAAATGAAGGCTGGTCCTATAAAAAGAAGGTATTGTTACTTGAGAGTTGTAACTGCTTCAAAAAGTGTTCTCAGAAGGCACATTAATTATAGATTGTTACAGAAGATAATAGCTGACTTCTTGTCCTTTGGGCTGAAATCCCCATATCCAAACTAAACTCTCCTTCAAAGCACAGTATGGTTTGACTATATGGCATTTTCTGTATTTTTTTTATTTTCCTTCTTTGTATCTGATCGGAGTATTGCAGAAGTTACCAAGAGTTATCACATACTGTGCGCTGTATAGTGTAGTTCTCACTGTAAATGTTCCTCTTTGAAATGAAAGTAAGCATCTCTACAAGGTGGCAGGGTTTGCCTTGATAATGTACTGAAAGACTCCTAGGAAAAACAGCTCAGGGCTGGGGTTAGGGAGCAGATCAGTTAGGACTGTGGCTAAGTGCCAAGGAGTGTTCTGCTGCCGATGGCCTTCCTGTGGACAGGTTTTTCTCCTATGAATATTGGAAGAAGATCAGTTGCTGTGGAGGGAGGAGGCAATGCAATTCACGATGTGCGGTACATGGCGCTTTGGCCAACATCTGAGAGACCAAATGACGTGTGTGCAGAACTGAAAGTGTCGCAGCTTAGTTTATGGCTTGAGAGCCAGCGCTGCAGCAAACAGCTAGCTCTGGGGGATGCAGGTGCGGGGAGGAACATGTAGCACAGCCTCGCGAGTGGTTTTGGCACCACTAGCGTTAGATAGCTGTGCTGAACTGGGCCTGGTTGCACCTGAGAGTGCTGCCTGTTTTACTTTGTTAAGTAATGAGAGTTCATTTTTTGTACTTGGGAAGAACATGGCCAGTCTTCACACTAGATTTCCACCTCCTCTGGTGTTGCAAGAGGAGTTTCTACCGTAATACTGTTTCAGTGACTCCTCACAGACTGTGATGGGATGGGTATGTTGAGCTGAATATCTTTTTGTTCCTTCCTACATGAAAGAGTAATTCCATTGAATTGGCAATTTTGAAAATGAGAATAGGATCTACCTTTGTGTCTGGGATCTTCTATAGAGAGGTTGTGAGTTTGGCACCTGAATTTCCACTCATAAGGGTGGAACAGATTTAGGAAACTTCTCTTGTCACGCGAGATGCATGGGACTTCCTGCCTTCTGGAGATGATGGGAGAGCTGGAACTCACCCTAGGCTGTTAGCAACTGCAGATGAAAACTCAGTCTAGGAATGAGATGGTGAGTAACAGCATTGCCTGCTGCTGACCTGACTTGCTGGTTAAAAAGCCAGGCTGTGACTTCTGGTTACCGCTCTATAGCCTCCTCTGCTGATCTCTTTGTGGCAGTAGTGAGTGAATGACTAGGTTCCACTGTATCTAAAACATTGTCATAGCCAAGCCCTTTCTGGGGAAAAAAAATCAACCAAAGCATACTTACAAACGAAGGAAGTGTCTTTCAACATTACTTACGAGTATTTCTTTCAATCTTCTACAGACTGCCTTTTCAAGGTGTGTCCGATGAACCGATATTCAGCCCAGAAGCAGTACTGGAAAGCCAAACAAGCCAAACAAGGAAACCATACAGAAGCAGCACTTCTGAAGAAACTTCAAGTAAGAGACATCTGTATTTGCAATCTTATCTCAATCCACAGGCTGTAAAGTAACAATAGAATGAATAAGAACAATAACAAGTGCCTTGGGAGCCGTCATGATAGGTATTATGCCACTGTAGCAACCTTGTGTTCTCCTTTCTTAGCTCTCCTACCCCATGACTGGCACTTATTGCCACTGCCCTGCTTTTAATCTTGCTTGAGGCTGTAGTTCATTTGGGCTAGGGTTTGTGCCTTTGTGCTGTCAAACTTCTGAAAGCAATACTTACAAAGGAAAAATATGGAGTTAATAGAATCAAGAGTGGGCTGTGGTTTGAACTGTGCAATTATTTTAGAGCTCCTTTCCAGGAGCTGGGCAGAGAGGCAGACAAACAGGTGCTTTTCATGCTTTAGCCTGGAAATTCCTGAATGTTGTGTCATTACAAGGTATGCGCATTGAGGAACTCCTCTGTCACTGAAAAAGAGCTGGCCTGATGTTATATCTGGGTACATAAGAGTGAGTGAAACATGGTGCTATCAAACATGGTTGCTACAGTTTCATGTCCAGTAGAGAGGCTGCCAGTGCTTGCTGTTAAAAACAGCAGCAAAGGCACATGGTGTGTGGCTAGAGCTTGCTACGTAGCAATTAGTGCAAGGAGATGAAACTTGCTGTGTGTCTGATTTTACCCAGACCATCATGCTTAGCCTTCATCTTGCAGTATGTGACCTACTAGTGTTGTTTATTATATATAAAGGCAATGTATTTAAGAGACAAAAAGAATGGTGACAAGGCAGAAGGTAGCTGTGGGCCCTTTTTTTTTTTTTTTTTCTTTCTCCTTTGGATCAAATAAAACACCTGGAATTATTTTTCTTGTTTGAAAATTTTTAACATAGCATGCTAGGGTATGTTATCATGCAGTTCAGGTGTGATCCATAAATTCCAAGTGAGTTTCTATTTTGGGTAATAAAAATCTGAATGATTTCAGGTGATAATTGTTCAGAAAACTATACTGCAGGAAGAGACAGGTGCTAGTTGTTTCAGCACAGCGATGCTTGCAGGTTAAAGGAGGCATTTATGATGCGATAGAATTTAAAGAAATATTCATTCTTTTGCAGCATGCAGCAGAACTGGAACAAAAGCAGAATGAAAGCGAGAACAGAAAACTGTTGGGTGAAATTGTAAAATATAGCAATGTCATACAGGTAAACCTATGAAAATACATCTGCCTTCTCTCAGAGTTAAAACAGTTGTTTCATTTCAAGGTTATGGTGAAAATGAAACTAACCACTGTAATCTGGATTGTCAAGGCTTAGGTAAACAGAATTCGGTAAAGTTTACAGTATTGTGTTTGTGTATTTTAAAGACTACCAGAAGTACTTCATATTCATGTTTAAATAATATGTCATAGTATACATTCCATGTGTAATTTTTGTTGCTGCAGTCTAGAATCTGAATGTTGATACATGCCTTAAATTTTCAAGATTGGTTTCAAAATCATACTGTAGAGGTGCTGTGCAGTTCCCTTTAAATCATGGAAGCCATTTGTACTTCATGACATATAAATGAGACAGAAGTTAAGTTCCTAAGTGCGGTGTGACTTCCCTGTAACGGATGAAGTTCCTGAAGATAACAGTATTGTTGACCCTTACCCTGTTGTGTAGCCATGCTGTAAAACTGATCACTGATATAATTCTCTCCATCTGATATATAGCATCTGTTTCCCTAAGCTGCAGTATACTCTGTTAACTCTCCTCTGGTTTTATTTTGTCTTTGTGTTTGTATGTTATGGAAAATCCCTATAGTGTGAAAGCCTGTGCCTGTTCTTCGGCTGAGGGAGAAAAAGCAAAAGCCGTACTAATTTTTAAAATTATTATTTGTTCACAGCTACTGCACATAAAAAGTAACAAGTACCTCACAGTCAATAAGAGATTACCAGCTCTGCTAGAGAAGAATGCTATGCGGGTGTCTCTGGATGCTGCAGGGAATGAGGGATCCTGGTTTTACATACAGCCGTTCTGGAAACTGAGGAGTGAAGGTGACAATGTACGTGGAAATACTGAATGTGTAAGAGGGAGAAAGCAGAACACTTCCAGAAGATGCATGATTTTTTTTGCTACTGGCATAAACTGCTCAGAAGAATGAAACCAGCGCTTTGAACTATTAGCACCAAATTGTATGGTCAGGAACCTGAAATGTTGCCGCATTCCTCTGAGCCTCTGCTGACCTGTGTTGGGGCATTTTTGCCAAGTCACCCTGCTATATGCGGCTTTACGCTAGGGGAAAACTGTTATGTTTTGTTTTATTAAGAGCCTTTAGAGTCTAATTAAAATCAAATTCTAGGCAGGAGTCTGTGAAGAAGTCAGCAGAGAATGTCTGTAGAAAACACATTCCTTTAAGTCTGCATCCTCTCTCAACACGAGAGTGGCTTCTGTGACTGATACTGGGTTTGATAGTCTGGTGGGTATTTTCTGGGTAGGTTTCAGTGGAGTGCTGCATATTGGTAAGAAGAATAGGAGATCTCTTTGCTGCAGATCTGAGACCTGTGCCTTCAGGCCAAAGCTCAGTACTTCATTCAGTCAGCTGTGGCTTGACCAAGTTCCTGCTGTGAAGAATTCAGATCCACCTCTGATAAGGCCACAAGATAGACTTGTATGGTTTTATTTTGTGGACCTGGCTGGGCATGTCTGGCCACTCTCCCTTGTGAAGTATAAAGTGAAAGAGCCCTCACAGAGTCACTGACAGGAATGCCTGTTTTCTCATGTGTTTTCTCTCCTTAGCTTTGTGGTTACCCAGCTCTTGGGCTGCTATCCAGGATGAGGGTGGTTGCTTACAGTTGCTTTTGGCAGTTTGTTGTGGGGAGGGGAAGGATTGTGTTCCCAGCTCATGATCAGAAGCCACTAAAGCCACAGTCTTTCTCTGTTATATGTAGTGATGAGAAAGGTATGTGAAAACCTCTCCACTTCCCCAAGCGTGTTCCAAAGAAAAAGGAACAAGCGTGAGTAGTCCTGTGGGGCACCTCTGAATGCTTTTCCAGCTAGGCAAAGGAAGTGTTATGGATCAAACCTTATGGTGACATTCCTTTCCCTCTTGGGAAAGAAAAAAAAGTGACTTACTGGTTTAAGGTTTTGGCTTAATTTCGTACCATAACATCAGTTCAGCATCCTCTTAATTTCTCATGGCTGGGAAATAAGAGCATGTCATGCTTTCCAGAGTGAAGACCTGGGGTTCCCATAGCATGATCTGCAGAGCCATCATGATCTTAAGCCTTAAAAGTCATCCTGAGTGTTGTAGAGTTTTTGATGCGATTTGACAGGATTGTGGGCACATGAGAAATGTGAGGATTTGGAAACAGTTTCACCTATCTGAAAACTTAGTATCACTGCAGCAGTCACTGTAGCACCACGCTCCACAGGTGGATCTCTGCAGGCCTCTGTCTTGCTCTGTTTCCTGTGGGGCCATATTTGCCAGGCTCTCTGCTAGAAAGGCCGTCTGGGAAACTGTTAGGTTTTCTCACACATTAATGGTCTCTTTTGAAACCTGCTTCTCATTTTCTGTCATCAGGTGTTGTTCCCTTTAAGAGCTGGGAGCTCACCCTTGTCTTTTGCAGAGGGAAATCTCAAGACCCAGGCTTTTCTTCCTTCTCCTAGGCCCAAATAGATGTTGTTGATTTTCTTTGCAAAATTCTAGCGCTAAACACTGCATCTTCTAGCTTTCTCAAAAATGGTCTGACATGTTTCCACCCTTTCAACAAACACAGAAACCAGGCAGCTGCTGTTAAGGTGGACAGGAGTAGCAAGCGATGTAGGAAGTCCTTTATTAGCCTGTAACAGAGCAAGCGAGGCTCCAGCCTTGCACCTACTCCCTCCCTCTCAGTTGCTCACAGGCATGCCCACTAAAAGACTGGTTTCTGGGGGACACATCTAACAAAGCACCCGGTGCCACATAAGCTGGGGCCACTTCACCCACCCACTAGGTTAGCTTTTAAAGGACTTAGGTTATTTGTTTTATAGTTTTCTTCTTCAGACCTCTTAGGCATGAAGTTAGCTTAGTATATCAGGTCCTTTCTTTGTTTGGTAACTTTTGTGTTTGTTTTGGTTTGTTTGTTTTTGTGTTCCCTCCCCTCCCCCCTATTTTCAGCTTCTGGTGCTATAAAGAGGAAATTCTCTAATGAAACAAGTTTTAGAAATTCTTTACAGAGTCCGTCTCTAGAAAGGCTTAAGTGAGCATTGAGTTTCTGCTTGGGTGGCTGCTGCTGTGTGAGATAACCCAGGCGACGCAGGCCCAAATATATCCTAAAAGAAAAGTAGGTGGTTTTGTCTGTGGGAAGCTGTGATATAGGAAGTTGTGTGTGTAACTTTTCTGGTAAGTCATTGTGGTTATTTAGCTTTGTGAAACATTTTAAAAAATAATTTTACTGCGGTGAGGTTAGCTTAGCTTCAATAGCAACTGATTAGTTATGCAAGTAAGGAGAAAATATTGCCAAAATTTTGCAGTAACTGGCATAACTCCGCAATATTTTTTGCATATCTCAGCTCTCCTTCAATGCAAGATTTGGCTGATTAAGGCCAGAGCTGGCTCCAGTTAGACTGAAAAGCAACATTTGCACTGATAGCAGGATTAGCTCTGCATGGATCGCATTCTTGGTTGTCTGCCAGTTTAGTTGCTTGAAAACTTGATCGTGCTGGACGCCAAGGAAGGTGGTCTTGAACTTTGGGAATGGCCAGCGAGCTGTGGGAAAGTTCTGCTAATCCTCCCAGTCTTTGAAGTATGTAAGTGGCATGATTGGCAGGCAGATGTGCTTATAACAAAAAAGTGATGAAGACGGAGCAGCAGAGGCATCCCTGTGCCTGGTAACCTACCTGGACAATTAGTCCGAACTGAAATCCTTGTTGCTGCATCTTCACAGCTTATGTGACTTCCTGTGGCAGGCAGTCTTTGTGGAATATCACACTTGTACTACAGTATTTGCTCCTACTTCTTGGTTGCAGAGTAGACGTTAGGTGGACTTGCTGACTTCATATGCAATCACAGAACTACTTGAAGCGATGCCAGCCCTGATCCCCCACCTGCAAGATAATGCAGTGGATTTTGGCTGTGGCTCTTCCCACTGTCAGTGTTACCTCTCCACCAGGTCACAGACAAGTAGGGTTGCATCAGTTCAGAAGAACTCTGCTGCATCCAAGACTGAAGCACCTTGTAGGTTTATTTTGAATTCAAAAGCTGAATTCTCAGTGGACTCAATATGAGTTTCATCATAATTCTCTGGAAGCTTATTATCTAAACCAGATAAGAGTTTTGTCAAGGGAATTGGGAATTAAATCCTCAAAAGCTATGTGTCAGATGCAGATTTCATTTGTATGTGTGAGGAAAGAGTCCATGTGACCTGTCAAACTATTAGCTCATTATGGATTTGCAGCACACGGTGGCTGGCTGTGCCCGTGCATAGCTAAGGAAAAAGAGAAAGCTGGTCTTAATTTTAAGTTTGCGGAGCAAAACTTTGGGAATGCGTTGCTCTCTCTTCTATGATCTCCATATAGAAAAATTCTACAGGCAGAAATATGGGCCTGTGGGTGCGTGTGTGTGCACACGGGCATGCTCTGCCTCCATTGCTTTGGGCATGCAGGAGCGTTATTTGGAGCCAGAAATGAACAGGGTGGGAGGTGTGGGCATGGGCAGGGAATGAGAGGAATTCAGAAGAGCAGACTTGCACCTTGCTGAAGCTGCTGTGTGTAAGGAAACAGAATTCTTTCTTCAGTTTGCTTTCATTTTCTGTATCCCTGGTGGAGGGTGTGCAGTAAACTGGGCATCACAGGATGCATTCAAAGACACTTCCCCCTGCTCCTTTTTTTTTTTTTTCTTTCTTTTTTAAATAGGCTGCTCAATGATGTGGTCTCTCTCTGTTTTTATAGTCCAGGTTACTTTCAATAATTTTGAAGTCCTGATTCCACTTTGCAGGTTGCAGGCCTGATGGTTTTTTGGTTAATGAATTGTCTGGTCTTAACTTCTTGAAATGGGCTGTAAGTAACGATGGTGTGAAGCATGGCATGCAGGAATGTATTGTATAAGTAAAGTACCACAAAGGCACCTTGTCTACGTTATTTGGTTCTATTAGTGAACTTTTTCTCATTACTTGGACCAAACAGGATTGCTACCTGTAGTCTGAGCATGATGACACTGTGGCTATTGTTTATTTCAGATGTGTTGGTAAAGAGCAAGCAACTTTCTTTTTTCACCCCGGCAATAAGTGAGCCAAATTCATCTGCACTGAAGTTACACACAGCTGAATTGGGCTCTTCTTTTTATTTTGTAGGAAATATGCTGATCAATGCAGAAAGCATTTTTGTTTGTTTGTGTTCCAAAAAAGCATGGCTTCTCCAGCATTTCACGTAGCAAAATCACATGTAGCCACTTCTTGTCTTCGTGTGTGTGTGTGCTTAAAATTGCTGGCAACAAAATAAGCAAATCAGGACACCAGTGCCCACCAATCTGTGTGTGTTGATTTTTTTTTTTCCCCTCCCAGGTATGAACTGAATTCCCCATATGCACATCTCAAGCACTTCTTAGGTCAGAGGCATCTTCATATGTTGTTCCTCCCTGTCTACGTAATGAACGAATTCCAAGGGCATGGGAATTTGCTTGCAAGGAGTCAGTTAGGAATTCATCTTGTAGAGAGATCTCTCAGCTGATGTACCACATACCTGTGCTGAGCACCAAGCATCATTTAGGGAGTAACAGGAAAGGGGGTGAAGTGTGTACACCTCTCTGAATTTCCAGTGGTTTCTGTTTCCTTGCCAGGTTGCAGTCGTACAGTCTGAACAATCACAGAACTGCTGAGCCTGTCCTGATTTTTGCCAGAAGATGGCATGCAGAGTGGGGAGTCACTGGGCTAAAGAAGTCTTGTTATGGGCAAATTTTTAAGGCTTTTCTGAATTGAAAGACGTTGGTGGAGGAGGCTGGCTGACAGCGACAGAGGGAAGACAATCCTGCTGTCTGACTACAGATAATTTTCTAAGCTTTCTCTGCCTTTTGGCTAGCAGTATATAGGGGATAAAGAGTACTTAATGTAAATTGCAGATTAACTGATGTGCTCCTGGAATTCATAGGTTCATACCTCTATTTCATGGCCTTGAGTTTCTGCAGAATTGACGGATGTGCTTACTGAGAATGCGAGGACTCATTAGTGTCAAGTGTTCAACCCAAGCAATTGCAGAGGCACATGCGAACAGAACTGGCCAAAAAGAAGATTCCATTGGTGTGTGAAATGTGTGCAAATAAATGCATGCTCTGGCAATGGCACTTGGTGAATTTGAGTCATTTTTTTAAAAACATAACATTACTTCATTTTATTGGATAATCACGTAGGTCTAGATTACATTTTCTTTCTGACTTCCAGGTTGTTGTGGGAGATAAAGTTGTCCTGATGCCAGTCAATGCAGGGCAGCCTCTGCATGCTAGCAACATTGAACTCCTGGATAACCCTGGCTGCAAAGAGGTGAGCTCAACAGAGCAGAGATAGTTGTCAGTCTGAGATGTGTTATGCTGTGTTCTTTACTGGTAACCAGAGCCCCATAGTAGGCTAGATGCCAGCATTAAACATTGGTTCCATCTTGGCCTCAAAAAAACAAGGTGAAATGTACTTATTATTGGCACAATTCTTCCTGGCACTGAGAGATTCGTGAAGTTTGCCTGAGTTTCTGAAACCCTCACTGACGTAAGAGTAAGCCCTCCTCCAGCAGCTATTGAGGCCTGCTTTGGTTGGCTGAAAACAGACAGAATAGCATTTTGCCCACTGGATCTTCTCCAACATGACCATCGTTATGAACCCTAGAGAGCATCAGGACCCATGTTAAGTACCCTGTGTATCTGTAACTAAGCCGTGTCCCCTGCTACTGGTGTGTTCTTATAGAAGAACAGAATGTCTCCAAAAAAACCCTAAAACAGCCTTTAAGACTCTGTTTTTTTTTTTTTTTTTTTNCGAGATGATGTACTGAAAGGAGTAAGTATGATATATTTTCCTCATTTTTTATTAATTTGAATAATTGGGACTTATTTGGCTATAGAGAAATATTACATGGTAAATAAAAGAAGTGAAGACTTTATGGAGCGATCAGGGATCCCTCACTACTGTCCTACACCAGCCAGCATATTTTTCCTTTGTGTTGTTGTCTTACCAAGTGGAATTGTCTGGATTGTGCCAACTTCCAGCCCCTTCCCCCCACCCCAGACAACTGAGGATCCCTGAGAAGAGATGAAGTTCAAGCCCATAATGATGAATGCTCTGTACAGGCTAGCTGTGATGTTTCAGCTTAGACCTTGATGCCAAAAGCATGTATAACAAGTTACAGAAGGGAGTGAAGCATGAAGGATGCCAATAGCTGTAATAAGACAATGTATCTTTAAAAGCTGATGGTTTCCACAGCTTTGTGCCTCCAGATCACTTACGTTTTCATTTTAAATGAATAAATTTCATTTGTTCTCACTTGGTCCTTACTATGTCATTATCAACTGGCTATGTTTTGGTAGGTATTGTGGTAGGTATCAAGCTTTGGGGAGAGACAGAAGGAAGCTAAAATGATGCTAGTGGAAGAAATAGAGAGGAGAGATTGGTTTTGGTTGCAGAGAAGAAGAGATGAAAATGTAGTATTTAGAGAAGAGCACAATAACAGATAGTAAATGGGATCAAGGGGATACTTGTGAATATATTTGCTCTGTTGGAAAGAGGGGGGCAGAGTAAGGGGCAAGGCAAAGCAAGGAGTTCCTGTTGTATTTATTGGGAAGATGAAGCTGGAGCCGGAACTGAATCTGAGTTGAGAAGAGAAAATGCTGTGGAGTGGGGTGGATTTGAGGGAACCTGTATGTATGGGACTAAGAGAGAGGGAGGTCCAGAAGTGAGAGTCTGACTTGTGGCAGGGAAGCCTGAGAAAAGGCTGGAGCTGAGGAATGAGTCATGTAGAGAATCTTTGAGGATGAAGGCAGGTGACAGCAAAGGCCTTTTAGTAAGGGCAGCTAAAATTAAAAATCACCTTTGGGTTAACTATTCATTGCAGTGCTTTGAATCAAGTTTTGTCTTCACAAAAGGACATGGATGTCATGGAGGAGTGAATTAATGCATTTCCTACACCATTTCCGGACCAAGATTGCATGTTCTGTACTTGGTACCCGCTCCAGCACATGAAAGCTAATAAATGTTTTCTTCACATCAACTATGATGACATCACTGGGGCTAGGACAGGTATAAAGGATGAGTCTAGCAGCTTGACCTTCCACTTCATAATGCTTCTTTTTCATATTACTTTAGGGAGATGTTGTTAGGTTGTTTCACGCAGAGCAGGAGAAGTTTCTGACCTGTGACGAATACGAGAAGAAGCAGCATATTTTCCTCCGTACTACATTGCGTCAGTCAGCCACCTCTGCAACAAGTTCTAAGGCGCTGTGGGAAATAGAGGTATTTTTTCCATTTTCATGAATATTTTAGTATCTGAAGGCCAGGGTTCAGTAAAAACGCTTTACCACAACATGAATCATTCAGAGCCTCTTGGTATCATCATACACCTCCCCATAACGATTATTATTTTATGAAGCAGTTTGTGTAGGATGAACACTGAAGAGATCCTTTACTGCTGTGAGCGTGTGGAGAGAGGATGTTTTCTTGCTATATTTAGCTGCACTGGAATGACAGAGGGTCAAATTCAGACTTGATGTAAATGATGCAATTTTATTAAAGCCAGCAGAACGACACTCGTGTCCTGAGTTGTGAGGGCTTGGATTTGACTTCTCATGCAATATGGAACATTGAAATTGATAGTGACTGACAACAAATCTCACAAAGGTGAATGAGTGTTCTTCTGCAAAGGGACACATCCACATCTGTTTAAAGTTAGGCTGAATAAGGTTGTCCTTGCTGAATGTGAGTGATTTTCAGATGATTAGCAGATATATTATTGTTTAACTGAGGAGCACTGGAGACTGGTATGTCTCAAACTCTTACCATAATAGTAACAAAACTCCTGTACCCGAAAGTTCTGAAGTGTTGAACTAACTTTGTGCACTTAAAACAAAGAGCTCCTCACTCAGACAAATGGTTTTCCCTTCATTTTGAGTAAGAACAAATACACAGAGTATATTGCTTATTGCTTATCATTTTTGCAGTAAGCAGATGAATGAAAATATGGAAGGTAATAGGAAGCATATTTTCAGGCACCTGGTGAAAAACAAATGTAATTGTTTGGTTTGTTATCTATGGTGGGCTTAGTGTGAACACAGCTTCTCTCTGTGTTAGACTGTTTGTAATCATGTAATTTACATAGTTTTATTTGGAATGAGCTGTAAGAAATTTCAGTGATCAAAGGATGATCTTGAGAAGCACAAGTAGAAATCTGTACTTCTTCTTACAGGTTGTCCATCACGACCCTTGCAGAGGAGGGGCTGGACAGTGGAATAGTTTGTTTAGATTTAAGCACTTGGCAACTGGAAACTACTTAGCTGCAGAGGTAAGAGTTTCAGTTAGACATGGATTTGTGTGCTGCCTAAGCAATACTATGCACATCCTGCTATTTCAGTAGGCACGTCCACAACGTAAGTCTGAAAAGATCCCGCACCAGCTCTGAATGGGGACAGCTGGATGTGCACTGCTGTGTCACATTGTATGGCTGTACATTTTCAGAGTTACAGTACACTGGTAGATGAGTTCAAGACAACATCTAACCCTAATTTAAATGGTAGTGTTCAATATTGAATCTGCTGTTTGTTGTCGTGGTGCCAAAGCAAAAGTCACTGTTACCATATGTACATTTAAAATCCTCGGATTCATTTAGCTCTCTGCTCTTGTTTGCCATTGATTCTTGGTGGGTTGTGGTCAGTCATATTCTTCTTTTCTGGCTCAGACAGCTGTATGGGGACTAAAGCTTTTAGAGTGGAACTGAATGTAACCATTGAGCTTGATCAGAGAAGTCTGTGTGTGGACACTAGAACAGATACTCAAGACAGCTCTAATTCGGGAGTTGTCATTCCCTTTTTTTCTTGCAGACTTCTTAAAAAAATGTTTCTACTGATCACACTGTGTTGGTCTCTGAGTGGCCCAAGGCATCTCTGTGTTCCATAGAAACTTGGGAAGGACAAACTTGTCATATGTTGGCATCATGGCTTTTGATGTCATGCTAGTGCATTGTGATTATGTCAGATTTGTGTGTTCTGTGGTTGCATGTTTGTTTTTTGGCTAAAAATTGGAATAAAAACAGGTTTGAAGAAATCTTTGCCCCTTTTGGTGGAATAGGAGGCCCAGGAGAAGGACAAGGATCTTACAGTTTGTCTGATGACTATCTGGTATTTAATGTGAAGGGAAAATAGTGTAGTGACTCCCCAGAAAAACAGCTATTTTTTAGGACACATAATTGTCCTTAAAAATAAAGTAGGGCTCTTGACAAGTTGGAAGAGAGCAGATAATACAAACTTTACGAAACAGGAGAGCCTTGGATTTTTCCCTGATTGCAAGGAGCTGTGAAGTTTTTAAGTTGTATCTAGTCCATATGAGATCTGGCCTGTATTAAAGTTATATCAGTGACATGGAAAATAGTTTTATTTTTTGCACTGATATGATTAAGTCAACAAATCTGGGAGGAGTGTGCTGCCATTCAGCGAGACCTGGACAGGCTGGAGAGCTGGGCAGAGGGCAACCTGATGAGGTTCAACACGGGCAAGTGTCAAGTCCTACACCAGGGGAGGAACAATCGCATGCACCAGTACAGGCTGGAGGCTGACCTGCTGGAAAGGAGCTCTGAGGAAAAGGACCTGGGTGTCCTGGTGGACAACAGGTTGGACATGAGCAGTGTGTCCTTGTGGACAAGAAGGCCAGTGGGATTCTGGGGCACATTAAAAAGAGTGTGGCCAGCAGGGCGAGGGAGGTGATCCTCCTCCTCTACTCTACCCTGGTGAGGCCACATCTGGGGTACTGTGTGCAGTTCTGGGCTCCTCAGTACAAGAAGGACAGGGATCTTCTGGAGGGAGTCCAGCGCAGGGCCACAGAGATGATGAGAAGCCTGGAACATCTCCCGTATGAGGAAAGACTGAGAGACCTGAGGCTCTTCAGCCTGGAGAAGAGGAGACTGAGAGGGAGTCTGATCAATGTTTATAAATATCTGAAGTGCAGGAGCCCAATGGATGGGGCCAGGCTCTTTTTGGTGGTGTCCAGCGACAGGACAAGGGGCAATGGGCAAAAACTGGAACACCAAAAGTTCCATACAAATCTAAGGAAAAACTTCTTTACTGTGAGGGTGTCAGAGCACTGGAACAAGCTGCCCAGAGAGGCTGTGCAATCTCCTCTGGAGATATTCAAGCCCCACCTGGATGCTTTCCTGCGCAACCTACTGTAGGGAACCTGCCTGAGCAGGGGGTTGGACTGGATGATCTCCTGAGGTCCCTTCCAACCCCTATAAGTCTGTGATTCTGTAAGGCTATGCAGGATTGCCTCATTGACTTATGCTTGCAAGCATGAGTGTGAAAATGTACAACTACAAGAGCCAATTGTAAATTACTGTATGTTAGAGAGCCCCTGGAAAAAGATGTCCTCTAACTGGATTAAGTGTCCGGCAGTTCCACGTACGTGGAAATATCCTTCATATTCCAGAGCACTGCTTTCTCTTTCCAGCTCCTGTCACAGCCTGCATTGATTTCAGAGTAAGAGCAAACAGTGTCAATCAAACCTTTATTTATTTGTAGTTATTTCAAAACCAGTATCAAAACATAAACCATGGATCCCCAGGATAGGCAGATACATTATTTGCTATCTAAGGCTGACTGTAATTTGGATGTTTTCTTGGTTTTGGCAGTAAATCATTGTGCGAGTTAAAAATCTGGTACTGGTGAAATCCTTGTCTGAGTGGGTGAAGAGCATCCTCCCTTTAAAGGCAGTGTTCCAGCACACCCTTCCTGCTGTGCTCTGTGCTGCTGCCTCCATACTGCAGCAATAATCTGGCTTAGCTGAAGCCAGCTTGCTTTATTGTGTGTTTAATATCGGTTAATAATAGCTAATTTTCAAGTGGCAGCCAGTACTCCCAGTTCTGATTTTTCCAGAGAAAGTAAGTAGGAGGTGCTCCTACTAGAAATATCTTATTCAGACTAGCTAGACTGTTTGAAAATCAGAAAAGGCACCTTTTTTCTCCACTGTGCCCACTCAGCGCTCAGGCATGCTGACTGACTGGGTTTCCTTCTCCTATACCTCATCTGCTCAGGGATTTTCAGGGGGAAAAACCTTCAGGTGGAGAGTGCACACCTCCCTGAATGCAGAAAATGAGCTTAGGACCTTTCTACCTCTGGAAGAGAAATCCCCTTCAGAAAGGCTTGTAACCTGGAGAGTACGGTTGGTGCAGTAGAGTGAGAGCTGAAAAAGCATTTGGGCTGAACAGAGGCGGTATGCTGTGACTGCCAAGTTAGTGCATTAGTTACTGTGTCTATGAAGTGTAAAATACCTGCTGGTGGAGATATTAAAGGTAATGCTGTAATAAAAACCTGTGAACTGTATTTTCCACGGTTCACATGTCAGGCCCAAAACACCACCCAGACATCCAGTCGAAGGTTTATGTACAGGCAGGCAGACACCGAATGTGCGTGAGCTAACTTTAAATCATTTGGGGAAAGCTTGCTGAGCTCTTATCTGTGCTCTTGCAGCACAGGAAGATTACTCATGGTGTGGATTATCAACAGTGTCGCACATTGCCAAGGCATGATTTTGTTTAAACTTCCATGATAAAGGTATCTAGAGTGGAATAACAAGCACAAACAAAATTCGTGAATCTTTTCAGTATTCTGTTGCTGGTTAATGATACAATTTATGTCAGTTTGAGCTATTGTGGATTAAGATTGATCATTTTTTAATGACCAGCGTTTCCTAACTTCACCTTTCTGTAAATCAAGTTGATGTGTAGCACAGAGAATTCTGCAGTGGAACCTTGAATGTGCCAGGTCTCAGACAGTGAGCAGAAGTATCCTTCACCTGGGTGTTCCCTTTTGCTCCTCTGCAGTTAGGCTTCTACTTTGTGTCAGCAGTACTTTGCCTTCTCTTCTTCTCTCAGGCTTCTTGTGCCTGGTGTAACTGGTCAGCCTGATTTGTGACTGACTTAGTGGCAAAAGGATGCCACTACAGCTTGTTAAGGCCAGGAGATGCTCTGGGAACTAAGAAAATTCAAGATGCTGCAAAGTATTCAAAATTTTTCAACTAACGAACTTAAAGATGTTTCAGTGGTACAGTAAGTAAGTTTTCTAAAAAAGATTGAGGCAATACTGTTTTTTGTTCAGTGAACAAAATACATGAGCACTTGTAAACTCTAGTTCTTATAAACTTGAAAGAAAGGTGTCAGGGTGTGTAAGGCCTAAATTACAAGTTCCTAAGAATCACAGTCAGTCACCCAGCTTTAGGTACCTGTAAAAGACTAGGAGTACTCTGATACCACTGAATTCTGATGCAGTTTCAACTCGTACCCTTTCCTTTAATCCTCTTTCCATGTGGCATTTCTTAGGCTGATTCTCATCAGTATGCTCTGAAGTTCTGTAAGACCAGTTAATACTGCAGACTGTACTGCTCTGGCGAAGCTGCGTCGTCCTGAAGGACCCTTGCTAGAGGAGACTCAGTGGTAGGGGTTTGCTGATTGCACGCTGCTGTACTGTCATCCCCCTACTATGTACAGCCTGTGGACATGCTCTGACGCATCAGATGCATGCATGCTCTCAGCCTGTTGTTTAAGGCGTGAGATGGCTGTGCTAAAGAAAGTGTTTCATGCTTTGTGGTTAAGATTTGGGACATCTGGTAGGTGGTCATGTCTCTTCTGGCATTTGGAAAGCTGAAGCCACTGGCTCAGACATTCGCAAAATGTTGAAATCATTAAAAAAAAAGTGGAACCAAAGATTCAGCTGAGAAATTCTTTGCTTGTTTTTTGGAGACAGTGGGAGTTCTGCTATTTATGTCAGAAGGTCTTGGTTTCACCCAAAAGTGTTGCATGCTTCACAGGAGATTTAGACACTAAGCCACCAGCTAAGATCCAGGCTGCTGAGTTTTGTTTTCATCTTCACAAAGTCAGCGGTCTTTTAGAAAAAGTTCTGTAGAAGATTCTTTTTTTAGCCCTGGTTACAGCAAAATGACCCAAGTTATTTTAAAGTTTTATATTTTTAAAGAGGGGCTGTACTGTGAGGTGAAAATGGAATGTTTCAAAATAACAAAGACTTTCCCAGCATTTTTTAAAGTCTCTTCAGTGCATGAAGAGAACCACATGCAGAATACACCCAAATTTGTCCCTCTGTGTGTGGGAGCGAGCTGCCATTTGCTTGAACAGCCTTTCGAATGCTGTAGGCCGGTACCACACAGCTGTGCCTTTCTCATGACCACACCTAATCTTTTCAATATTCTAATCACCTGGGTGGTTCAAAGTCTCTTTGAACTGAATGTCAGCTTATTGATCGTACTCAGGTGGAACATGCACCTTGAATATTTTTCTCCATGCATGTAACAACTCCAGTTGGATGATTTCTAAACTGGATAGGCTGTGCTGTAGCTAGTAACACTTGCTGTATGCAGACGTTAAACAGAAATGTGTGCGTCCATGCGTGCATGTGTGCACACAAGAAATGCAGGGTAAGTATCATTTCATGTTCAGCATCTCTGGTGAGATGGGTATTGCTAAAATAATCATGAAATGCATGTGCAAGCATCAAATCACATGCTGATCTCAGATGCTCCAGTAGACAATAGGTAACGTTCCACGCTTCTCGTGAAACATTAGTTTTCCATTGTTAGCGTTTCCATAGTTAGCAGTTTTCCGTTGTGCAGCCACCCTTCTTCTTTGACCACTGTAGGACTGAAGCCTCCCTGACAGCCACTTCTAAGTTTTGTGTGTGGGTACACTTTGTAAGGGCTTGTATAGGATAATGGGGCTGGCGAGGTCTTTGGCACATCCTGCTGATGGACAAGTCACAGGGCTAAGCCTGTCCCCTAGTTAGGGCAGAAGTCGTAGTCATCTGATGTGCATGCTTCTTCCTGCAGAACTCTTCTAGAAGGTTTTAAGCCATAAAATGGATCAAGTCTGATCGGAGTTTTGTTCTAAGATTTTTTTTTTGTAAAATACCGCATGATCCACACTTTCAGTTTTGGGACTGTCTTAGCACTAGATGCTCAGTGTAGTTTCTTTGGAAGGCAGGAATGATTAAAGCTGGTTGGCCTGAGAAGTACTGGGTTACATGTGCATGAGATGACATGACAATTAGGTGAACCGTCTAAATTGTACAGGAAGCCCAGTCCAAACCACCGAGGATGTAGTTCAGTGATGAGAGCACTTCAGTGACAATGTAGGCTAGCAGAAATGTCCTGTTTCTGCAGGTTTTTGATTGCAGTCCCATGACATCATGCTGGCACAGACTGGGGCATGGCAGGGAGGAAGCAGACAGTGCTGTAAATCAGAGCAGGTGTTGAGACACAAGTGGCTGGGGTGAGTGAGTGAAACTGCTACCATCAAAGCCAGCATCAGAGGCTCTGAATTTCACCTTGCTGTGATGTAAACTCCTTGCTGAGAACCTTGAATTAAAGATCAATAAAAGCTCTTCATATTCCTATTGTCTTTCCTGAATCATTTCTTCCCGTATACTTTCACTTAATTTCTGTCAAAATTGCCCAACTTTCTCTTCACTTGAAGTTGAGAATTGCTATTAATCTTCGTTTACCTCCTTTTAAATGGATTTCTGTATTATGTCTCCCTCAGTTGGTGTTAAAAATATTAGCTTACCATATGATATATATCGTTATAATATGCATTCATCCAGGTGGACAGAGCCAAAGTGTTTGTAATAAATTTAATCCTGTTGTAGAGATCACTTCATTTGGATCAAGGTGAAGATAGTCAAATGCACGTTCAAGTTGTATTGATAGAAAATAATCCTTTCCTGCCTTCCGAACAGGACATAAAGAAATGGAACTTGCTGTCACAAGAATTGAAAACATTGAATGAGATTTTAAGGAAGATTACGTGTTTGTATGAGTAATGGCATCCTCAGCATTAGCTAAGAAGAAAAAATGTGAAAGGGAAATGTGGAGGCTATAAACCAGGATTAACCCCTTAGGAGAAACTTTCTCTGTAGTTTTAAGGACTTTTTTTTTCTTTCACCTCCTTAAACTACTGTGGAAAATGGAGTGCTGCATAGAATGGTGTTTTTTGTTCTTAAAGGCAACTGAGATTAAATGTGTGAAGGCCATAATTTTGGCCTTTTGATACTCAGTTTTTAGAGAATGGAATACTCGCAGAGATCTTTTCTGTTTGGGAAGCAGGAAGAGTTTCCAGTGGTACTATTTAGGGTAGCACAGAAGCAAGCCTTTGCAGAAATATTTACTTCTCCTCTGATTATACAACTGATGTACAGGAGGAGAGCATTGTGGTAAATTCTATGCGGTTCCTTACGACCTTAGAAACAATAAGGAAAATAACTGGAGTAAAATGGCCTTTAGCAGAAATGTGCAGGTACCTTTTGCTCAAGGATAACAGTTTGCAAACTGGAGAAGGTACCAGGAGATGGCAGCATCCACCAAGGCCTTCGTACATTTGCTCACACAGTTCACAGTATTGTGGGACCTCCTTACCTGGAGATGGCTACAAAATATTCCATTTGAGTCTTTTTTTTTTTTCCCAGTGTTTTTGTTAAATGTTAATGCGGCATTCTGATAGTCTCAGTCTCAGTTGTGCTCAGTGATTAAAGGGTCTTGTAGGAAAAAAGTGTGCCAAGGTGACGGAGTGAGCTCAGCACTCTGAGCCCTCTGTGCATTTTTCACTGTCTCACAGGAGGCATGTGGTTTTGTTTTAAAGCTCTGCGAGGGCTGCAGGGTAATTTACAGTTATGTGTGAAGAGATGGAAGAGATCCAGAGCGTAAGGAGGAGAACGGATTACTGATTTACAGAGCCAGTTTGACCTGTTCCAGGCTTGGGTATGGCTTGTTAAAGCGACAAAGTTAGGAGCTCTCGCTTAGCAACACCAGGGCTAAGTTTTCAAAGGTTTTTAGGGACCTTGGGAATGCAGCTCAATTTCTTGGCCTGGATAGTCTCAACTTTGGTGGAAGTTAGGAACAATATTTGCATGTGTCAGTGTGTATATACCTTCAAAAATCTGGTTCTTTAGGGAAGGGTTTTTCTCCCAGTGAGCTGGTTCGGCAGTGGTGGTCTGTGAGGCTGTGTTCAGCTCAGCCTTTTCAGTCCCACCTGAAGTTGGCTGCATTTGAGCAGTGTTTGTATTCATAGGAAGAAAGGAAGTGTGAAGACATAAACACAACATTTAAGGTCATTTAGTCAATATAAGGAGTGCTTCTGTCATTAAAAATATGTACTGCATTTTGATGTGTTCCAAAACAGCAAACGTAGACGTGTGGTCTGTTCTGTGTTGCGTGCTATTTCCTCATTATTTCAAGACAACTTGAGGACGTTTTGTTAAAGTATATTTGTGCCACTTTTTCCTTATTTTTGATGCTTGTTTGAGTTTTAGAAGGCTTTATTTTTTATTTTTTTAACTGTAAAAATTTCAGTGGTGTCTGTCAATTCAATCAGCTCTAGCTCTTCCTGGGAGGGCCACTGGAAGTCATATGGGATATTAATATTTAGAATGCTTTTTCATATGACACGTTGACATAACCACTCATACTGAGGTTATGGCCTAGCATTCAAGTTGGGCTAAAGGGTCTTTTACACACTTTTCTTTCTTTCCACTTCCTCTGCAGAGTAGGATGTTGCTGTGTGGGGCTGAGCACCAGACATCGGTGGTCAGGTTTTCTGCCCTTAACCACAGCAGAAGCAAAGGGATTTCCCAGCCAGCAATCGCTCCTGGCATAAAGCAGAGCTACATGCCTAGGCAGCTCTAGCTAATGGTGCGTGCCCTTTGAACCGGTGGTGAGTTAGGCATACCAAAGCATTGGCCTGCCATTGCTACAGCAGCTAAAAATGCCTTCAGGATGACCTCTCCTTTCTTCTTACAGCAAGGGTGAGCAGTTGGGTCAGGGAGGTGGCAGAGCTGATTCTTGTTCTGTTTTTTGCTAGCAGATAGTTCACCCTCACAGGGGGTTCCCAGCAAACTGTCCCTTGCCACTTGGCTTGTGGGGGGCCTGAAGCTGATGGACTCAGCTCACCGAGTGCTCCCTGGAAACTCGTGTGGTCTGCTGAGGCAGGGCTGGTAAGGAGAACAGCTGCAAAATACAATCCTGAAACAAACAGCCTTTTGAGGTCTAAACTTTCCTCAGATGGTGATTATCAGGGACTCTGTGCCAGATGCGGTGGCAGTACTGACTGGCGTTTATCTAGGTAGGGTCACAGTCACTCCTGCTCCGACAAGTTAATCAGATGGCGAGAGTTCTTTGAATACCGCTGAAGTCTTTGAAATTGTGCAAAAATCCTTTGAATTTATTGAAAGCTAATCAGTATGACATAACAAAGAACCAAGTAAGCCTAATGAAGATGAAAGATTTGAGAAGTTGATTTAGTTTCTTTTGTAGTGGCTTTTTCCCCCTAACCACTTGACCTCATTGATTGGGCAACAGTGTGTTAGCAGACTGGTTATCAAATGAAATGGAAACTGTTTTTGTGTGTTTAATTGGAACCTTTTATTCTTTGACTAATGCTAGTTTTTATCAAGTCATTAAAATTCTCTTTTAGCTGAAATTTGGCAGTTTAATTCTTTCCTTGAAGAGAGGTTTTAAATATCCTTTACCTAGTCAACAAGATTTGATTAGAATATTTATATATATATATTTATATTTTTAATATAATTTATAAAATATTTTTCCCCCAAACTCCCCCCTCCCCTTCTTAATTGATCCAAAAATAGCCTGTTTAGGTACTTCCCATGCATTCCTCTGTCTTGGAAAGCAGCATCCAGTATACATGCAAGATTTCAAACTGTTTGCCTGCAGTATAAGCTGAGGTTTTTAATTCAGCTGTTGGACTGTTAAGCATCTCTTACTATGTGTAGATGTGAACCAAGCCAACCAAACGAAAAAGCAAGAACAAAAAAGCAGGAACAGAATATCAGTGGGAAGTTGTTACACTCAGTAGTACAACGCAAGGAGATTATGCAATGTGAAGTCCTAGGTATTGAAAAGTTTAAGGTATAACTTTGACCACTGTTAATGATCGGTGGAGCTAACGGAGCCTAGGACTTGCGGCACGTGGTCGAACAAGACACTTCTCAGGCTTAGCTGGGCACTTACATTTTCTGAGCACCAGCTACCAAAAGTAACACACTTACACACACAGTTGAAAGTTGCATCTTCCTCATATGCAGACTTTACAGGACAATGATCGCTGTGAGGGCAATAGGCAAGAATTTGAGAATTTGATTCCTTGCTCTTCCACAAACCTCTGAATGATTTTACCCAGAAATGGTTAAAGACATTATCTATACTTCAGTTTTTTAGCTTTGTTTGTCGCATACTGGGGACCTTACTATATTGGTGTATGTATGCATTCGTATATCTCTTCTAATGTGCCACCAGGAGCAAAGGCTGAACCTGAAATCTGTCTAAGAGACATCAATTTTTACGTACCCAGTGGGATCACCTCCAGCGCTGAATGCAGCCTTCAGGCCCTTATGGATACCCTGTGTAGACCATAAGCTGGGAATATGGCTTCTTGGCTTCCAGATTGTGGAAGTAAATGCTAGTTCTGCTTAGATTTAAAAGAATGTATTGCATTAGTAATTGCATATAGGTGCACCTACAGTTGGTGAAATATGGTCTTGTGTGATTGCAGGAGCCTTCTCAGGGTATTGACTGTGCTTGTTTGCTGACAAGTTTGCTAGGCTGCTTCCAAGCTCTCTTCCCCAGTAGAGTCAGTCCAAAACAAATTTGGTTCCCAGATACTTCCTGTGAGCTACAGAGTGCAAACTGCATTTGCAGTTACCGTGGTACTTACTGTAACTACTGTTGATAGGGCCTCAGTTTAGGAAAAGCTTGTGCAGCATATAAGGCAGTGTTCGCTGTTGGCCCATGCATGCAAAACCATAATGTCTTTCCTGGTGCTGTGATGTGGAAAAAAAAGATAATGTGGTAACCCCGTTTTCTGGAGTTTAGGGGATTTTACGTGGGCTGGAGGATATGTAGAGTTGGGTCTGGGTTCATATTTATAAGCGAATGAAAAGGATCAAGTATCTGTGGTGTCGTGAATCATTGCTGTTTGAGCTGTGACAGCTGATTTTATTAGCCTTGCCCAACTGTAGGATCCCTGTAACAGAGCTGGCCTTTTATGTGGCGGTGGAGTGAACAACAAGCACAAGTACTGTCACTTACCCTGACCCGCCTACACAGGGGTGATCTTTAAGCCACAGTGGCTCCGTTGGCTTTTTGCCATGTGGCCGTTTCACTGCTTCACTGATGTGAGTTCTCCTTTGCTCTTCCCTAGTTACTCTCTAGTAGTGCATTACTGCATTACTCCATGTAGCACCTCCCTTACCACCATACAGCCATTGCTGGGTACACAGGAGCTCAGTGGCTTTACAGAATGGATGAGCATGCGGTGGCATGGTGAGTCTCATGAGCTTGCCATAATACAAACTGAATTTCAAGGCCTTTGATATTATTTCGTTGTCAGCCATGGAGAAGCTGAACTCTCATTTGTGACACTTTTTCCTTTCCTGTGCAGGAAAAGGTGAAAATAGCTGTACCTAAGGTTGTTGAAAAAGGAGCCGTAGAGGATTAGGATTTCTGAATTATTCTGCATGGCAAAGGAAACTATTGGAGATATACTCTAAAGAAAATGATAAAAAAATATAATTTTTACAGCTATTACAATAATTATTTATACAATTGCACTGGCACGAGCTCTGCAGTTTGCAACGCATCATGTTCTTTCTGCGTATTGACTGCATGCCCTTTCCGGTGGTGATTAACTGAAGTACACAGTTTTACAGCTGCAGTTCAGGAGCACTGCACCTTCCAACATGTCCAATGACCCCAGAAAGCTTGAAGACTGCTAGGCTTAAATGAGACACATTTTAGCATAATAGTCTTATTTACTTTCTCAATATCTGCAAATACTTTTACTTGATTTCATTAGTAACAAAGCAAAAACATTAATGTTATTATTTCCCAGGGTTCTTTCGTTTAGGGGGCTCGTTGAAGAGCACAGAGGTGATCTATATAAATCAGAAAAAGCGGCAGGTTTTGGGCAGTTGAGGCCGTCACTGTGTCCGTAGCTCATTCTGTTGAAAGTGCATATTGAAGAGGACTCAAAACGGGTGTGACATGACTTAAAACACTGCATGATTTCTACCTCTCTACCTGGAGGAATATAGTAGAGGATAATAGCTAATGGTCTGATTTTTAGAGGTGCTCAGCACCTGCTCAGCTGAGCTGAAAAGGAGCTGTTTATGTCAGCCCTACAACTACATTCCATCATGTTTATTGTTTAACCTGTTTAATCTCAGCATCTCAAACTTTCTCTAAACAGCATCTTTTTAGTTTTGTTTTTCTGGTTACAATGGAGAAGGAAAAAGCATCATTAAAGACGTGCTTCTTTTTTTTTTTTTTTTTTTTT
>VXAV01001845.1:65248-86110 GCA_013399715.1 Alectura lathami
TATTTGAGCCTTCTGTCTTCCTCAGCCTCTGTCCACAAGTGAACTGTTTTGGAAATCTGAAGACAATCTGCTTAGTCATTTTTAAAGTAGGCAAGAAGTGGCATGGAAGAGAGATTTTCCTAGTTTCTCCTGTTGATGTATTTTTATTTTTTTTTAAAGCATCATTATGTTGAGAGCAAGCAGTTGAAGAATGGCAGGACTCACGGCTCAGTTCATACTGAGTAGTCAGCTATATTCACAAGTCTTTTAATGAAACATCATAGATTTACTCCAGCTGAAGGTCTAGTCCTCAATGCACAGCTCTCTGTGCTGAGTCTAGTGGCAAAACAGATAACACAGACATTTTCTGGCTTGCTTACAACCAGTAGTATCTGAAGGTAGGATTACATTTAGCCTTTCTGTACCTTCTCTGCACCTCTGCTGACAGGCCACTGTGTGTGGCCTCATGTGACAAAGGAGCACTGTCCGGTAATTTTCTCTGCTCTCGGTGGAGGACCAAAAGAACAGAGCCTGGCTATTGGAATGGGCAATCTGAATTATTTTAAGGTGCTAGGTGAACAGAAGTAGTGCTTAAAGAGCTGTGAGAAAACAAACGGAGAAACCAAAACTATATGAAGACAGTCTTGTGCATAAATATATACATACATAGATATATGTATCTTCTGGCTGTCTGTTTTTCAGTGTTCATCTCCCATTCCTGTTGCTGTATAACATAAGTAGGTGGGAGCTGGAGGTAGGAGATTGTGTGAGAATGCCATGGAGGTGCAAACCACAAGATTTGGGATAGGTGTTAATGCAGTGAGGAAAACAGGCTCCATAAATTAGGTTTGTGAGGGTAACACAGTGGCTAATGTGAATATTGAAATGAAGACAGGAGAATAAGCCTTTGTGCATTGATGTGTTAACGCATCAAGTCACGACTAGAGCAAAGACATTTTCAGCAATTTTAGGTTTGTCTAAAAGCTCTCCTCTTTTCTTGAGGCTCATTAAGTGGAGAGGAGGTGACTTTTTTGGTTAAAGGGATATACATGATAGAGTGTCATAAGACCTGTACAAATGTGAGGAAAAAGAACTCCTCACAACAATGTTCTCTGTAATGTTAAATGCATGAAGACGATGTGGTATTGAAAAGTTTTATTGGGATTCATTCAGCTTGCCCTGTGCAGCTTGCTTCTAGCTTTTCCACACTGTTAATGCCAAACTCAGGCCAAGAAAATGACTGTGCTTACCTGTAAGGTGTACATGTACTGTCGTTGCTTAAAAACTGAATAACCTTGTCTAACTAATAATTTTGGTTCTACATTTTCAGTGCTTTGAAGGCATATCCTGTATCATGGTAAATATTGAGGTAAAATTGTTTCATTATGGAAGTCAAATCAGGAAACATTTAGTGTGCAGCCAGTATGTGGGTGTGTTTGTTTATTTGAGTATATGTCCGCCTACATAACCCCTCATCTTCTAGTGTATATATTCCCCCTGTTAAAAGTGAAATCATATTAGTCACTGTGAAATAGTAATTCTTTACATTGAGTAGTAGTGTTTTTCATCCAAGCATCTCATGCTACTTTAGTCATTAATCAATGTTTGATAATCCTGGTATGACACAGAAAGCACTGTCCCCTTTAATAACGGTTAAACAGAAGCACAAAGTAATTAAACGGTGGGCTGTGGTGACATTGCCATTCCTGTTTCCAAGAGGTGTTTATTCTGAGGTAACAGTCTTCCTGTAAAATCGTAGTAGACATGAAGCATGTTAATTTTTGTCTCAGTACATCTGCTCAAGGTCAGTCCTGGAAGTGTTTGTGTTGGTAGGGGTGACTGTAATTTGCTGTGTTTAGAATAGTAACTATCTCTGCTTCCTCTCCATCGTTCCGTTCTTTTTTTTTTCTCTTAACAAGCTTGATTGTAAGGTGTGCTTTTTTGAGGTGAGGACATAGCCAGTAAGTCGGTCAGAAATTAAAATGGTAATTCTCACACTCTAGTTGCTATTCTAGTTCTAAATGCTCCACAGTTCTTTTGCAGGGTGAATACATAATGGAGAGCTGAACCAACCCCTCTCCCCTAGTTCTGAAATACGTAAGAGCTGTCAAGACAGTTTTTGACTTCTTTTCTTTTCCAGCTTAACCCACACTATCCAGAAGGTAATAATGAAGGAAAAGCTTTGGTAAGTGGAATTTATATGTTACATGTAATCTGGGAAATGCTGTATGCTTAGCCTAATAAAGCCCAACATGTGGAAGTCCTGTGTAGCTTTCCTTGTAGTTACATGTCACAGTCACTGGGATTGTCATTGGTATCCTGTATAAGGTAGAATGCAACTCAGAACTGTTGTTACACAAAGTTTTCCCTTGTGTAAAGGAGATGATAGGAAGCTTATTCAAATCCTGCATCAAACTGGGAGTAGTTGGAAGTCAGTTCTGCTTAGCGACTGCAGATGTGAAATGTATTATTGCTTAGCATGTCAGATGTGCTACCTCATGGCAAACACTCCACCCTCTGTAGCAAGCAACCCAGGGACAAGCGAGTCTGACTACTTAGGCACCAAAACCAATTCAGAGGCTCTGCGAGTGAAGATGAGCCCCCTTGGGGCATGTTTGTCAGTCTAGCATGGCTCTAAATCTAAGAGCATGCTGAGACTCTTTTCATTACTTGTACTGAATACGCGCAGGGAGATATTCAGGCTTAGACTGAGCCCTGCTTCACTTCAGGCAACTCTGCCACAACACCTTCACAAGGACCTAAGTTGTCCTTGCTGCAGTGTGGGTGGGTTGGACACGAAGACAGGTGCTTCCAGGCAGTCTGGGGCTGTTACAGGTAAAGACCTTTGTCTTGTACAGCGCTAAGAGTGAGCTAGCTAATTCTAACCAACAAGGCAAGGCCAGGCTTGTTGTAGTTTATAATGTGTGAAGGCAGTGGAGATAAAACTGTGAGAGAATCTTAAACAATTACTCCAAAAAGAATCATTCCTCCATCACAGTCATAAAATTGCCTTGAAAATGCTGAGATGTTAGAAAAAAAATCAATTTAATTTCTTTCTGTTTGCCTTCTGGCTTTTTTTTTCCTTTTTTAAAAAGAACACATTTTCAATTTTTTTTTTTTTTTCTGCATGGGGAAGATTATTTTCTTTTTTTATTTTTTTTTAATGAAACCCAAGATTCTGACATAATCATATGCCTCCAGCACTGTAATTTTAATAAAAATGAAGACTGTTGTAGGGGTTGGTAACGTTGGTTTTCCATCTTCCCTGGTATTTGGTATAACTAGTAACATAGCAATAACAGCTAAGCTGGCCAGAGAAATGACAATTCTCTTACGAAAATGCAGGAGTTCCAGCAGTTGTTCCTCTTTTGTATTGGAATGACATTCGAAGCCCCTGAAGCTTTCTGGCAGAAACTGAGATAAGTTCTAGAGTATCCCCTTGAGTAGGGTGCTTGCCTGGGAGTGCATAGGTTCATGCTCTTGCTTTGTGAACAGTGGAGCTGGGCTCCCATACAGCTCATCTGCATTAACATTTTAGTTCACCTCATGATGGCACCTCCTTCACTGCATCTCCTAATTATTCCCTGTGTAAGACGCTCCAGTTCATTGTGCAGAGCAATCTCCGTGTGTAAACTTGTGTTCTGTTGGATCAAAGGATCAAAGTTAAAAGATGCACATCTGGAATGTATTTACTGCGCTCTAGAGCATACGTGCCCAGCCCAGAAAACTAGAGCAGAACTAATCTGATGTTAGGCCCTCATCACGAGGGGTCCAAAAGTATTGTGCTGCACTGTATTGATTCCAACATAGTATACGGTCTCCAGCTGCAGCAATTCCAGTTTATCTAAATAGTTAAATATTCCCGGACTGGGTAATGAAGAAGGCACAAAGTGATCTGAACATGAATGTTAAAGATTACTTCTCTAACAATTTGGCTTAATCCTCCTGGGCATTGGTTTCAACTAAAATCCAAGACCAGAGAAATCTGACTGGACAAATGTTTCCACTGAAAATTTGATCAAAACTGGTTGGTGATCCAAACAGGTTCTCGGTGGAAATTTTTCTTCACACGGTCAGCAGTTTCATGTGAAAAATATTTTGTGAAAGAACTCCTGATAAGGTATGGTAACATCTTCATATAAATCCATGCCCACAGATGCTTTTAGCATGATAGAAATCCCTTTGGATCCTTCACCCCTTTATAGTCTTGTTGGAAACACCAGAAGTCAGCACTGGGTATTTTGAGTCTTCATTCTGGCCTTGAGCAACTGAGTAGAAAAGCTTCGCATCCCTGTGCAGGAATTTCTTCAATGTTACAGTGATGCAGGGTTTTGAGTTGCCCCTCAAAAGTATAAGAATCTTCAATGTTTGGAGTCCTTGAAGGGCCAGCCATGTCAGTCCTGTATCCAATACGCACACAATGCGCTATCTTCCCTTGCACCGTGGTTTTCGTGTGGTGCTACATCCGCCAGGTGACTGCCCAACTGACTCATTGCAAAGGCATCTTCTTTCTCATTTTTTGAACCAATTAATTTGAAGCGCTGCCTGTGAAGTAGATCTGCTCTAGAGTGGGAGGTGGAAGTGGACCTACCCCAGTATAATTTCAAGTCTGAGGAATAGGGAGATAGAAGAGGCACACTTGAATCCTTTCAGCTGAAGGAAGAGGCTGAGCCTGCAGCCTGTGGGATAAACGGGTTCCAGCTCCTTCTCTGTCGGCTGCGTTTTAAAGAAGGCACAGCCATCTGTGTGTTTTGTGCCAACCCTTAACGATAAATGTGTGATGGGGCTTCTTGAGCATGTTCACTGCCTGGTTTACAAGTCCTGATCGCAGTTGCTTAGGCAACTGCCAATTTTAGGAAGCAGGGATGGAGAAGGATTTTCTGTGGTGCAGTAGTGGGCATATGCACCTAGATTCTGCCCGGGTCTGTCTTTTTTGCCTTAAGTGACTTAAAAATCTAAAAGGGATTTTGGCTGCTGAGAACATAAATATTGCTGGAAGTCACCAGGGCTTTTGTTCCCCAGCTGTGTTTGGACCGCAGTTCCTTGCTCATTTATGGGCTGCTTCGTTGAGATTCCAGCCAAATTGTCTGGTGAAACACTGCTTTGATTTCTGGTAAAATTTAGCCTGACATTGAGTCGATTAATATTCTTGGTACATGTTTTTCCCACATCTAAACTCCAGAAGATTTTTTTTTTTTTTTATAACATAAAGACCTTTCTCTGATCTAAAGGCTGTATCAAACAAAGAAAAAGCTTTTCCACTCTTGAAGTCTAGGAGACTGTAATGTGTGGTGCATCAAAAAGCAGTGCTCGGTTACAGCTCCCATTAAATCCCAAACTGGTGTATTTTATGCTGCAAAGCAGTCCATTATTTCCAATCATGGAAATGTACAGCATCTAGAAGAACACTATAAACATTGGGGAAATGTCAAGCACAGCTGGGAGCGTGGCATTTGTTAGCGCCTTGGTATTAAAAAGCTGTCTTTGGGTAGCTACCTTAACTCCATTTGTCTGCATTTTCATGAGAGGGTGCTCATCCTAAGCAGTTCCAAACGGGGTCTTATTGTTGTTGAGGTTTTTCTTGGGATTGAGACTGGTATGTGTTAACTTTTCTTGTAAGGAAGTTGGACAGTTCTGCCATGGACTTCTTGGTGCAATTTGACGTGCCTCCTTTGACTTTTTTCTATCTATATTTATGAATGCCAAACAACAATGCGATTCAAAGCTTGCTTTCTTGCTTCCATCTCAAGTGATGTTTTTCCTGATAAACACTATAAATTCATTTTTTCTTTTTTTCTTTTTAATTGCCTTGCAGCAACTGAGTTTGTTTAATTAAAATTTCATAATGTATGGCACAGGTGATGCAGTTAAAACAATTAGAATAGATTTGTGGAATTTTTTGTTCAAGGCTGAAGCTGTAAACAATCTGAAAAACATGCTGAAAAAAAACCCAAAACCATCAGTTTTAAAATGGCAGTGTCTCTGCTTATATAAAGCCAGCAGTCAGACTGCTTGAGAGGCACTGCACTCGCTGGGGGAGAAGGGGAGACACGGATCCTGGCACATTATTATTATTCTGCTGCTGCACACAGGTCTGAATCAGCTCTGAAGACGCATACATTGTTTCTTACAGAATGTCTCTGGCTCCCAACAACAGAATGGCAACGTGATGTCTCTGCTAAAAATGCGATGACTCACAAATGAGTCAACAGCGAAGGTGTTATAGGAGGCTAACTGCTGTGCTGTCTGCCAGGGCTTCCTAACATGCAGGAGCAAGGCTGGCCGTTAATTTACTGGACTTTCCTTTCATACAGAATTTTTTAAATCATCTAACCAATGGAGTTCTGCTCATGCCACTGCTCTGAGAAAGTGCTGGTTTTTAAGAGCCTCCTAAACTGGGTTAACATATTGAGATACCACATTGTACTGGATTTAACAGGCATTTTCAGAACTCTGGCTGCTATTAAATTTAATTTCTGCTGAAATCTGTAGTGCAGCTTAATGTATTCATTCAGGAGTAGGGCATTATCCTTGTCTGTCTCCATGCCACAAGAGGTGTCTTTACCAATTGGAGCTGTAGATTGTATTTGCATTCGAAAAGGAAAGGTATTCCAGGCCTGGCTTTTTTTTTTTTTTTTAGGATTTTTTATTGTTCTTTGCAGGAGGGCCCCTCCATAAACAAAACCCTGTGTAAATCTTCTGAATATTAGGCATGCTACCCAGTTGTTCATGTGAGCTGTTTACTTTACAAGCCACCTGCTAGTTAGGGAATGCATAGGTTTTGCTAGGCAGAGCAGACTGCCTCTGCTCCCAGGACCATGTGGTGTTTAGATGGGGTCACTCTTCTGGAGGGTGTAGGTCCAAATCCTGCCATGCCAAAGGGGAACTGAATCTGTACTTCCTGCGTCCCTGTGAGTGGTTTCACCAGTGAACCACAGAGTGAGGTGATTCCACCTGAGGTGGATGTATGTCTAATGTGAGTCGCTACAGCTTGTGACTAGTTTGCCAGCAGCCTGGGACTATCAAAACTATTTTTTTTCTTAGTGAATTTACTATTTGCTAGAATTGTTTTACCCACAGTTCTTACACTTTTCCTCTGTACTCCTGGTGTGTAATTCACCTGCTTTTTGTGAGAGAAGTCTTGGGATTTCTTTCTTTGGCTGCCACCGACCCTTTCACCACCACTTCTGAAACTGTCCATTGGCTGCTGCTTCATACTGCTTCAAGTTGAATTTTCTTCCCTCTGTATTTGAGTCCCTTCTCATGTCTATTCCTCCCTTCTCTTTATTGGATCAGCTTTTGCTGGCTGCATCTGCCGGTATGCCAGTTTCTTACCTGTGCAAGTGTCATTGTTTTATTGCACTTAGGAATGCTGTGGTTTTGCTGTACCGATCATATTGTCTGATTAATCTGAATCAGTCTAACACTTTCCCCTTCTTTCAACTTCCTCATAGAGACTCATCAGCAAATTTAACACTGGCTAGATGAAGTGCAGATTCTGATGACTGCTTGCTAAATTTAATTAATCATTAGAAACTTTCTGTGTGTGTGTGTGCTCTCTCTCGCACAGTCATGTGTGCATGCACTCAGATGTAAATTCAGACACAGATACCAGGGCTGCCAAAAAAATGTATACACATTTTAGGAGCTGTTATCTGTGTATTGTTTTTTGAAGTTGAATTGAATTACGATAGCAATGTGTAGTATGAAGTTCACTCAAAGGATGGGGTTAATGAAATGAATGCTGGCATCACCATGCAACAGGTAGGGCAGTCTCAACAGGCAGGGCAGTAGTCGGAGAAAATAGCAGAAGCACAGCACTAGTTTGCCATAATCAGAAGTGTCTGGATGCTGATGGCAGTCACTCTGAGCACCTCTTGTAATTGCAGAAGTCCAACGTGACTTGTATTCATCTTTTGTTATGGGTATATATTTAGTATTACAATCTTAATACTGTTTATTCCTTCCTTAAAAATGTATATACATTTTTTTGTCACCTTCTGTATAAGTCTGTATTTTCGTGTGTCTTTCTCTGTCATGCATTCCCTCTATATAAGTTGTTTTCAGAGCTCTCAATGTCAGGATCACTTTTCATTACTTTTTTTTTGTTGTTGTTTTTTCCCAAAGACTAGTCTGTAAGACTGATAATTCTGGTTGGGTTATGAGGCATGTCTGAGATCATTAAACTATGAGGAGAGTTCTGAGGTTTTTGCTGGAGTCCAGTCTGGAACTATTGCACAGCTGTTGTGCAGGTCTGATTTTGCTCAGCTAAGCTTTGCGTTGCAGCTAGCAGCATTACAGACACTGTCGTGCCCTCTGTTGAGAGGGGCTTTGTCTTTTTCAGACTAGAAACTAGCTCTTGCTTGCCTGGCAGGTCTGATTCGACGGGTGCCAAGCCTGGCGGGCTGGCTTTAGGCCTGGTGAGCCAACTCCATTGCTCAGCAGCACCTCTGCAGTTGCTGGGGAAACTCATAAGCAAGCGGAGTAAGCCCCTAACTGCAGGAGGAGCTTCCCCAGAGAGCTGGTGGTCAGTATGAACTCCTGAAGCACTGGAGACCTGCCTTTCACTTTGGCTCTTGTCATACAAACTGCACGTGTGTTTGTAGGGTCAACACATGTAGATTTTCATTTGATGCTAAACTCTGACTTACACCTATTACATTCTTAATATCATTCCCCTGTAGTTTATCTGGCCTTCCAGTTTGAGTCTTATCCCAGGTTTGTAAAACAAAATATGCATGGAAAGCCCAAACAGACACTTTTTTTTGTGCTGTTTTCTCAATCCTCACATGCAGGTTAAGTTTCTATGTGTGATTTTGTTTAACATTTTTTAGGACTCTCAGAAACTGGAAGAATTTCTGAGAGGATCTTTTCCTGCTTTTTTTCCTACTGTTTCTCTCATTCATCATAGTAATGGGATGGAAAGATGGCAATTTTTTGGCTTGATAATGGAAAAAAAATGCATGTTTTGGAAGGATTCAAAAAGTGCCTTGAAATGAGATGATAACTAGGTATTTCTTACATAGTTTCACTCATCCTTGATTTTGTTGCTTAATCAATTGGCAATATGAATAATCAAAGCTTTGCCCCTGATTATCCCTTGCAGTTTGGTTTTAATCAAGGTACTAATGCGAACCAAGTGCAGTTGAGCCTCTTTGCTTTGCTTTGTACATCTCTGCCCTGGTGGTGCACTACAAATCATTGTAATAGTATTTCAGATTTCCAGTATTTGATTTTCTCTTTTGGCTTTCTTCATTCCTCTTTTCCTCTCCTCCCACAATATATCTGGTGTATGTGAAGGGCTCTGGGCTGCTGGTCTCTTAATTGGTAATTAGTCTTTTGTAACAGGTATAACTCAGTTGCCCTGGGGGAACAGCTTTTACTTACGGCAGTAATTCTCCTTGTTGCTGCATGGTTACAGGCATAGACTCTGTATTGCTTCTTCAAGCAAAGCGGAGGTCGGGCTTGGATTTAGAGAAGGTAGAATTTGGAGCCTCTGGAGCCAAGGGGTGTGTAGGTAACTGGAGGCGACGATGTCTGCACAGTGGTGCTGGGTGACGAAGTTTCCATGGACTTTCAGCAGTTGGTGGGAAGAAGATTGCCTGCTTAGGATGCACACACCTATTCTCAGGCACCACACAACTTTGTAAGTGCCTCTTGAAAGCTAGGCTCCTGTGAGGGAGTGAGATTCCCCAGGTTCAGTGGGCACACGCAGACCTGTGTTGGATCCAGCCTCTGCTGTGTTATTAGCCTGTGCTAAGATTTCTGATGCAGTCTAGGTCGTGCTTTGTGTCCCCTCTTTCCAATGCCTAATAGATCTTAATGGGACAAGTATTCTGGCTCCTCCTGTTTGGAAGATGTGCTGCTGTCATTCTGACTATATGAGAGGGAAAATAAAAAGAGCAAACTTAAATAAAATGTCTGGAATTAGGCAAATTGTTCACTTTTTTACTCACCTCTTCTCTTTTAGAAATTCAGTTTTCATTAACTCTCTTCTTTTACCTTTGGTCCTTTCCAAGCTAGCTCCGTGTAACTACATCTGTTGGGAGTGAAGGGTCTGCAATTGCCACAGGTTTTTGAAGTTGTAGGTGTCAAGTGATAATGTATACAGTACTGCAGTCTCTCTGTAGCTGGTGACCTGCTGTTGTTATAATGACTGTCTGAGACCCCGTGTGCCTGGGGCAAAGTGCATCCTTTGTGTTATGCTCTCCAAAGCCAGTCACAGTACATTCTTACTAGAATGTACAGGAAAAAAAAAATGCTATTCAGATGTATTACTTGCCCACAAGGTAATTGGAGAGTTTATAATGGGCCCTGATGCAAGCAAATAACCCTTGTGCCTAATCAGCAGAGAGAAGGCGACCTTCCTGCTTCAAAGAAGAAACGCCAAGCAGGGGAGAAGATTATGTACACTTTGGTCTCCGTGCCACATGGAAATGACATTGCATCTCTCTTTGAACTGGATGCCACCACTCTTCAGAGAGCTGATTGCCTGGTTCCAAGGTATAAAAAATAAAAAATAAAAATGCTGCATTGACAAGGTTTCTTCCTAGTATTATGCTGGTGAGTAAAGTAGAAAAAATCAAACACGAGCAAGTATTATCCTTCAGTTAAAATTTGAGGAGTGCTCGCAGATAAATAAGAGATGTATAAAACATGATACTGCTGCTGTGACTGGGTAAAATAATTATAAGGATAAAACAAGTGGCGTTTAAAGAGAGTCTGAGAAGAGAAAAATAATGGGCTAAATGTTGCACCGATTTATACGAAGGCAGAATTGAGCCGTGTGCACTGTTTGAAAAAACTGTGCTGCTGTAGATCTAACTGAATTGTTCCCAACAAAATAAGGCATATGTGAACTGCGTTTCAATACCACTGAGCACATTTATTATTCAAATTAAGTCAGTAATTGATTTCTAGGTTTTAATTCTGAATATTTGAAATTTCAACTGTCTTGCGTAGCTGAGGCTGGGTAGGTAAGTCTCACACGGTGTTGGCTGTGGCTGAATGGGCATGGAGGCACTTGGGGCTAGAGGTTATGAGGGTGGATTTTAGAGCTGGGTACCTGCAAATAGTGATGGATGCAACTTGGAAGTGTACTTGCTCTGCTAACTTGTGCCAGGTAATTTGGTTACTTGAACACTCAAAACCCATCAGCATGAAAGGGAGTGTGTAAATGAAGACCACAGTGAATATATTCACTGAGTAGAATTCAGAGTAAAAATTGTAATTGATGTCTCAGCTCTGCTTTTTGATAATACCACAAATTAGCGTATGGAAAGAATTTAGAAGAATCTCATGTCTGCTCTTTGTTCGCTTAATTTTCAGCTGAGAACTGATACTGTAAATGCTTGCTCCCTGGAACAAGGGTTTGCAGATCATAATGGTGAGGCTGTGCAACTGTGATCAGTTTTACTTCCATGCTTTTGTGCTATGACAGGTTGAACGGGCTTGTTACTCTGCAGAAAAAATAATAAGACAACAATTGTTTTTATTCATGAAATGTATTTCAATTCAGATAGGATTTTATAACAGTTTCCTTTTTAGTTTTTTTTCCTTTAAGAAATACTTTACTCCCAGGCTTCTGTAAATGTTTAAAAACAGCATTCTGCATAGTTCCAAGATGCTGTCCTTGCTGCAGCTCTATGTTGGATCAGAAAGAGGAGGGAGACAAGGGGAAAGGGTATTACCGTACCTTTTAGGTCCCCTCTGCCCTTTTATTATATGAGTGGCTGGTGTGACTCATGCTCTCACATCTCATGTCTTGATCATGTGTTACACCGCATCCCACCTTGCCCGGTTTAGCTCAGAACTGATCCAGAAATTGACCCGCTGTTTGCTTTGTTCTCCTTTAGGAACTCGTACGTGAGGCTGAGACATTTATGCACTAATACTTGGGTTACTAGCACTAGCATTCCCATAGATACCAATGAAGAGAGGCCTGTAATGCTGAAGGTAAACACTAATTTCTTGGGTTGAAATCGCAACCTCATTCCTGAAGTTCTCTGCTGGTGATCTTAACATACACAATATGCATAACTGGGTAAAGGTGAGAGAATCGCTTACCCTAATTCAACTAAAAACTATTGCAGATTGGGACCTGCCAAACAAAAGAGGACAAGGAAGCTTTTGCCATTGTGTCGGTTCCTCTGTCTGAGGTCAGAGACTTGGACTTTGCCAATGATGCAAACAAGGTCTTAGCATCAACTGTTAAAAAGCTGGAGAACGGAACAATAACCCAGAATGAAAGGAGGTTAGTGAGTTTTTTTTTTTTTTTGTTCTTGCTAAAATAGAGTTACTCATGGCATCATATTATCATGTTGTCACAGTAATGGGTAATAGTAATTCACTGTACCACTCTGCTGCTAGAGCAGAAGAAGGTCTTACAGGGACTAAGAGGTTGCCACAGTCGTCCCTTTCCTTCCTAAGAGGCACTGAGCTCTGCTCTCTGGGGCCGTCAACAGTGTCCGAGGGGACAGCATGGAGCTGTGTCAGGGGAGGGTCAGGGTGGGGGTTAGGAAAAGGTTCTGCACCAGGGGGTGGTGGGCATGGCACAGGCTCCCCAGGGCAGTGGGCACGGCCCCGAGCTGCCGGAGCTCAAGGAGCGTTTGGACACCGCTCCCAGACACAGGGTTTGGGTGTGGGTGGAGCTGGACTCAGTGAATCTTGTGGCTCCCTTCCAACTCAGGGTATTCTGTGATTCGATTTTTCCCTGCTCTCCATTTGTGTTTTACATTGTTCTATTATCTTCAGTCTTTATGTCCCTCCATGTTTCAGCCACAGTGCTATTAGAATGCCTTTTTTTCAGGTCTACCCATGAATTAAGGGATTTTATTGTACATTGTAGCCAAATGTTTCTCACGGCAAGTGATGTAGTTGGCTTTTTGTTTTCAGCTGTCTAGTAAAACTGAATATTAGACAGCATTTCTGACAGTGTTAATTTGTAACTTGCACCATACATCATACACAACTTTTTTTCTGGAAATGTTAATTTTTGGTGGTGAAACAATTTCTGCTGTCGGTTGAGTCCACAAGTAGTTTTTCAGTGGTAATTAGCACAGGTGGTTTAATATCAAGTGGAGAATTTATCTTAACAAGCAGATCTGTAATGGCCAAGGTATTAGTCCTCAGCCTTGGAAGGCCATTTCATTCATTACTGAGTGGAATCAGACTGGGATACAGCATAATCAAGATGTGACGTGCCTGTATTAGCCGTGCACTGCTGTGTCACTGCAGTCCAGTATTGTCAAGTCCCGGTGTTGATGGACTGGTACAACGCGTGTGAAATGTTTCAGAGCAATTTCACAATAATGCCATTATTTGTTTGTTCCTGTGATTTTCGCTGGGAAAAACACTCTTCTTTCCTTGTCATATTACCTTGCTGCTTGGGTAAGTAGGGACTGCAACAATTCGCTCCTGGTTGATCCACCCTACATCTGCCTTTCCTGCTTTTTCTGTTAGAGAGGTACCTTGTCCTGGGGACCTTGCTGTTCTCCAACATCCGCTAGGGTGTTGAGGTTTTTAAAGGCTCAGTTAGAGGGATTAGCAGAACATTACAGCCTTCTTGTGCGTAATAGAAGCTTTCTGTCTGGCTCCCAGAGATGACTTTGAAAATCTGCTGAGCATCTCCCTGCCACTTTCATAGCGTGCCTACAGGTTTAGCAATTGCAGACTAATTGTTAGCCGTATTCAGACTGCTTCTGAAAGGTAGGAGACATGCTGGGTTTTGTTTGTGCAAGTGTCATTGAAATCTGTGGTCATCCACACTTCTCTCTGTGTATACTTGGCAAGGTATGTTAGTAGCAAGGTGGCAATGACCTGTATTTCCTGAAGATAGAAGAGAAGGAATTGCCACTGTCTTTGTCCTTTTTACCATTTACCTCTGCCAAATCTCTTTTTTGTGTGTGTGTGTAGGAAAGAGCAAGTGAAACGAATGTGTTTTTCTCCAAGTCATTTTTTCAATATTGTAGTGGCAGAATGCATATATTCCTCTAGTTGAGCGTGTTATCTTGTTTCATGGGCCAATGTTACTAACTTGCTGGTTAAAATCATTGCTGGCCTGCATAAGAGTGTCTTTCTACTGTGTCTGGGCCTTGAGGACAGCTGGTAGAGATTTGGAATTTCTGAATTCTCTGCATGAATTCAGTGTCCTACATTTTTCTCCTGTTTTTCCCCCTGGTTGCTGTTTCATGTCTTGGTAAACGTCACTGTAATGGATTCAAACCTGTGCAAATCTAAGACCTGGAAAGCTTATGTACATGTCAAACTTAGTTTTGTAGTGATTGAAGTTCTGCTACTGGATAGAGCTTGTTCTAAGATGTGATTTTTTTTTCTTAATGAATCCTAGCAAGTGTTGAATGTCTGTGTATAATGATGATTTGTCTATTCGTTCTAGGTTTGTAACCAAGTTACTAGAAGATCTGATTTTCTTTGTTGCTGATGTGCCTAACAATGGGCAGGAAGTTTTGGATGTGGTCGTTACTAAGCCAAACCGGGAACGACAAAAATTAATGCGGGAACAAAATATATTGGCTCAGGTATATCCTACTGTATTGGTAACTTGCATGTATTTACAAATAGATTGCAGGAGAGAAGGAATTTATAAAAATGTTGGTTTTAGGTAATTTGGCTTATACCATCTTGGGTTTGTGTGTAACTGGAGTGGTTAGATATGGAACTCGTTAGCCAAGGCTCATCTCTCCATCAGGTAGAAGCACAAGGGACCATGTTTGCTGTTACTTTCTCATAATTCTGATGACTTTTAAGACTTCTGAGGCTATATTTACTAACAAACTTGTACTCTTTCATGCTTGATTTATCTAAAGTTAAGACACTGAACTGACAGTGTTTTAAGCTTGGGATAGCAGTCAAGAAAAAGTAGTGTCAATCAAGTTACTGGGGAAATGCAAAGCTCAGTGCCTAAGTTGTAATGTCTGAGATTACTGTTGCCCCCCTGTCCACCTCGTGTTCAGTGATGTGTAGATTATAAGGGGAGTGATTGTCTTCTGGGTTGGGTCAGTAGGTGCTTTGCGCTCATCCTGTCAGAGGACAGCGGCAGCTGTAGGTTAAGGGAAAATCCTGGTTTGATTTTCATCCTCGGTGATTTTGATTTTGAACAGATATTCGGGATCCTCAAAGCTCCTTTTAAGGACAAAGGTGAAGGATCAATGCTGAGACTTGAAGACCTCGGTGACCAGAGATATGCCCCATACAAATACATGTTAAGGTTATGTTACAGAATTCTCAGACATTCCCAGCAGGACTATAGGAAGAACCAGGTCTGTGTTATTCAACATAATTTTTCTTCTAAATTTTGTAATTATATATCCAGCGTCTGATCTTGCACTCTGCACTTGCAAGGGTGATTCTGTGATAATTTTGTCATATGGGATAGTAAAAGAACTGGGCTTTGTGTAGGTTAGTAGTACAAAAGTCACTCACACAGCCTCATGGTGACAAATAGTGTTTTTGTTTTATAGGCATTTTTATATGAATGGAATGATCAGCACTGAATGTCATAGGTTCATCTTCCTGGCAGGCTTCCTTGTATCTGCACAGGCTCTGGCTGAGATCAGGGTCCACGGCTTCCGTCACGGACTCTGGGTTATGAAGTGGGAAGGCTGCAAACCTCTCTGTGTTTCTCTTGCTTAAATATTTGTGTAGTGATGGCAGCAAGTCAAACCAGAAGCTATTCTACCAGATACGCGGTTTCCCACTGCTGGAGGCTCCCCATGAACATGAGATAATTCAGAACATGGGACTGAGTGCTTTGTAGGTTGCAGCACAGAAAAAAACCTTAACTAACTTTAATAGGACTAAAGGGGCTGAAGGTAAAAGGTTAAATTGTTATGTGGGGCTTCTTTTGGTTTCTTTCTAACACTTTTCAGAAATATTTTTGTCTTGGAGAAGGGAGAAGAGGAGAGCAAGAAAGTTTCTTAAAATCATACAAATTTTGTTTCTCCTTTTTAAAAAAATTAGTTGCTGTTTCTTGAATTTTGCATGTATTTATATGGATTTATTTATTTGGTTTATGAAAGAGTAAGAAGAGTTAGTCAATCCTAATATTCTTCTTGGAGTACATGTTTTAGGTGTTTAGATGTTCCTTTGTTCAGAGCAGTTTAGAGAGAAAAGTTTTGAGGATTATTTTGATTGTTAATGGAGATGGAGATGCTTCTGATTCTAAAAGAGAAACATTACTGCTTAACAGATCATCATGGGGATTTTCATTTTTTCAGGAATATATTGCTAAGAACTTCTGCGTCATGCAGTCCCAGATTGGTTACGATATTCTGGCAGAAGACACCATCACAGCTTTGCTGCACAACAACAGAAAACTGTTGGAAAAACACATCACGGCTAAAGAAATAGAGACATTTGTTAATTTACTCAGGAGAAATCGAGAGCCAAGGTTTGAAGTGGTCCATGCAACGTTCTTTTTCTGTATGGATAGGCTTTTATATTTGTAACAGCAAGGAATCTGCCTGCTATTCATTATTATGTAATCCCTCTTCCAACTAATTTTTTTTGACCTCACAGACAAAAAAAAAAGTGTACACTGTCATGCTAGAAAATGTCAGAAATACTGTAATTCTTGAGATTTGACCATATCTGCATTTCAGATCTAAAGCTTGGTGAAAAGTGAGCTTTATGCTTTGCAGAACACTTCTGAAAATTTGTTCAGTTTAGTTCAGATTTGTTTAGTTCAGATTGGGTCAAATGAACAGAAATTTTAATTTTTCATAACTCTGCTGCTCCTCTGTGAAACTGCCGTTTGTGCTGGTTCTCCTGCTAACAACCTTGGAGAGAGTGACATAGATGTCAATTTAACTGAGCTTTTACTAATCAGTTTTCCTGCAGGTCCTGATTGCAAGTCAGAGCTGAAAGGGGCCTAGGATGGCGAAGATCCCAGTGAACACGTTTTGTAGACCAGATTTTGTTTCAAATAAAAAAAAAGTTCTGACTGAGCTAAGTTCAAGGCCAGAATTTTTTTTTTTTATCAGCTTTAGGTCAGAGTATGAATATATTTTCTATTAAAAAATCAATTTATTCTAACCTTTTCATTGGATTTTCAGCTGTAAAAGTACCAAAGCAATACAAATATAAGAAATTAAGCAACTGAAGGCCAAATAATGTCCTCAGTAATTGTGAATACCATTTTTCTGTTAGCAATATAGGATCTTGCTCAATGTCCAGGTGCTTTAATGTTAGAATTATTCTTTGCCTATCTGCAGCCGTGTTGACTTACCCTGTAATCTTATAGCCTCTCCTGTGCTCTATTGGGTTTGGGCAACACGGACAGTGGAAGCTTCATGAGATCAGCTGCCTCTCAGAACGGAATGGTCCTTGTGTTTATTGGCAACCTGACGTCACTTTTCTGTGCCGGAGGATATTTTAGTATTGCTGCATATTTAAATTTTGTTTTAAAATATGCTCTCACTTCTTTGAGGCTGAAGTCCAAGAGCAGTTAAAGTTTGAAAAATGCACCTTGCCAAGGTGGTGCAGTCTGACCACTAAAGACTGGATCTTATGGCCTTTATTTACATGGAGAGCCTCACAGACTTTTGCAGCACTGCTTCTGTGAGTAAGGATTGTGGCAGTATGCTCTAAAAAAATGAGCTACAAAATATAAAACCTTTCTCCATTTTAGCATTGGAACAATTAGAAGATGGTCAAGTTTTTTGCCTGAATTTCCAAGGAAATTGTGTATATGCTCTGTGTGTGTACCAGCTTCTATCTGTTTTGTCACTGTCTCTTGAGCCCCTTGCCTACTTTTAGCCACATTTGCTACAGGAGCGATAGGCTCCAAGATGCTCAGTTCCTAAAAATGTCATGAAAAGAAGAGGCTACATGGAGGAAAGAGGCCCTTTTTATAGTCCAAGGAGGGAAATGCTGCAGTGCGAAGTACATGAAAGAAGAACAGGAAACTGATTCTTTATCAATGTCCCAAGTGCAAGGAAAGCCTCAGCACGAACCTTGTTAAACATCAGAAGGCTGCCCTCAGAAATATTGCTCAGCTTAATCTGTTGTGAGTTGCAATAGTTCAAATGAGCAAAGACTGCATTTTGATCAATCTCACAATGTATGCTCTCTTTAGTGTATTAGTGACGGATGCGAGAGATTTTCAGAGTAATGTGGCTGTGCGGTATTTAAAGTCATGTGTTCTGTTGCATCTGTGTTTGTTGTTTTTTTTGACTGCACAGATTCTTGGATTATCTGTCAGACCTGTGTGTATCTAACACCACAGCAATACCAGTAACTCAGGAACTCATCTGCAAGTTTATGCTGAGCCCAGGGAATGCTGACATTCTCATTCAGACCAAGTGAGCATCCATGATCAGAACACATCTTGTTCTTTGCTCTGTTGTTAGATTTGTAGCAGTTTGTTAGTGGCTCTGCTGTGAATATTTTGTCTGTGCAGGCTGATTTCGACACAGATGGACAATCCCTTGGAATGCCCAGTCATCTCAGATGACATTGATGAAGAGGAAGTGTGGCTCTACTGGATAGACAGTAACAAGGAACCTCACGGCAAAGCCATCAGACACCTGGCTCAGGAGGCAAAGGAAGGCACCAAGGTTGATCTAGAAGTTCTTACCTACTACAGGTAAAACTGCTTATATAAAGAGATGAAAATATAAACTCTTCATGGAGCCTGGTGCTGTTCTTATCCTCTTCATTTGCCAATATTGAAAGAGGAAAATGGCTCATACCAGAAACTGGTACTCATATCAGTTGAGTATGAAACTCCTACTCTGAAGAAGGAGCGTTCACAGCATCCTGGGGTTTAGAAAGAAGATGGGGTCATGGAACAGTGTCTTACACAGATTGAAAACAAACTGTTTAAATGCTTCAGCCTTCCACTGAACAATGCTTCCTTTGAGTTTCAAAGGGAGCCCAGTCTTTATGGGGACTGGAGCCTGACATGAACATTTTTAATGGCAAGTTGGTCCCTTGGTTAGCAAGTCACTCTTGATAATTTTTAGCATTTACATTGCAGAAGCTGACACCAGGCTTGTAAAGTGAGATACTGAGCTTCGTTGTTTCATGGTATTCAAATAAATCAGTTGGAAATATGGTAATATTTTTCTCAAAGGTACCAACTGAACCTCTTTGCAAGAATGTGCCTGGACCGCCAGTATCTAGCCATCAACCAGATTTCTGCACAGCTGTCAGTAGACTTGATCCTACGATGTATGTCTGATGAAAGCCTCCCTTACGACCTCCGGGCTTCTTTTTGCCGGCTGATGCTACATATGCATGTGGACAGAGATCCTCAGGAATCGGTGGTACCCGTCAGATATGCCAGATTGTGGACTGAAATTCCTACTAAGATCACCATCCACGAGTGAGTTGAAAGTGCTGCAAAATACAGAACAAAAGCATTTTGTAGGAGTTAGTCTCAGAACAAAATGGTTGCAGCTGTCTAGAGTCAACACAACATGTACATAGAAGGGTATTTAGTTGCAGAACAATGAGCTATTAGTTATTTTGGAAACTTCCATGGGTAGCTTTACATGGAAATAGAATCATGGAACCATCCAGGTTGGAAAAGACCTTCAGGATCTGAACCATCAACCTGACCTACCAAGTCCCATCACTAAACCATGGCCCTTAGCCACATCTTCAGTTTTACTTCACTTTATTTGCTCGCTCTATTTCTCTTTTACAGAACAAGCTGGAGATAAAATGGAATGGCCTTTCCTCGAAAAAACTGAACTTGAAGTAATCAAATTGTGTCTAACATCACAAATTTGCTAGGTTGGAATTAGATGATGTTTGGAAGTCCATTCCATTCCATTCTCTGGCTGATGAGCTGAGATTTAGTGACTTACTGAGTTGCCACAGCATTATTTAAGAGTGCAGTCTGTAAGAACCTTAGTATTTTTCTGTCTCTGTTATTCCCATGCATTGCAACCCCTCCCAGTGCTCCCAGCATTGGAGGGAAAGTCTGTGCATTCTGTCTGCCAATTTTGCATGTCTATGTGGAATTAGTTGACTTCTACCTCTCTGCCCCTTCTCCTTGCAGAGAACTGACAGGGATTTTAAAGCATCATGATTGGTTTGGTTATTCTTTAGTGCCAGCTGATCCTGATTTTCGAGGTGTTTAATTTTCCTTCCTTCTGTGCCTTGCGTTGTAGGTATGATTCTTTCACAGATTCTTCAAGAAATGAAATGAAGAGGAAATTTGCACTAACTATGGAATTTGTGGAGGAGTACTTGAAAGAAGTTGTAAACCAGCCCTTTCCTTTTGGTGACAAAGAGAAAAATAAGCTTACATTTGAGGTACTTCTCAGCTATCTGCATCCTAATTTACAGTATTCCTTCCCCTTTCAGCTAGGTGAACACTGGTTCTTTCAATATAAAGGCACTTGCAGAATAAATGTCCTAATGAAGCACCAGGTTCTAATTCCAGTGTTCTCGTTGATGCCTGTTGCTGCAGAAAATAGTATTACTGCCTTCTGTCAAACAGCTGTGTTGTTTCCATCTTCTCCTGAGACTGTTGCATCGCAGTGGCAGGAGAAGGAATGTGGGGAGGGGGTGAATAGTGATTTGCTCTTTCTTTCTGCATTAGAGCATCAACGTGCAGGGATTTTTCAGTGTAGGAAGGTACTATTCTCTGTGTAGGACAGGACTTTGAAGGAAATACTCTGAATAATCTAATCCTGCATTTCAAATACTGTTTGAAATTTGTAACAGGAACTTCAGATAGGCCTAAATCATGTGGGTTCAAATAGAATTGAATAAAGGGGAAATGCTTACAGCTTCTACAGTTCTTCCTTCAGTGTACCTCCAGGGCTTTGTTGCTTCTGCCTCTGGTTGTCTGAAATCACCTCCGTTTAAGCTTTCCACAGTCATCTGCTGTTGTTTTGACTTCCATCTTCT
>VXAV01001845.1:86512-97831 GCA_013399715.1 Alectura lathami
TTTCCTCACAGGTGGTACATCTGGCTCGAAACCTCATATACTTTGGCTTTTATAGCTTTAGTGAGCTTCTCAGACTGACCCGGACACTGCTGGCAATTCTAGATATTGTTCAAGTTCCTATGTCGTCATACTTCGAGAGACTGAGCAAGTTTCAGGATGGAGGTGAGAGAAGCAACAAAGAATTGCTCATGTCCTATCAGAGCTCATATCACTGTTCTCCTCTCTGATTTGACTCACCAACAGGACTGCATTGCAGGATGCATTACGATAGTCAGCTAAAAAGGAATCTTTCTGAACAGAGCTGCAGACTTCATGCCTTGTGGTTATTGTGTTGATGCCACTGCTCCTTTGCTTGTTTAGAACTGAACTTTCAAATCCGGATCCAGGCTTCAGTGTTTCTTGAACCGACCATCCCAAACAAGTACAGAGATAGCATTTGTCTGGGCACCACAGTGATGCTGTCTCATGCATTGCACAAGTATTTTTTTAGTCTCCTCATCTCTTAAAAAGAGGATACAATGTTACTGGTCCAAGAACTGCAGAAGCACCAGATGAAGGAAGTCCAGATGAGGCCATCATCTCCATCTGTCTGTCAGTTTAGAATATTCCTTTAACTAGACCAGAGTGCCTAACTGACAACCCCAGGATAATATCGTGTGTCCCACTGCCTTTTATACCATAGCTTAAAAGTGGCTGTGCTGTGTAGGCTTAAAGATAGCACTGAAGTTTTGCTGAGGGGAGGCAAGTGTTCTTACGTTGAAATAGCTGTAAGACTTGCTGGAGAGGCCTTCTGCAGTATTTGATATAAGAAAGGGACCTCTGTCTGTAGATGGTCGTCTGTTGTCTTCAGCCTCCCTCTTCTTTTCTGATTGGCAAGACATAAAACATAAGCTGTGCAACTTCACTTTGCAGTTGATACTCAGAATGATCCTGAATGTCTGACTGCTGTGCCCAAGCATCTTACCATTCCTCTTTCTTTCTCAAGAAGTACAGACTTGGACATCTTCATAGCCTAATGCTGTCCTACAGCACAAGGGTGCATAATTTAGGAGCAGGTTCATACCACCTACTCAATAGTTTTGAGCACCCAGCTCACATAATTTCATTGCCTGAAGAGCATACTTCATGTGTGAAAAGATGCTTTACTCAAGCAAAACAGTGCTTTTCATTAAGAAAAGACATGCAAAAACCAATCAGCATTACTTTTAGTGGCAGATTAAGATTAGAGAAGGGGCTCAACAAGAAATCACCAGGTGCTGTGCTGTGGTTGGCTGCTTCTGTGTCTGGTCTTTTCAGACTTCATGAACTTATTCTTGAGCCCACGGTAAAGTGCTGAAAGTGCTCATGTTTTCTGTCTTGGAGTGGGGGTGGTGTTGGGGTGAGCTGGAGCTTCTGTGCCTCAGCATATGTTGGATTGTAAACGGTGCTGAGGCTGAGTGAGTCTTGGCTCAAGACTGGGCTTGAATCTGTGTTTGCTTAATACCTTGCTGTGTTAGGGTTGCTGGAGTACACCTGTGTGTGAGCAATGATCTTATGTCTGAGTGATGTTCTTTTACTTCTTTGTTTTCTGGAGAAGGGGAAAGACCATGGGTCTGATTTCACAGTGCTTTGCATCTTGTGCGGTCACCTCCAGCCAAAGAAGGAGGATCCCGAAAGTGTTGTTATCATAGGTCCTATGCATTCTGGATCCACCTGTCCACCATGGATCCCAAGAAATGAACACGATCCAACAGAGAACTTGATCTCAGGAATTTGATCTAGATCCTCCCTCACTCTGGCAGTAAGAATTGCTTACCAAGCTCAAAACTGTAGGTATACATTGTTTCAGTCTTACAGTACTTACAAGATTGTACTTACTCCAAAAGTTCCCCTTCCCCTTTTACACAGATATTCTCTCTCTTATAAAATGGAGTCATTTGGAACATCTGTTAGTTCATCAGTTACCTGTCTTGGCTTTTTGTTGTCTCTTTTAATTTACAATACTCATCTCTTAGGTTATTAAGTAACGAGTTACAACAGAAAGCAGCTCAGCCTGTTTTTTGAAATACATATTGGCATTGTCTTGAGTCAGGACACTGCTGTTTTTCCAGGGAGTGTTTTCTTATTCATAACTGGAATAATATACAAAGAGATGGAATGTTCCCTGCTCTCATTCAGGAAGGTAGGACCTCTCCCTCCAGTGAGACAGGGGCAGGGGTGACCTCTTCTTGTCTTTAGAAGAGGTCACATTCTGCTCCCTCACATCTCTTCAGACTGTGGCAAGGGTCTCACTCCACAGCATGCTCTCTGTCAGGTCCAATATTTTCAACATTCCTATTGGCATTACCTTGGAAGTTAGAGTATTGCAGGTAGGTGTCCCTCCAACTGCTCCAGGGATGTGCAGGTTTACACATATTCTTTCGTACTGAAAGTTAGCTTCTATGACTTGCAAAATTAATTGTGTTCATTTAAAAAAAAAAAAAAAAGAGAAAGAGATATCTGTTCTGAGACTGATGAATTAATTGGTATAAATAAATATGTTCAAGTTTTATCAAACACTGAGGTCTTGATCCTTCAATTCTAATGAGGAAAGTGCTACAGAAAAGAAGCTTGGACTCTGTACATTTTTTCATCACTATCTTGCTGTAAATTTACATAGATTGCTATTAAGTGGATGCTTAGCAGCAGTATTTTGAGAATAATTAGGCCTACTCAGAAATGCAGTTGATTTGCAGGTTCTAGGACAAGTGACCTGTGAAGAGATATGACCAAGTGGAAAAGTCACGTAACTCCTATTCTGCAGCACCAGAAGATGCAATGTGGCAGCTTAATAGAAAGTTAAAAACTTTGGGTAGGATCTGCTTATTTTACATTTTAGTTTTGTTCAAAATATTGATTTCTAAGGGGAACTCAGTGCTGCGTGAATCTGGGGACAGACCGTATATCCCGCCTTTCCATGATCAGCCTCAATTTGTTCCAGGCCAGTAGCAACAAAAGCTTCCTGCATCTGATTCTCATAACGTGGAGTTGTATGGTTTGGCCACTGCTCTGCATCATGAAATCTATGGTCAAAATTTTAAGAACGAATAAAAATCGTAAGGGTAGGGAAGAATGTGGTGGGTCTTGGCGGTGGGAATTCGCTTGAAATTGTGCACTCCAAAATTGGAATACCCAAATTCACAACTGGCATTCTGAAGTCTTTTTCCCAGTTTAATATTGTTCCTTATATTTATTTTAGTAAAATTATTTACTAAGTAAGGAGGTATATATGTCAAGTGTTGACCTGTTGAAGCAAATCTTCAAAATGAGATGCATTTTAAGGCTTGGTGGAAGTTGCATAAGACATAATTAACCTTTTAGTTCAATATATTCTTTTCTATCCTTATCTTAAATTTTGAGTCACGTTGATGGCTGAGGTGGCCTTGATGTTGTGAGCAAGTTTCTCTATATTGGTTCTGAAAAGTTACTGAAACTATCCTTACGTTATTGTTAATGTTTTGCCTTACTGCCTTTAAAAATCTTGATTTTAATGCCAGTGTCAGTTACCGTATCCAGAATTAAGTCAGTATGCGTGTAGTTCTCAGGTGATGGAGATGGGTTGGGGAAAATTGGCTAGAAACATTTGTGAGATGGAATACTGGAAAAAGAAAAGATTTGTGTTTTTTTGGAAGCTGCTTACCTAGATTGCATCCTAAAAATGAATTGACTTGGAAATGTTGCAGCCACCGTCTGTTTTCAATCAGCATATCATAACTTTGAATAATTTTTGATTATTGGAACCTTTTTTTTCAGTTTCTTTTTTCTCTTTTAGATTCTAAAAATTATGGGGTTTACAAAATATACTGTGTCTTAAAGAGACTTTTTTGTTAAAGTGACGACTTACTTGGTAGTGCTGTCATTCTGGCACCTTTCAAGAACATTATAATCTCTTACAGTTTTAATTAAAAGTAGAGTAATTGCTTTTCTAGTAAGTGCACCCTGCTGTATCATTCCCAAATCAGGAGCCAATCTGCCTTGTCCAATAGTGGTAATTTATTTTCTGGGAATTAAAATGCACATCTTTCTCTGTACGCGACTGGTCTTTCAGAGGGCTGATTTTAGTCAAACTGTGCCGCCGCAGCATATGTTGGTTCTGAAGGGTGAAATGACATGGTAGTATTAACAGGCAAACCACGTTTGCCATGCAGCTCAGCGTTATTTAGTTAACAGCATTTGGAAATTGGGGTAATGACATGCAAGGAGTACATCCACGAATTTAAGCTGTATATGTCTTGAGATGCAATTTGCTGTGCTGGGCACCAATTTGAAAAAGCCATCAGTGGGACAAACCTGGGTTATCTGCCATGTAGATCTTTCCCACAGGAGCTCTACATTAATGGCTAAAATTCTCTTTCATCAGTAAGAGCCTTTCAGTTCCTTTTGGTTCCAAACAGGAAGGTTACATTCATTCTGTTTGACAAACAAATTTAAAAACTACCTGTAATAAGCTCCAGTTGCTCCTGCCTGTGTGGTTCTCGCATGAATTGTGTAGCTGATGGTTCAACAGATGTCTCTTTTTACCTGTTCAAGCCACTAACTAAATATCCCTGCTCCTTCTCACTGTGTCTGGATCTTCGGTTTGGTAGCACATCCTGCCTGTAGACTGAAGGGAGCAAAGGGTAAAGATGTGTCCATAGGTGTCCCAAGATCTTGGAACACATCCTTGAAACATGTCAGGAGAAGTCTGACCCCTGTGTCATGCTGCAAGTTTGCTTCTTTGTTGTGATGTACCCTCAAGGATTTCACCTTGGCAGGAGTTGGGATGGGGGAGTCCCATCTCTTGTGAAGGGTTCAGCAGCAGTGAGCTGCCATTTCTCTGCATGGAGTACCTGTGTGTCTGTGTGCCAGGGGACTGTTGTCCAGTCTTCTGCCCATTTGGCGCGTCTGAACAGTCTGCTTAGCTCTAGGCTGCGAGTAGAATGCAGTAAAGGCACCAGTAGTGAGGACACCGCTAGAACAGCACTGGGAACAAGGCTGGACCTGCCATTTTACTGTGCCACTGGGCCCTCTGTCCCAAGAGGGACCAGATTTCATCCGGAGCTATTACGAAGGATTATATCGTTTCTCAGTCTCGCATCTGTGTCTGTTAGCTGCTCTTCGCTATTTTCCCATTCCCATTTTTACCATTTATCTTCGCTCTTTATTCCTTCACTCATCATGAGGCTGATGCATTAATGTGATTCCAGAGGCCATTGCTCTTCTAGAAATTGATATCTGCTCCATAGATGTAACTCAGCTGGAAGGCTTGATTCCCATGATGCTTTTTGCCATCAAGGCCAGCATGCTGATGCGCGTTCACGGTAGGAAAGCTGTATTTTTGACTTTGCTTTGTGGTTTTGGGGATAGGCAACATCAGCAGGATGTCAGGAGAAGGTGAGGTTTGGTGGAGCTTCACCATGGCCAGGCAGTGGTGAGTTTGCATGCTAAAAGGGAGGGTTTGTGGATGTGCTGTCGTTGAGTGGAGGTTGGGGTGGCCAGATTTGTTCAGCAAATGTATGTGCATTGCGTATTGGTATTTTATTTTTCCTCATTAGTTCTGAGGGTTGTAAAAACTGTAGAAGTGTCCTCACCTTCTGCCATTAATGTAGCACGTTAGGTTTTCTGTGAGGCTCACCTGAGGTCAGCTAGTTGTTGAGTGATGAAAAATGGCATAATGAAGAAATAAAGTGTGATTCTTGGCCTGTTTATGGTAGGTTCTGCAGTCTTTATGAGCCAATGCTGTAGAAAACTTGTAAAAATTAATACCTCTTTCACAAACAGAGCTGTAAGGCTTAATGCTTCTGGCAAATAATATATAGCTCTAAAGGGCCTGAAATAAAATGTGTTCCTTTAGGTACTGAACTGTTATTATATGTCTTAAAAGTGGCTGTAACTTTTCACACAGAAAAAATAAATCACGCGAAGCAATGTAGCCAAATCAACAAAGGCAAAGAAACTTAGTGCTAAGGCTGCCACAGGGTGTTCAGTTTAGCCCATGGTAACTAGGCAGAGCTGCACATAGAGTTTTCAGCCAGAGGGTCCCCACAGCCTGGCACTGCTGCATGCTCGACAGTGGCACTGAAGCTTTTTTAAAAGCTGGTGGTGGAGCAGTAGTGCAGGTCTCACTGAAACCCACAGAGTCGAGGCCATTTGGAGTCAGGGCTCCTGTGTCAGCTGTCGCTTGGAGAGCTGTTATGAGTGCTGTCTTAAAACCTAGCTGGATGTGCTGACGCTGAGGCACGGCTTGAGCAAGGTCGGCTGTGCTGAGTACTGACTTTGATGATAGTAAAAGTTCTGGATTTTGAGCGACCCACCAGACATCTCCTAATGTAGCAGTGAGCTTCATGGGATTGCAGATGGAGGAGGAGGCATGAGAGGCTGTGGTGAAAGAAGCGGGCCTGGCAGGAAGGGGCTCAATATGCCGATGTTTCTGGGGAAACAGGAATGGTTGTGGTCAGTCGCGCAGTGGGGGCTCTGTGTGGTGGCAGGCACTAGTGGCCTTCAGGCTGTAGGTGCTGAGGGATATCTGAGTGCACCCTTCTGATGCCGTTGTCTTTTCTTTCTTTCCCCTTGGACAGCATTGAAGGCAGAGGAGACTGACTGTAGGGAAGGCCGGGTCTCTTTGTATCATATACAAGGCCTGACTAAGCCTTGAATCACCTCCGAATGAGTGGTAATCTGTGAGGGATCAAATATAGGGGTTTTTAGTGCGGAATGATGGTGGTAGGCAACAGCTGATGCAGAGAACATAACTTTGAAATGGTATTAGGTATAGCTTCAACCATGTCTTCTGTGTTGATCTTCCTTGGAACCCAGCAGCAATTTTCCTTGATCAAGACTGGGAGAGGTGGGACTCCTTGTGCACCAGCTGGGGTGCTTGGGAGGGACACGAGAAGATTGCTTAGGGTTCTTGCAGTCCTTGAGAATGTTTTGGCAAGTGGGAGGAGGCTTATGCTTCATGGAAGTAGAGCAGGGAAACCTCTAACAGAGTAGTTCTTGCAGCTGCCAATGCGTCGTACAGATGGGACTGATGTTGCTTTGTATCTAGGGATTCAAGCCGCAGCTGAACATTAGCCAAAAGCTTCTTTTGGGAATGGTGGGGAAAGCAGAAGGAACTGAGGATGAGCCATCTGCTCAGTGTGTTAAGGAAAAATGGCTTTCAGAATCTATTGAGTCTCTTGATTTCTTTGCTGTTTGGAGCTGATATATCCTGTGGGAGTACTGTGGTCTAGAAGCATCCCCATGTTCAGAAGAGGAGGAGTTTCTAAGATGTATGTGAAAACATGTGAGGTCGTAGGGCAGCTTTTTATTCACTGCAGTCCTTCAGCCTCTGCGTTTGATTGTCTGGGGAGTTAAGGGCTTTTCTAGTAGCACATGCTCTGTGGTTTCCGTCCGGCTCCATTGGAACCAAAATGCTTTCTAGAAGATACTTGGAAGAAGTTGAAGCATCTGATTGTTCATCAGTCTTACTGAAATCATGCTCAGAGAGTTGTCTTTCTAACTTCCTAATTCAACAGAAAATGGGAAGAATGCCACATTTTTGCAAAGCGTTTGACTCGTCTCCCTTTTTTCCCACTGTTTATATATGCAAGGCTGAACCATGTGTTGTTCAGGTTAGTGAGGAGTTGTTGGAGCATTAGGCACACATACGTTTATCTTCATCTGGCCATTTAGTACCAGATTTCCTGAAGAATCCCTCCTATCTCAACTCCTATTTCATTCCTTTGTTTATAGAAGCATTAAGCACCCAACTTCCCCAGTCCCTAGTGAGGGCTGTGGGGTGTTAGAATACTGCTGAAATTGTAGGCATCCTTCACACTTCTGAGCAGGGAACTGTGCACTGTGGAAAACTGTTTCAGCTGCGAAGTGCTGAGCAGTTTTGCAAACTGAGTCATAGGAATCCATCTTTTCTGCTCTGCGTTGAGGAAGACTGAACAATGTTAGTAAGAGCAGACTGACCCTCTGTGGCAACTAGGGACCAGAGCAGGTGCGTATAGTTAATTTTTAAATAAATAAGGCTGCACATCACTTCACTGGTGTCTTGGGGAATCTGTGAAATAGGGGGCTGCTCCCACTGAGCAGCCAGCCTTTAGGGCAGTCCATTGATTACTCACATCCATGCACCCCATGGTTCTCTTTACTGTTTGTGAAATACCTAAAATGCTGTTGATACTTGTCCACTGAGAGCAAGTTGAGGATGCTGTGTAGCAGCTTGCTAGGAACAATCTGAAGAAAAGGCATGAATTGCCAGTTGTCTTTGACAGTTGTTTTTCTGCCTGAGTATGGTATTTTGTCACTTGCCATCCATACTGTATTATGTCGCAGATTGTTGTTTACTTTTATATTTTGCTTCTAGAATTTTTGCAACCAGTAAATCATTTATCAGGAAAGTATGTTTATGTAGAAAATGAAGTGTCAAATTATCCACTATTTCGATTACTTGGGTGGTTGTTATTTTTTTTTCCATAATTGACTCCTCTGAAAAATCTTTTTTCACAGAGAGGCCGCTGTATTGTCAATTGTGCCAAATTGTATGAGATTATGTGCTACAGTTTTGTGACAGAAAGTGATATTCATTAGGAAGTTGTGATCACTGTAACAAAAAGTAATGAAAAGGAGATGCATGGTTGTCTTTTCAGAACATGACAACCATTCTCTTCTTTCCTCTGATTTCATTGTCTGTCAATCTGCAGCTCCTTTAAATTAGCACTTGTGAGTACAGTGATTTCACTCATTCGTTGGCAAACCTTGTGGGACTGTACATGCAATAGGAGGCATTTCTAATTGGTTCTGCTGCTTATGGAAGGTTCTTGAGATCTGATTTGTCTTGGCAGAATTGGGGAGAAAGAGAGAAAATGGAGAAAAAAAAAAAAGAATATTCGTAGCGATTGCCTGGAGCTCTTTTCACCTATTGGTCGGTCACAGCTCTGAGTACTCCTGCAGTGGTTTGCTGATGAGAGTAGTGGCTGCTTGCCCAAACTAGCACATTCCAATGTTGCCATGTCTGTTCTCTCCTTGCCACACTTCTCAGACAGATAGGAATGTTAATACCTTGACCTTGCAGATGTCAACAAATGAGGGGGGTCAGCAGGATAAGGATTGCAGTACAACATGAAGGCACAGCTCAGGTTTCTGTTCACTTCATCTCTGGCAAAGTACACACAAAAGTAATCAGGGTTCACATCTATTTCTTTCTCTCCTGTTTTAGCTTGGTTAACTAGCTGAGGCAATAAGTTAATTTTTCTGTAGGTGCTTGTATTCAGGAAGTGCTCTGGAGCTGTAAGCAGATCAGAGCTCCGTTGGTTTAGTCAGACAGACTAAAAACTTCAGTCTCTTTCACTGAGCCAACATACTTTGTGTTGCATTGTTGCGGGCTTAGCTGGCATACAGTCAGTCTTTTGTTAAGCCACAATAACTTTTCTGTATGTCTTACCTCAGAGACTTATACTCTTTCCTGCTGAGATAACCGTGTTAACGCAAAGAGAAGACAAAAGTATGGCAGGAAGGAACAGCTCACTAGCTGCTGGCCCCTGATGTTTATGAACGACAGCTTTAAATCCATACCTAAGGTGGTGCTTTCCTGCCTCTAGCTGTGTGGTTCAGTCTTGTGAGGTCAATAGTCAAGGGATGTTGTGGACAAAGGTTTTATCCTTGTTACAGATTGTGTTGGGAAGCTGCCTCGTGGCTGCCACTTGCTGGTTTGTACCATCTTTTACCATTGATGTTCCACTGATAAGGGGATAGGGCAGTAGTCATCTCATTGCTTTTTATTTCTGGGATGCTTGTATAGACTCCTCCATCACATTAGCTGAGCCCCTCCCAGTCTTCATTATATCAGGCCTCTTGGTGTCCATTTTAGAGATGGAGAAGATGTTCCTTATTTATGGAGGTGGTCCTGAAATGCAGGGAGATTGACTAATTCCGTGCTGACAGTGGGAGCCCAATCCCGTCACAGGATATCCCTCCCCTGTGATGCCTGTTCAGCACTCCAATGATGGCAGTCAAATAAGCAGGATGTATGCTGTAGGCAAAATTCCAGCTTGCTTTCTTCAAGAACGTGAGCTGTACCCAAGTTGTTAAGCAGAGAGCAGTGATTACTCCCTGCCCCACAGTAAGAGTGAGACTGGGGCCCTGGTGGGTGTGAGTAAATGCGATGACTGGAGCTTGGGACTGTGTCTGAGCACAACTTGAGGAAGAATCGCTGTCTATACCTATCATGCATGTTACCTGTAATTTTCTTCCATTAGTGAGATTTCTCTGACTCCTTGCCCAAATTTTTTCTGACTACCTTCTTAGCTAACTGGACACCGAGTGGATTTCAGTCTTGGACGGTGGGCAGGAACTTGTTAAGATAAAGCCAACTTCTACCTCATTTGGGACAAACTGCAGTTTTATCTAGTTTTCTAGAAGAATATCTTCTGGACTTGTTTTAGAATTAAGTGGGTTAATTATCAGCTGGTCAACTCCATTGACTTAAGTTATTTTCTAAAGAATTCCGGAGCTTTCCAGATAGCAGTGCCTCTATATTTAGCTCTGTACAACTGCAGCAAAAGGGATTTTGAAATCTCAGTTGTGAATGAGAGGATGATGTCTTCCCAAATGAGATTTAAAGTCAAGGGTATCACAGGCTATCTGCCCTGTAGATCTTTTTGTGTTCAGATGGGCTTATCAGTCAGCATTAAGGACAGGATGATTTGAATATGATCATTTGTATCACAGTTTTGAGATGAAATAGGTGTAAAAAGTCAGTTTAACCAGAGCCCCTTTAAGGATTAGAGGTTCTCCACTTAATAATCTAGTTTATGTGTGTGTAATGAATGATGGTCAATGCAAATTAATGTTTAGAATACTGGGAGAAAGGGGATGGAGAGAGACAGAGAGATACTGTGTTATCCACAGTGTTTTTATTTGATTTGAAAGATAAACGCACAATTTTCATTTTGCAGCTGGAACACTATTTGGAATGGATTTTATTTGTTTTATGCAGTTGTAAGCAGTTAGAAGAACTTTGTGCCTGCCTAATGTGAGGATTTAGCAATTAGTTTGCCTTTAGCTTTTTTTTCTTAACATCATGCAAAGTCAGAAATACATTTTTCCCACTTTGTAGGGACTTGAGGTATCGTTTTCAAAAGACCAATTCACAGTGACTGGAGGCCAAATGGGACTTCAGACTTGACACTAATCTATCTCATTCACTTTGGAAAAGCAAATTCTTTGTGTGTTTCCTTTTAAAGTCAGGGTTAAAGGCATCCTCTTTCCCTGCATGCAGTATTTGAGCTCTATGAATTGAAGAAAGAAGGGCCTAAGGGGAGGATATTGCTA
>VXAV01001845.1:120478-197384 GCA_013399715.1 Alectura lathami
ATTTGGCAAGCCTGTCATAAGGCATCAGCCCACAAGGATCAACTGACTCATGCATGGATATCCTCCATTTTGATAGCTCCTGACTTTGGAGCCAGGTCCTTCTAGTCTGAATGTCATTTCAGTATCAGACTTACTACTGGTTTGTGAGGGATCTTGCGTCAGAGTACGGGTGTCAGAGTCAGGGTGTATGCAAAACCTCTCTATTTTTCTTCACGGGATCTTTCAGTAAGTACATTAATGCATCTGTTGCCATGCTTATCTCTTCAGTCTTCAGGACCAAACGTAGTATTAATGTATTAATTTGAAGGATGATCCTATTCGGTATTTTGGCAGATAGAAAACAGAATGTTTAGTGGTTGTTCTGTTTCATATTGTTTGTGTATTTGCTCTTCCTGCAGGTGAAAATTGCCTATGTTAATTTTGTTAACCACTGTTACGTGGACACTGAAGTGGAAATGAAAGAAATCTATGCCAGTAACCATATTTGGAAGTTATTCGAGAACTTTCTTGTTGATATGGCAAGGGTAAGCTTTATGAGACATTAAGTGTTACAATACAGTCACAACTAAACTGGCAATAACTTTTTTCTCTAAACTTCATTTATTTTATTAACTGCTTTTCTCGAAGTTGAATATAAATATGTTTTGTTAATAGATTATCATTTCTACTGTATTATACTTATCATTTAACCTGCTAATTGCTAATGGTCTTTGTCTAAACGGGCATCTTGGAACCCATGTCCCTTTCTCTTTTCTTCCAGAAAAATAAATGGGATGTGTGGGTTTGACTTGTAATAAATCGAGTTGAAAATATTGTGTCCTTCTTCTGAGAGCGTGGGTTGTCATTATGATGGTAATTAAAAAAAAAAAAAAAAAAAAAAAAAAACAGCCAAAAAGCAGCCACATGTAATCTCCTTGGTTTACTCTGTGAGTACAGTGGGGATCAAGGATAGAGAAGGTCTTTGTTTCATGTTCCTTCTTTAATTTCACCTTGACCTTTGTTTCTCTTTTATACTGTCCCAGCATTCTCACTGCTGGTGAGGTAGGTGTAGAGCTTTGCTCTTTCAGAATACTGAGTTGTGTATAAACTATTGCCTGCAAGGCACTGGGACGTGGTTAGTAGTGTACGTGATCAATTCCTGTGGACTCCAGTGAGTTTCTTGGTGTCAGGACTTATTGCATTAAGGCATTAATGGTATTAAGCTTCCATTTCCTGACATTTTGGAGGCAGAAAAACAGGGAAGCTCATGACTTCAGCAAAGATAACATACATAGAGGAACCGTGAGGGTAAGCTAGTGTGACACAGTGAGTACAGCTGACATTACTTAGCCCTTTTCTGGCAGGTAGTGTTTCTTGTAAGAGCCTAATACTGATGCCAACTGATGAAGCTGCTCTTTCTCTCATGAAGCAGAAACACAAGTTATTTGTGCTGCTGGCCAGTACTTGATTGTGGTTGCTGGCCAGTATGTTGGAGGTGTTACAGAGCATGTTGCCATAGTGCATGCCTATCCTTTCCTGGTCTGTGGTCCATTACATTTTGTAATCCATCATGTTCTCACTCCTTAAATTCTTTATTTTGTTGAAATTAAGGAAGGAAAAAAAATCTCAATTCAATTCTGCAGCAGACATTTACACAGAAGTAAGAGCGTGCCACAAAATAATTTGTTTGAAACCTATTGGGAAAAAAATACCATGCTCCCATAGTCACCATGGTTTATGGCCAAAAGAATGAGCACAGAGACTTGTGCTGTATGATAGGCACAGGGGCCTGTTCATTTCTCTGTGAAACAGAAAACTTACAGATGTTTTTATTTTTGTCTTTTTCTGGGAACAGGTTGACATAGGAATGCTGGTGCTCTTTTGGTGGTACCCTTTTCAGCAGTAATGAAACCTCTACAAACTCTGTTTTCTTGCTGTTTGTCTTGTTGCTGTGGCTGTGCCCTGCTGTGAAAGCCTTTCCAGGCACACCAGTGTCACTCATTTGAAAATTAAGATCAAAAACCTTCTTGGACGGGGATTCTGATTTTTAACCTTGCTGGTTGTACCCCAAGAAATATTTTCTCCTGCTTAAATCCCTTCGTGGCTTGCCCTTCCCTGCCATCTCCTGGTGCTGGGCAGACTCCCCTCCCTGGCCATTTGACCAGATCAATTTTCCTTGCCCTTTGGCTTCACGCAGACATATGCAGAAAGAGGACTTTGTCCACAGCTCTCTTCATGAGCCTGGAGACGTGGTGCCAGGTGATTTGGAGTTATCCGGGTGCTAGTGAGCCCTGAGCTTGTGTTCACATCACATATCCTGCTAATAGGACAAATTAGGCTCCAGGTCTGCAGAGATGAACAGTGAGTGTGTTATTAGCGCTGTTTTCTCCAAATGCCAAAACACAGTTTTATTTTATTCTCCTGCAAAGTCCTCAGGGCGGGTGCCTAATTAGTCCTTTTAATTAAGGTTAACAGCTAAAAGAACTAAAAGAGCAGGCCCAAAGTGCTCTGACCTGTTCTGCTCTTCTGCCAGGTCCCTCTGGGTAGCTGTATCCTGTGTGTTATTTGAGTGTATTTGCTCAGATTTGGTTTTTTGGGTCTCAGGCAGAGCCCGTGTGTGATAAATACATCAGCATTATGTAGCTATCAGGACAGTTAGAATGCTGTCAGCTTCATGAAAGATGTTACAATAGCTTTCAAAGCATTTAGGAAAAGAGCCCTTTGATCCTCTGTGTTGCAGTGAGCTGAAAGAGATGCTTTTGTGTGGGGGAAGGGGAAATGCTTTCCTGTTAGCTGCTACAAATGGCTGTCAGTGGGTGAGTTTGTGAGGTTTGAGTCTGAGTCTGTCGTTAGAGAGCACTAAGGTGAAAGATGGAGAGCGTTATCCTCAGGTTGGATTCCTTCCTTTTTTTCTTTAAAATCAAAACAATTTTTTTTAATCTATTACTAGACCAAAGAAGGAAATATTTAGTCCTCGCCTGTCATTCTCTTTCAGCAATATGATACCTTGCAAAACAGGCACTAGGCAGATGTATTAAACTGAGTTTGCCAGAAGCAGTCGCACTTGCAAAAACACCCATTTTCTACAGTTTCTGCCAACCTACTTTCTTCCATGTATGACTGAGAGCGTAACACGGAGCGAGGTGGGTGCTGCTCCAGGAAAGGCTTCCCTTTCCCGTGGGTGGCTCATTCCGTAAACCAGCAGCTGTATTCTGAGCAGGATTAAAGACAGAGCCGAGCTCTGACAGCCGTGAAGTCATCGTGGCATTCTCCTGCAGAATTTTTGACGTATTATTCATGTGAGTTTTGGTCCCAAAGCCTCTTAAGGGGTTTTTAAACACTGCTTTCTCAATCTTCATCTCCCTTTCATGCGTTTCAGGCTTTTCCTTCCAGAGGGAAACATCTTTCAGTCCCCAAAAGGGTGGAGGCATACGAGCAGATGAGAGGATTTCCGAATTCCTTCTGTGATGGGAATTTTTGAGACCTGTATTGGAGCAGAGTGGTATCCCCACATATGGCTCTGCTTTTAGACAAGTGGGGGGGAGAGCTTAAACGCATTTTGGAATTTAGTGCCGGTGATTTCGGAATTCACCGTGCTAGCTCTGCACAGCTCCCTGTCTTCCCATTGGGATAACAAATGCTTAGCCTTAGAGCCACTGGTTCCAGTCAGAATTGGCATGCAGATTAATTAAAAGCAGGAGAACTTTGAGAGGTTTTTAGTTCTTATAGTCTTTTTTTTTTTTTTTTCCAAAAGGTTTTGATTATTAACTCAATATTTTACCTCCTTGAGGCCTATAACCTTCCCAAACTGAAGGGCTGAAGGGTTTGCTATTCCAATTTAGCCACTGTTGCTTCTCTGACCAAAATCTTTCCTTTTCTGGAATGATAAAAGTGCACCACATGGAGGCATGACTTTGTTTCTCTGACACATTTTAGAAAAACAGACAAGCAAAGCTACTCCAGATGCCTGCACGCCTCAAGTTATCTTTGGTTATTGCTCTGCCTACCTTACGGCACTGCTTTTGTGTTCCCGTAAGCCGTAACCCATAAGCACCCAGAACACGGGTGCCTTTAGATGTCACGTCAGTAGCCTTCCTTAAAGCGCTGCTGGTGGAATTGCTGTCTGGTGGTGTCCAAGCGTCACAGGGGCACCGTGTAATTAGAGAGCCTGCTTGCCCTGTGTGAGGTTCAGGTGCTGTGGATCATGTCTCCAGCTCTGTCACCCACTTTCCTCTCTGACCTTAAGCAATTCGCTCAGCTTCCCTGCGCTTCAGTTGCCCATCCATAAAGTGACGTAATGATAATCATGAATCTGCACGGTGCATACTTGTGTTAAAGGCTCAGACAGCAGTTTGAAGGTTATCCCAGAAGTCTGTAAACAAAATAAATTCTGTTCTCACATAGATTCCCTAGAATGTTACAGAGGTCTGTGGCTTGTGTAGGTGAAAAGGAACAATTGTGCCTTTCTTTTCTTTTTAAACATGTCTAGAACTGCTTATTGGAAGACTGTTGCAGAGGTAGGATGAGTACAGTCTGTACTCCTTGTGTGTCCGGTCTTGCCTTTCTCACCCTAACTTGCTCTGTATGGACTCATTTTAGGACTCCTTTTAGTACTGTTTTCAGTGACATATGAAAAGTCAAAATAACTCTGTACAGATGTTCACAAATATTGGGGAAAAAAGAAGAAATACTGAAGCATGTATACCACCTCCGTAATTTTCTTCTTTCTTTAAGTGTGACATCTTTATGCAGCAACAAACTTTTAGTGCTGTACAGAAGGGTGTCTTCAGGAATCATTTGTACAAATCTTCCCATATCCTTCTACCATTTAATCATATTTCTGTGCTCCAGAATTGTCCCAGTGCTATCCATTCTCATCTTTCATTGTTTTTAGCTAGTCTTTCATATTTGCCTCATGTGGCTTTCTAAAGTAGCGCTGTCTGTTTCAAATCTGAAAGGCTGTTGGTATTGTCTATGCTATTTTCTTCTCTTTCCCTCTCTTTTAAACATTTTTTTTCTGCAGATGAGCTTCACCTTTGCCACCCATTTGTGGTGACTGCAGCAAGAAGTTAAACATCACAGGAAATCTTTCTAACCTAATGTGTTTATGTTTCATCTGCCTCTAAAGCTTCTTCCAGCCTAGCTCCACAATGGGAGGAAAAGTGCATTTTCTTCTTGAATCTGTCTAAATGTGTAAGTGGCACGCAATGTGCTGATTTAGGGGTATATTTTCTTATGTCGTGGGAAAGAATAGGCAGCAACCAGAAATAACTAGTTCAGAAGAGAATGAGATTTAAAAGCCAGTGTGGATCTGCAAGAAGAAAGAAGGTATCACAAATAAGTCTTGAACTCTAAGATGGTTATCTCTGATAGATGTTCTATGAAAATCATTCTTTTTGTACGAAGAATAAATATGATTACATGGGATGTAGTAAATACAAAATAATATAGTTTGCTTACTTAGAAGTTCTAAATCTCATTGTTTCCTACTTCTTGCCTGTAGGTTTGTAACACAACCACGGATCGTAAACATGCAGACACATCTCTGGAGAAATATGTCACTGAGCCTGTAATGAACATTGTGAGTGGCTTCTTCAATTCTCCATTTTCGGATAACAGCACCAGCCTCCAGGTAAGAAGAAGAGAGACAGACAAATATGTAATTCAGCCCATTAATGGGATACCTTCTGCTACCCAGATAGGAATCCTATACCTTTGTATCCTCCTCTAATTTCTCTGTCCCTTCTCATGCCACTGGCTAGCAGCTTAATTCCTTTTTAAATCGCTTACTCTTAATTTTTACCCTTTACAGCTCGCAACCAGCAGACAGCTCAATAAGGTCAGGTTTACTCCTGGCTCTTGTGAATGCATTGGACAGGGTCTCTTTACAGAATCAAGGTCTATCTTGGTACTTGTATGAAAAAAATGCCATGTCCTATGTCAAAAGCAGCATGTCTCTGGGAACCAGGAAGACTCCTTACTCCTTCTGCTCAGTACTGTGCTTACCTGATATCAGCGGTTGTCTGAGGCAAAATTGCCTCTGCAGGGGTGCAGAATTGGTTTGCATTTCCTCCTGTCCTGAAGACCAAAGGGAATTTAATTGGTCTGTGTCTTGAGTGTACAAGCTAAAAAAATCCATGCATGTGGTTTATGTTGTGTGAAACCTTAGGGCAGTTGTGAGGACATTCTGAAGTATAAAATTCCGTGTTTATCTTTCTGTTTTCAGACACATCAGCCTGTTTTTATTCAGCTGCTGCAGTCTGCTTTTAGAATTTACAACTGTACCTGGCCAAACCCAACTCAGAAAGCCTCAGTGGAGTCATGTATCAAAACTTTGGCTGAAGTGGGTAGGTGCCAGCGTCTACCCTCATTGTTGTTCTTTGTGTTTTAAGATCAGACTTACTTGGGGCTGAATGTTTGTTTGTTTGTTTTCTTTCTTCTTTGAGTTATAGCATCATGCAATTGTGACAGTAGTAATTAAAGAAATCCCACTTTAAGGTTGAATTCTGCCTCGTTTTAAAATGCTTTCAAGTCTGTTCCATCAAATAGGGCTGTTAGGTGGGTTTGCTAAATGGGCGATGGCTGAACTTTTCCTCAAGGAAGTTATGATATTAAAATACAACAGAAGCTTCTTATCAGGTATGAGAAAACTTTGCATTTCTAGTCTTGATGGACTAAGCAGTGATCCACAGGAAGTGTGCATCAGAGAACATCCAGTTTTTCCCCTTCACTTCCTGGGAGAGGCATTTGTTGTTATCAGTCACCTGGGCTTGTTTGGGTTTTGTCCCATCAGTGAGCTGGGGGGTGGAAAGCAGAATTCTGCCACTCCATGGCTTTTCTGTTTATTCTTCACCATCAGGTCTGGCTGGCTGGAGCAGCCACTGCTGAGCAGTTCTGGGCCTGGGCCTGCACAGAGCCCTGGGGCTGGGGCTGCAGGGCTGAGGGAAAAACAAAATTGTATTGGCATGGGCTTGCTGCTCAGCCAGGCCTTGCTGCCCTTCCCCACGTGGTTCCCTGCAGAGCTCCCTTGTGGCCTCCCTGGCGTCCCTCTGGTTCCCCAGCTGTGTGGGGAAATGAGTTTCCCAAGCCAGGTTAATGTCAGCAAACTGCAATCTCTTCCCAGTGTGTGGCCGTTTCTTCTCTGGACCTGCAGCTCCCGTGGGGTTTCACCAGCACTGCCTGTGCCTGGGTGTCACTGTGTGCCAGGGCGATGCTCTGCAGTGACAGCGACAGGGCCTGAGGGCACGGCATGGAGCTGGGTCAGGGGAGGGTCAGGCTGGGGGCTAGGAAAAGGTTCTGCACCAGGGGGTGGTGGGCATGGAACAGGCTCCCCAGGGCAGTGGGCACGGCCCCGAGCTGCCGGAGCTCAAGGAGTGTTTGGACACCAATGTCAGACACAGGGTTTGGGTTTGGGTGGTGCTGTGTGGGGCCAGGGGTTGGACTCGATGGTCCTTGCAGGTCTCCTCCAACTCAAGATATTCTGTGGTATAATTTTAGAGTCTTCTGCCAGAACAGGAAAAAAAAAAAAACAAAAAACCCCACGTTATTTGATCTAACTCCTGTAGAAATTATAGAATGAGATTCCACTCAGCATGAATCAAAACTGAGTAGAGGCAGAGATGTATGGAAACTGGCTAAATGCTATTGCTGATGCAATTTTTAAGAAGTTTTAATAAATAATGTTAAAACAATATGGGAAGGTCCCTTAACCATCTGCATCATGTGACATTCTAACGATCAACTCTAAATTCAGATTTTGGTATAGCTTTACATGGATATCATCAAACAATTTAGCCAGAATACTTCATGAACTTTTTGTGAGAGTCAGAAGAGCAGCTACGTAAAAACTCAGCAACCTTCATTTGTTTTATTTGTTAATAAAATAAATAATAAATAAATAAATAAAAGAGCAAGCAAGATGTAAAGTGGAAAATGGATTTTTTTTAACAAACATCCCTGTGTAAAAGTTTAGCTGGCTAGCTGAGATTTTAGCCTTGTGTGATACTCAGCATTTTTAGGCATGGTGCCAAACCTGGCTTGCCTTGTGTAATTGAGTAGGCCTGTTCTGCTCTGCTGAAAGCTTTGGAAAAACTGCCCCAGCTGGGGGTACTGAAGGCTTTTGAAAATGAGGCCCTTGTAATTACTGTGTGTGCCACGTTCCCTTGTCTGCTGGGTGTTCAACCAGCACAAAATGGTGCTCTTTGAGAAGGCAGAGGTTTCTTCCATAATACAGGTAGTCCAACCCTTCCTTTTTTTTTTTTTCTTTCTTTTTGCCACTTTTTTTTTCTGGCTGTATATATGGAATAGGTTTGGATTTTGGCTAGGCATCTGTGAGCACTCTTCTGCTTTTTTTTTTTTTTTTTTTTAACTTGAGAGTCTGACATCTTTAATGTTAGGGCCTTCATGTTTCACAGCAGGATTAAAAAAAAAAAAAAACTGTAGAAAGATTTTGCCTATATCAGAGAGATGGAGTATTGGACAGATTTACAGCAGGGACCAAAGACTTTTGATGGAAAATAAATGTAGTATAGAGTTGAAAGAACAAACATGATTTTTTTTTTTTTTTTGTAGTAGCCCTGGATTTAGAAATGAATCTCAGCAGGAGGAAAGATCATACACAGATTTCCCAAGATATCAAAGATCCATATAATAATGCACTTTTAAAAGACCCATTTCAGAGCAAGTTTAAGCAATGTACATTCTGCTCAGTGCTTACTAGTTATGTTACTGGCAGGTGGGTATAAGCATTGCCTCAAGAGCTTAAGATCATTACATCTGTCTTCTTATGAGCACTGTAAGGATGTGCATTATCCTCCAGGTCAACAAGAGGATATGTTGCAGAAGATAATTTCTTGTAACCTTGGTACTGCAACTCCACTTGACCACCAGGGAAAAACTTCATAAGCTTTTCAAGCTTCACTTGCATCGTTGTCTCCAGGCAGTTCAGCAGGAAGTTTACAGGCTTGCTTGTCTTTTTCAGCAGACCCTTCCGTGGCTCCAAGAGATTTCGAACACAAAGATAGCAATGTACATCAGTTTTTCATTGCCTAGTAACCATTTGGCTACACTGGCATGAATTAAAATGATCACAAAATACACGTATAGTAATGCTTCTGGTTCGTATGGATTTCTGAAGCAGATAATCACATTAGCAAGAATTAATGCATTATACATAAATCACTTCTGCATTTTTTATATTATTACATAGCACTGAGCTTTTGCTTTAAAAAAGTCCGAAAATGACTGATCAAAATGGCTATTTTGCCAGCGAGGTGAAGCTACGAATGAAATTGTTTAAAAGGTGTCCTGATCTGTGTGAGAGCAGTGGAGCTAAGAAGACTAACACTTTAATTTATTTCAAGTGAATTCATTGCCAAAGTAAGTTCCTACATTTTATAATCTTGGCAGATGATTTAAATATTGCAGTCTTTCCATATGGTATAGTTGAGGAATGTTACCTGTCCTCACAACTAAAGATCTTGATTGTAGATCTTAAATGGTATGGGAGCAGGTTCTTTCTTCCAGGACTGCCAAGTCTTCCAGACTGGGCCCCTGCAGACAACTGCCTTCACTTCTTCATTAAGTAGTGATTCTTACACCTTCACCCCAAGCATCAGTTTTCTCTTCTCTTACAAGGTCGAAGCACCGCAGTGTTCTGAGCCACATGGCAGGTAAATCTAGCTGTATTAGACTGAAATACATTAGTATAGAAATACATCTGTAGCATCTATTAGCTTTATCCTCTGTGTTTTACACAAATTGCATCTGCTCTCTGATACCGTGTGCATGCGGAGGATGTTTTAAGTAGCATGTGCATGACTGTGCTGTTACCACCAGTAATGAAATAATTAGAATTTCCAGGTGAGTAACAGTGGCAGATAGTAACCTGCATTTTGTTAGACTATTGCTCTTGGCAGACCCATTAAAAAAATCTGTTAGGAAGCCGAGTCACATTACTCTATACCAGATTGTACTCTAGGATTCTGTACTGGAGAAGCAATAGGAAAATCTTTGCTTTCATCCTTCAGATTGGAGGCAGGTTTTGTAAGCATGCTGTAAGAGGCTCAAACCTGCGACAGGTGCAGAGGAAGTACTGCTGTGATGATCAGGGGAATGGAGAACTGTCTGACAAGAAGAGACTTATTTGCAAGAGTTCCACATATTTTCCCTAGCAAAAGAAAGGCCTGTATTGTTACCACTGAGGAAGATCAATAGTGGCAAAGGGACTTAAATGCTAAAAGGACAGCCCTCACCCAAAACCAACAGGTTATAAAACATGTTCGGCTGCAGGTAACCTAAATAAAGTTAGATTGTAAATGAGAGGTTTGGAACCAACTTTGGAAGGGTGCCCACGATCAACAGAAAATGTGGGGAGGAGAGATGGCAGAAAATGCAGCTTTGCTTTATATGGAGCGTGACACATTTTGAAAAGAGATTAAAGAACGTGGGTTGCCTGTAATGAGAGAACAAATGGTCTGAAGGACTGGTGGAGTCCTTTCTGTTTGTGTTTATTCGCCATTTTCAGCTCTCTGCTACCCCTTTAAGGGTGTACAGAATCAAAAAAACCCTCCAGTGATCCTTGTTGACCACGCCTGAATGTGCTCTAAAGACCTTTCTGATCTCCCTGTCAGATTACAAATAGGAAACGTTAAACATAAAATCTAGGTTACGTTTTCTTGCTTCCATGGAATTATTGCACTTGTTTTAGTGTCCGTATTGATGAACTTCCCTAGAACATTCTTTTTAGTCTTGAAAATAGTTTGTTTCTCTTCCTATTTGAGTTTTCCATTTTGCAAAAAGCTAGACCTTCATTTTCAATTTTTAGTTCAAATAAGATAATTATCCTGTTGTTACTTTTTTGACAGCAAGAAGAATACATGTCAAATGAAACACATATTTTATTCTATTTTAACTGTTTGTGTTTCTGTAATTGCAAGAAAAATTCAATGATGATCTTTTTACAGACTGATAAATATTTTAGCGTAGATTTTCTGTTGGAAAAAAAAACATCCCAGTGAAGGGTACAAGATTGGCAGGCTTGTGTCTTGTCTACACAAAGCTTCTATTTCCCTCAAAAAGCCGTGCTGTTGCTAGCATTAGTGTCTCTCCATCCAAATGCATTTGTTAAGCAGTCAGTAAATGATTAAGGAGCTGCAGGGACTGATTTATGGAGCAAAATTAATTGCACTAAATATGCATTTCTCTGTTAAGTGACAATTGGGAAGGATGGGGGGACATGAGATAGCTGTCTGCAAGTACAAGAGGGGTGTAAAATGCAAGGAGAGTAAGGGACTCGCAGCAAGATGCAGCTGTGGCTGTTTTGTGACCCAGATTATATGTCCCACTCCTCCCTGAGGAATTTTAAGGAGTGAAAGCCCATTGTGTGTCCCCCAAAATCTACATCAGGGATTGCTTTGGGTAGTGCAAAGTGTACTGAACACTGTGAAGCTACTAAGTACTGTTGCATTTTGTAATCCCTCCACAGCTAACGGAGTGAAATTTAAAACTAGGGAGCACCGGGTGGGAATATCAAGGAGAATCAAAAGCTTCCTTATGGCAAGGTATATTACTCTGAAGAATAGTTTTCCAAGGAAAATTGCAGGCAAGGACCTCTTCCTGGAAGTCTTTGGTATTAGATTGATCCTACTCTCAGGCAGACAGCGTAGTGAGAGGATGGCACACAGGAAGGGTTCCCGAAATAGGCCCTTTGGTTTCCAATGTCTGCGGTTCTGTGAGGAGACTACATGCAGGTAACTCAGCAAAATACCCTGTAACCAGGCCGTTTCAGCCCTTCTCTTAGCAGCTGGACTGTGCTCTTGGGACTTCTGTGGAGTCCAGCTTGCTGGTGGAGAGAGGCCTGAATTTAGCTCCTTGATTCTCATCATTGATGTTCCCCTTTTCTTTTGAGTCTCCGTCTCATAGTACTTCTTCATAGCTGAAGCAGGAAAGGAGAGGAAAGCTGCTGGGACATGAGATATGCCCAGAACCATCCAGCACGGTGACTTTGGGGCACTGTGCTGCTCACCATTTCTGCTGGTACCGTTTGCTCGCTTGTCTTGCCTGAACGGCAGTCGTTGTTGATGGTGTTGTGAGCGAGCATCAGAGAGCTAGTCGTGCAAAGGATTTCCCAGCAAACCACACTTGCTCTGGCCTTGGCAAACCAGCACAGTGTATTCGGGGTGCGACTAGCCCTGTGCAGAGCGCCCTAGCTGGGATTTGGGCAGTGTATAAGCACCTCCACTGCAAGACAGATTCTCACCTTAGCTGAAGCCATGTTCTGTTCCGTCGTGGTAAGTATCACAGCTAGATGGCTGTGGTACCAGCTCACATACGAGCGTGAGGCATGCCTTTTTCCCAAGTTCACTAGTGAGATGAAGGACAGAATTTCACCCCCTCCTGACTCCTCTGTCTACCAGCTCCAACCCTACTTTGCAAGTTGGAGTGCTGTCCAGAAGTATTCCTAAGTGGAACAAAAATAAACATGCTTTTAAATATTTCATGTTCATACTTTAAGGGAGATTGACACATTTTGAAGAGGAAAGCAGCCTACAACACCTAAATTAAAAATAAATATTTATGCTCACATTTGTTCATCAGCTTTCCAAAATGTAAAAATATGTTTCATGTTGTTTTAAATAATGAAATGTGAAACAAATGAAAGATAAACTTTCTACAAGCTGCAAAGAAATAATAAGACAAAGGCTTTGTTTACAGCTTAGACTTCAACAGTGCCCTTTGACAACTAATACAAATCTTAATTACAAATGGAATTATACATATAAGAACTGTTCAAAACAAAGGAGTATTTTTTTCCTCTCTCTCTGGTTTTCTTTGTGATAATTTTAATTAGCTGCAACCCTTTGAACAACCATAGTCCTTGACTATTGCTCAGACGTTGATGGAAGTTGTTAACTTCAAATGGCATCTGTAGTACTGCAGAAGTCTGGGTTTTCTTCTGAACAGCGTGCTCCCCATTGCTAAATTTGTTCCTGGGTACATCAGAATTCTGCATACACCACTTAATTGGGCAGTATGCATTGTCCGATAACATTCTTGTGATTGACATTAGGACATAATAAATTGGATTAATGGGCTGCAGCACCCAAACCACACTGGCGGAACTTTAATGGACTTCTTTAGTAAAGTAAGCAGCAACAGGGCAAATGAGTTTTGAAAAATAACCCAGTCAAGTAGAGTGGAAAAACAGTCATTAGAAATAATGGTCAGGCATACATAGTGTTTTCCTCATGATAGTCCAGAACCTTGCCTTCAAAACAAATGGAGAGAGGGAATGAAAACTCCATTGCTAGTGTCGAAACTGCTGTACTTCTGGTGATGATGATTCCTATATGGGGTTGGGAAATGTCTTCCCACCTTGACCTAAGCAAAGATACTCTTAATTCCCTACGGCAGACTATTTAAAAGAAAGTGCCTACCAGAAATAGAATGTGAGAGCTGTCTTCCATCCCAGGTAGCTGTTGCCTAATCTGCGGGTGGAGGCCCCGGTCCTGCTGCAGGATACCCCTTGTAGGCACTGCTGAGCCAGGAGGAAGAGGAGGGTGTCCTGCACCAGCAGGAGACACGAAGGGATGGGGATGCACAGGACAACATATTTCTGTAGTCTCTGAAGTTGAGGGCTGAGGTGTCACAGCCACATTTATGTTTATAATAAATGCTGCCATTGCAATATAGTGCTCGGGGGAAGAGAAGGTATCTGCCTGGGATCTGTGACTCACTGTGCTTGGCGAGACATGAGCCTTCATTCATCAGAGCTCCTGCATGGCTTTGTGCTTGCACGTACTCCTGTTGGGTTTGATGCACAGCCTGTTCAGGAAAGAAGGGCATCTGCTGACATCACGAGTTCAGGACCTAAAGCTGTGTGTGTTTTTAGAAATGGGAGGAGAGGTGGGATATTTTCAATGCCTTCCATTTCTGTGCAAAGCATTCATGTTAGTGCGGAACTGTGGGGAAATGCCTCAGAGCAATGGCATGTTGTCCAGGACTTTAATGTGGGCCAGTGCTTTTTAAAAAATCCATCTCATTTCAATAAGGAAACCAAAAAATTAGTTAGCTTATGGTAGAAAACCACAAATGAACTAAAACTGTTTCTCCATTTTACTTCTCAGTTTTTACTGAGCATAAATTGTGCCAATGAAATGAAATGACGTAGAATATAAAGCCTAATGATTTAAATGTGACCTAACCTCTCAAGTAGAGGTACTGCTGCATGAATCTGTTGTTTGTTTGTTGAATTTCAGACAGCTCATGCTGAGCCTTAGAAGAATATCACTCTGATCTTCTGTGAAATGGAGAGATGCAGCTAATGCATAGTCAAGAGGAAAGGGCAGCCACCTTCTAGTGCTGGCTTTCGGACTCTTTTCAAATGGCAGTTCAGTGTGCAGTGGTAGTTCAATAGTGGATGCTCTGTAAGAATTGGAGCAAGTCTTCCCCCAGTTTTTTTTTTCTCTGATACTCTCTCTTTTATCACCTCCTGCCTATCCCCAAAGTCTAAATAAATAAATAAAAGAATAAAATCACATTATCGATCTGGATTTGCCAGTTGTAGCTGCTTATCAGTTATACTGCAGTGGTGTCCGAGAATACCATGGCTTAACAACCCTGGCTGTATAGGGAATTGAAGGAAAAGAAGAGGTCTTTCAAATTTAATTTGTATGCACTTGGTTTCTCAAGGTCTTCACAAGAAAAATACTCAGAAAAGCAACAAACAGCACTTGGGCTAAGTCGGCTAAATGTCCGCATGTCCACTAGAAAGAAGAGCTTTTGAATTTACTCCTGAATAGAGAAAAACTAGCTGTTGAAATAATAATATATGTTCTTTTTGTTACTTTTATTAATATTTCTGGCTCTGATTTTAGATGAGTTGGTCAAAAAAAAAATCCATTAGAAAAAAAATAAATGTCTGTACCTATGAAAATAGATACTGGGAAGTATCTCATTTGAAGTAGACAACTCTCAGTCTTTAACAAGATTACAGCTGATTTCTACCAGCTTAGGTTTTGAACCTTGTTTTTAAAATCTAATTAAATGAAATCCCACTCTCTGCCCCCCAGCTTCAAGGGTATCGGGATTTTGCATGCCATGATCTTCAGCAGACTTGGAAGTTTTTCCCACTGTGAATTTCTTCTTTTTCTTTCTCTTAAAGCGAAGAACCGTGGGATTGCAATTCCAGTGGATTTGGACAGCCAGGTCAACACCTTGTTCATGAAGAGTCACTCTAACATGGTGCAGAGGGCAGCCATGGGGTGGAGGATGTCAGCCCGCAGCGGACCGCGTTTCAAAGAAGCTCTTGGTGGGCCTGCCTGGGATTACAGGAATATAATAGAAAAGCTACAGGTACAAAATAGCAAGTGGCTTGGGCACTAGTAATAGCAGTGCGTTAGTTAATCTGATATGTGCCAGGTGTGGAAAACACCAGAGGGAGACTCACTGCAATCCTGGTGCTGGGTTACAGTGAACCGTGCGCTTCTTGGTGTGGGGAGCAGAGGGCTCAGCTCCTCTTTGGTGTCCATTCAAAGTGCAGCCAGCACTCTGGGCCTTTTGATCCACGGTCTGAATTCAGCTTCTACAGAAGTCAGTGGAGAGGGGTAACAAGTATGTTTTTGTTCCCCGAAGTGACCCACAGAGAAGGGTCTCCTTTCTGCCTTGTCATGGTCACACATCATTTTTGGGGTGTGGAGGGAGGTCCTGGGGTTTGTCGGAGCCATTATGTCGGGTTTGTGTCACTGGAGATTACCTACAAGATGGAAATCACCTTGTGCATGTAGTGGTTAAACGACATCAGGTGTTTACAAAATGAAAAACCAGCAGGACCCAGATAAATAAATGGAGGAGCCCGACATACCCAGGAAGCAACACCTGAGGCGATGACTAACATCACCTAACATCATCGTGTGTATAACAAGCAGTGTGTTTCCAGCACGCCATCATCCTGACTGTTCTGAGTGTTTTGGAGGCATTACTGCAGAGGAAAAATGTGAAAGAGAACAGCGGGGTGGATAGTAGTGAGCACCTTCCCTTCCTCACCCAGCTTGAGGAGTGGCATGGAGAAAAGTGTGAGGTTGCTTCACTGTAAGCGAGGTTAACTCTTCCTGCTGGGTCAAACAGCCCACAATATTGTGCAGCTCCACAGCAACATTCTGCTAGTTTTCTTGGTGAGCTATAGTAAGAAATGGCATTCTTCTTTATTTCCTAGGATGTAGTGTCCTCCCTGGAGCAGCAGTTCACCCCCATGATGCAAGCTGAATTCTCAGTGCTGGTTGATGTGCTGCACAGCCCAGAGCTTCTGTTTCCTGAGGGGAGCGATGCCAGAATAAGATGTGGTGCTTTCATGTCCAAGTAAGTGGTGTAAGGAGAGACCTATTTGCTTCTCTGGGAAAGATGGCGGGAAGTTAACATTTTCAGCAGCACTCACCTCTGATTTTCAACGGTGACTTAAGCACAGAGGAGTCTGAGCTCATACTGAAAGCCTTAATCGAGGTCTTTTGCTGCATGTTTTATGTTTCTCAGAGGTTTAGAAGTCTAGAGAGGAGCAGAGAGGGAGGTTTGCTTGCCTTGTCTGCCTAGAAATGGAATGTTAGTAGCTTGTTAAAATTCTGACAGGCATGACCCACTTCTGTTTTCTTAATGGACTACTTATGCTATTAAGTTTCTCCAAATGGACAGCAGAAACTTAGAATTTCCCTGGCAGAATTTTCAAGAATTCATAATGAAGTAGGGTGCTCAATGCTAGTTTTTTTTTTTTTTTTTTTTTTGATAAAGCAAATAAACCTTTTGATTTTTATTTTAAACTGCCAACGGCTCTTTTTAAAATACATTTCACTGGCACCCCACCTGATCCTGAATTATTAGATGTTTTATTTGCACTTTGTGCATTGGAATAGAGTTGTTTGATATTTTTTATTACTCCTCTAGTGAGTTGCCCTCCCCACCCTTGAGAAACTCTAATTTAAACAGAGGTAATCTGGGGGGAACGTACACGTTTGGCAGCTCTCCTAATTCCTTGGCTTTTTGCATATTCTGCCGAGGTAACATTAGAACAATATACTTTATATGTTTGGAAAAATGAAGTCAAATTCTGAGCTTGTTCCATCTCATTCTCTCTGCCCAAACTCCTGTTCAAAGTCAGCATCAAATCAAGTCTAGGGCTGCTGAGTGTGGCCCATATAATGCAATGAACAGGTTTCTGTTTTGTTTAATTAACTTCCACGGCAAGGAATGTTTTGCAGGGCAGTGTAGGAATCCTGAAATAAAGATGTAACTCTTCAAAAAATATTGTTGGTACTGCAGGCCTGACAGCTGCATTTTTTTGGACTCATAGTTCATGGATTTGGTGGACTTGACAATGGGAGAGTCCTGTGTGGGGTTGCCAGGATGGCCTTTGCACACTCAGTTAGCAGTGATTTAAATATAATTGGCTGTGTTGCATCTGCCTAGATGATGTCATCCCTGCCAACCCTGTTTTGGGTGGCGGTTTGTGGTTTAGGACCATTGATGGGCCCATGTCGATGGGTGGCCACAGTGCCTTTGCTGTGTGTTCATTCTAGGCCTGAGTTCAAGCACTGTTCTACCAGCCGTGAGCCAACACTGGTACTGAAGAACAAAAACCTGTGCAAGGCCCTCAGATTTCCTCCTTCCTTCTGTTTTCACAGCAACAAAGCAAGGACTTGCTCTGTAGAGAGGTAGAAAGTCGTCTTCTGCCATTGGCTCAAGCAGGCTAACACCCAAGCTCACATCGCAGTCTTAGGTGGAGGCAGAGACGTACCTTGCTTTCTGACTGACATCAGGCTCCTGAAGTCGTGTGTGTGTGAGCAACGGTTGTGCTTCAGCTAGAGAACTGTGTTTCTGAGTGATTCTGTGTGAAGTTTTTAGGAATGCTGTGAGGATCCCTTTGGATCCATTTGGCTGGATGCCATTTGCTAATTGTGTAACAAATATATTATAACCGTAATTGAAGTTGGAAGGTGTATAAGGGTTGTAGCTTTTAAAGCTTGCAAGAAGCATGATGAACTCTGGTTACCTTTAAATAAAGGTTAAAGTAAATGCTTTGTTACCTTTAAATAAAGAAGGAAGGAGAGTGAAAGAGCAAGTTTGGATCTTAATCTGGAAGCACTCAGAAAAAGTGGGTGTAGAATTCTGCCATCTGGATGGGCAAGAAGATGCACAAATTGAAATAAAAAAACTCACAACACCTTGAAAGTTCCATTTCCTTTTTAATTATGATTTATCTTGTCTACTTTTATTTCCTGTCCTTAAGGAAAAATATAGTGATGTGTAATTCTTGCATGAAGAAATTTTAGCATGGCTTAGTAACAACGCGCTTAGTAACAACCTCTTTAAGGTTTAATATTTTATTTTAAGGTTGATTAATCACACAAAGAAGCTAATGGAGAAAGAAGAAAAGCTCTGCATTAAAATTCTTCAGACATTACGAGAAATGCTTGACAAGAAAACTAACTTTGCGGAAGAGGTACTGCCATTTCAGTATTAAACATCGGGGTAATAGCATGGTATTAAAATGTTGTCCCTGGGACGGTAACAGAATATGACATGATTTCAATTTCTTACATGTTTTAAAGATAATGTGGTGTCTCAGAAACAATGTGGCAAGGCAGAAAGTAGGATTTAAACAAAAGAAGCTGCCTTATGTAGATGGCTGTGTATCAGGCACTCTACAAGACACAAGGCAAGAAAGACCAAATGAATTAGCAGTAGCAAGTATTGCCATAGGTGATGATTATGTACTGGATAGCCTGTGTTTCTGGAAACTGGTCCTTAGCTCTGACATCTGCCTTTGTCTAGCATCTAATCAATTGGAAACACGGGGATTTTTAACTGCAAGTGAACAGTTTCCTCCGCTGCCTGTGGTGCCAGGCTTCTGTACTCCATAAACTTCTTAATGCTTATAAATGTGTGATGAGAATATGTAATGTTTAAGCAGAATTCCCTGTTCCGAGGAGAAGTGATACAGTCTATTCTGCAGAGTGTCTTAATTTTTTCTTGCAGCTATTGATACTCCTCCTCCATCTCCTCTTACTGCCTAGCTTTGTCTCACAAAAACAACTTTGTTGAATACCGATTTCATTTTGCTTGCACCTTTGGGTATTGGTAGCTAGATTCAGATTTATATCTCAGTCGTCCCTTCCCAAAAGTTGTAAGCCTGATCCCTGTACCTTTTGCATGGTTTCTTATCCATATTTCTGAGTATTCCCCAAACTCTTTCAGTATTATTCACTCTTAATTATGAATCATACAGCTGTTATCTAATCTTTCACTACTGTCATTTTCGTTTGTCCACAGCTGCCATGGTTAGCCCGGTATGTCCATGGGTTTCACTTTACTTTGAGACGAAACATCGATCACAACCCAGTGTCACACTGTTTCACTGTCTTAGGCTTTTACTCCCAAATATTGTCACTTACCAAAGTAACAGTGCTCATTCATTTTACTGTACCTGGCCAATATATATAGTAGCTATGAGATTCAGTCTTAGCCCTACTCTAACAGAAAGAGAAGTAAGGCTTTTGTGGCTAAGGCATCCATGCCTATTTCTGAATGTATGAGACTTTTGCAGTTAAATGTTTTTGTCCTGTCAGACAATGTGGTAAGGCAGAAACACTCTCTCTTCTCTTTTACGGTAAATGAGCCGTATATTACAAATGGGAAATACTCGCAGTGTCTTTGTTATGACTGTATACTCTTTGTTTTGATTTCAACATATGCACATGGGAACATGTTGCCCAGGCTTCTAAGCAACCTGCTAGACAGGATAAAAAAATCTCACTGCACAACAGAGAAATGAAGACTAAGGCAGCAGTAGCAAAACACCGGCCATTCTCTGTACAGAAACAACCAGTGCACGCACAGCAGACCAACCTCCTCTTCACCTCCTGCAAAGAACCTAGCTCAAAGGAGAATGTGGTTAGGCCTGGGCAGAAAGATGTGGTTTCGGAAATGTCCTGACAAGCTTCACAGTTGGAGGAGATATTATTCTTAATTACTATTTGTACTTACTCTAATGGCTTTCTGGGTCCATAATCCCACTGCATCATATGGAAAAACTAGTTTGCCTTTGTAACTGCACGTTACAAAGAATGGTGCAAAACCTCTCCGAATAGCTGTGTTGGCCCACCAAAAGTGAACATCACCTCAGGGCTACAGGGGGGAAAAAAAGCAATACCTTGATGTGTCATTTTCAAAACCAAACAAAAAAGCCCTGCCTGTTCTACTTGCTCTTCGTGCCCAGTTGCGGGTGCCAATAAACCAGGACTGACTGAGACCACCAGAGGGAGCATGCTGCAACGGTTCGCAGGGGCTCTGCACCCAGCCAGCCCAGCCTCTGGTCCTCAGCAGCGGTCACGAAGGGCTGTAGACCCAAACCCCCCTCATGACCTCCTCCATCTCCAGAGTGCCAAGCATATGGTGGGTGGAAGAGCTGTTTGGGAAACAGAATTTATCCTTCATGCTTTCTCTTGAATCCCGTAGATTTTACACGTGAGGAGCATGATGAATCAGTGCAAACAAAGAAATGAGTGAACAAGCTTGTATGATTTACAAGCGCATCTCAGTCTTTCTACTCTTAGGAGTCATTGTGCAAGGTATGGACTTCAGAACGGAAAAAACAGCGCAAGGAATAGCCTGTTATGCCTGTTTCCAACTTTTTTTGAACAGTGTTCTCACTGCTTGCAATGTTACCCAGTTGCGTTATGCAGACACTAAAAAAAAATAAAGAAGTAAATATTTAACAGTGACACCAGAACAAGGCTACAGAGGGACACGTGATGTTCTGACAAAAAGCCTGAGTTTGTTAATTATCCATCGTAATGTATTTTGTGTGATAAATTTGACAGAAATCGTGAATTTACAGTTTCTGCAGACTTTACTATAGTAGGAAACCAGGAAGGAATAGTGAAATACAATTTCATCCATGCTGTTTCCCTTCCTTTACTTCCCACAGCTAAGACGTAGGTCTGGGAACCTGGCCTTCTGTTGTCTTTATCTTTCACTTGACCGCTGTAGTCTGTTTTGTTAAAGAAACAGGAGGAAAAGATAACTCTTAGGAGCTTATTTCACTGTTTTCGTGCTTGTTCCCAGCCTGTCCCTTATCCATTGCCTCAAGTCAGCTCTGTTGCTGACCCCCGCCCACCACTGGTGTGTTTCCGGGCTGCGCGGCTCGTGCTCTCCTGGCTCCATCCTCAGTTGCCCTCGCAGCCTGCCTTTGAGGCAGTGCTTGCTTGTGCATTGTTTTGCTTAGTGCTACAACATCTAATTGTGTTAGGAATCAAAGTTTAATTTCAGAAGTTTGATTTAAGGTATATAAATGACACATAAAACCTCCCGGTCATTGACTGGCTTTCATAAGTAATTGCAGGTGATTATCACAATCTCCCTGGAGTTCTGTGCTAAGTCCTGGCCCTATTTGTATTGATTAGGCAACTAACTGGAATGAAACTCGATTTACAGCCCCTCTCCTACAGAAAGCTCATCCAGAACAGTGTTAAGGCACTTGGGTGAAGCAGTGTGTGGAGGAAGCCGACATTACCTCTGCCCAGACAATTACTGTGGCATGGATAAAAGCATGCTTTAGACTGACTGTTTAAGAAGAGGCACAGGAGAGACTGAAAAGACCACGCTTGGACTAGACCTACCCCGTCTGTGTTTGGTTTTTATTGCTGATGGGTTTTATGCCACCAATTTGGACTAGAATTTCTGAAGTCTTGTTCTTTGCCACAGTGCTTGTTTTCAGTTTAACTTCTGTGAATGCTGACTCCAGACCTATGTACAAGTCTCAGAATACAGAGAACGTTTCCAAAAGCACCTGAGGGATGTAGGCCACTGATGCATTTTGCAAATGACTGGAGCAGTTAAAAACCTTAAAATTACCTTGCTACCCCTGCTGAAAGCAGCTGTCCTTACAACAGAGCTGGTGGGCCAGGAGGAGGGAGCGCTCCCAGCTGCTTCCAAGAGAGGTCAGAAGCTAAACTTAAACCCGCCATCAGTGAGCTGGAGGAAATTGCTGCATTCTGACTGCCCTGTGCTTGTATGGCAACATCTCCACCCACTCTGGCTGCCGGCATGTCAGTGCCTTGGGCGTGCAGGGCCTTCCTTCTGAATTACCAATTGTTCTTAAATGAGGTCAGCATCTCTGGGAACAAAATACCATCTCTGATAACATGTGTATTTGAAAAGCTTACAGGAACATTATTGGCTGGTGCGAGTGTTAACGGATCGTAGTGCATGACAGAATATGGCAGCATCCGAGGCTGTATACCCTGCCAAATGGTAGTTCCTAGAGAAAACAGTTATAAATAGACCGAACGCTTCAGTCAGGGTTACTTATGCTGCAGAACAGCCTTTATATTTATTCCTGCTTTAGGTGTTGAACTGCATCATAAATAATTGAAAACTTGGAGTATTTTTCAAGTGTCAGCAGAACAAAGGCTGCGTAAGCTGCTTAATTGTCAGAAATAGGTAGTTGTGCTTTTCACCTTTTTTTATTTTTTGAAAAATTCCTGAAAAATTTCGTCTTTCTCTTAATACATTTGCACTAGCTTCATGATTTAAAATTACAGAGGTAGCTTTGTAGCTTTCCATTTTGCAGTGTTAATATTTCTGTATTCCACTTTAATTGTTAAATGTAAGCTATCTTCTCCTCCTTGTTTTTGCCAACAGCACCAAAAAGAATGTGAGATTTAGTACAGCTTCTTCTTCCCTTCTAACGTCCCTGATATGGCCACTATTGGCTGTTGGTCATTTTGTGCCAGAAAACCTGAGTCTTTGCATGTGCAGCTGCTGAGCAAACTTGAAGGAGTTTATCGAATGGAATAGTCCCAGTTTGTGAATATACTGTTCTGCCAGTCAAGCTGCAGGTCTTTTTCTGCTGGGAAAAAGTGGTCTCAGTGTGCCTCAGAAGCCAGGAGATGTTGCTGGGAGCCACTGCAGTGTCCCAGTGTTGCAGCTCTTTGAATCGCAGACGTTCCTCGGTTACTTTGCCTGCTATTCTGTAACCTCATCCTTTCAAGATGATTGTACTTGTTTGTGTCTGTGAACAAGGCAGTGAAATAACATGTAGGCAATAAATAATTGGGGAAAAAAGAGAATAATCTGAACACGTGGGGGTTTGCTGAATGTATCCTACCTTAAAAGGACATTTACTTGAAGTGAGAGAATGGATCTGAAATTCCTTTATTTGTGTTACATTTTGGATTAGTGGTGCTGCAGGCGTTCTGAAGAATCGTATTTACTTTGATAATATGGTGTTAGAAATGCTACAGGAGGATGCTTAAGGTCGGTGCTGTTTGTATTGAATTGTCAGGTGGTAAAGTATCCTGCATTAAAACCTTTTACTTTAGGAGAATAGCCTCAGTTTGGGGGGAACTGGAGGTGAAGTGAGCAGGAGCATTTAGTCAGCTTGAGGAGTGCCAGGCTATTCGCTGCAACCAGCACATGCTTCTGGTATGGCTGGGAGGGCAGTGCTGTGGATTTGTCACAATAATGAAGCGACAAAGCATGGCAGAAAGTTCAGACCCTACCGGGACAAAGTCCCCATCGGTGTGGGGTTTGCATGAAGGTGGCAGCCTGTGGCAGCACCTAAGCCCACACTGATTCATCGCAGGGGAGGATTCAAGCTTCGCTGTTGCCGCGAATCCTCTGAGCCAGTAATTGCAGCAGAAGGAGAGTCAGAGCACTTGGCTACGCAAGGCTAAACACTAAATGTGGTCAGACCCTTGAAGCGGGCTAATTTCTCATTACGCACATATGCTGACATTTTGCAAGCCAAACAAATAAAACCTACAGCGAAACAAACCAGCGCAGTTTCACTCTCCCCCCCTGCTCGGCTTCAAGCTGGCATAATTAAGCACGGGGATATCACAGAGCACATGATGTGGTTGTTTGTCCTAGCTAGGTGCTGTTAGCCGTGGTGTTCAGTGCCTCAGGCCATCAGCCACCAGGGCGTGTTGTTACTGCTGCACATTTCTGGTGTTTTGACACCCAGCATAAACAGACAGTTGTGAAGTTAACTTCCCTCCTCCTTGTAGTGCCTCTTCTGTCATGTGTATCACTCTGGACCATCCCGTGATGTTCTGCTGGGATTCCAATTGCTGACATTTTATGGAGAGATTTATTTTTCTTCTGCTACAAAGACCTGTAAATGGAGCTATTCAATCTGTGAAAAGCATGGCTTCCTTTCAAGGGGAGAGTCTTTGTCTGTAAGTCACAGGCCCCAAAGATTTGGTCTGGGTTTGGACCATCATCTGCTTGTGTTTGGGTGTTCAAAGCCCCTTGACCTGGGCCAGCTGCGAGGTGCTTGTTGTGGTCTCTGTCGGGCTCAGAGAGCATGACTCTGGGTCACCCGGACAGGATCATCTGCCAAGGACAGGTAGGAGGCAGCATTTCTGACCTCTTCTGAAGCGTGAAGTCCGGATCTAGGGAGAGACTAGCATTTTACCCTGCTGCGGTGGGAGAGCAGCACAAGCCTGACTACTGTACGGGGCTGGGTGCTTTCATGGCCTTGCCCTCAGTTCATCTGGAACTGTTAACTGTTGCCATTATCCAAATCTATGATCTCTGGGGACCTAAAGGTACTTTTAGCTCTGCTCAGTGGTGTCCACTGCTCACTGGTACTTTTCTTTGCTTCAAAAACGTTGTTTTGTATTTTCATTAATTTACTTATTGTTCTCCAAGTCATAAACAAACCTAGTGGCAGGATACCAAGACTGAGAAAACACATGGCTGTAAAGACATTTCTTTCTAAAGACCATAGCCTCTCAGTAGCTCATATTTATCAAATTTTCTTTTCTCAGAATATATGCTGTTACCCAGATTTGTTTCAGACATATTAAGCCCCAAGTCCTGCCTGATAAATTGTTTTGGAACTTGTATCATCAGCCCTTCTCACATATAATATCATTTCTCTAAAAGAGCATCTGATACTGTAAAATATTTTTTCTGTAGATACTGATATAGTCAACATCAAACAAAACAATAACAAACCAGAGTAGCTTGTTCCTCGCTCTGCACTTCCCGTGTCCAACTTCTGCTCTGTAATTTCCTGTCTGTACAGTGTTTGTCACATCAGGATACTCCTTGTTTTCCCCTTGTTTTTTCATTTGAATGATGATGGATCTTTCCATGGATCTTTCTATGGCAAGGGGATAGGTAAATGACCACAGGTATGTTGCAGAATAATAAACTGAGTCAGCAGTTTTATCATATGCTTCATATCTCCAGGTTTGTGGATCTTTGCTTAGGAATATATTCATGTGCATAACTGTAAGGATTCATTTTAGCTGATTTCTTCCTATCCCATCTCTTTTTGCAATGAGCAATGGATTACCTCCACAGCAGAGTCATATTAGCAGATAAATATTTGAACGTTTGTTCTGTGTCCTGTCATGTTGTTTTGTTTCTAACAGAGTATGTTCTCCCTTAGAAGAGAGGACGTGGTGAGTGTGAGAGGAGGAAGAAATGGCAGGCACCCCGAAGTTCGGGATAGCTGCAGTTGTTCTTGGGTGTCAGGAGAATAAAACTGAATGAAGCTTTGTGCTGACTCTGAGTTTGGGGATGTTTCTACCCCTACCCCTCGCTAACTAGTATTTAAAAGTATTAGTTGTGCACATCGAGTCCACACTTCTGAGCAGTTTCTGTATCTCTGCTGTGGAACATTTATAATCGCTGCTGATGAGCATGGAGGAATGCTGCAGTATCGCAGAGACCACTGTGTGGCAACTGTGGACTTCTCAAAAATGTCTGTCTGTGGGAGCAGGTCAGCTGCTGCTCCTGCTGCTGCACAGATGAATTCCCACAGCAGTCAAATGTCTGCAGTCGTGGAGGGGGCGAGAGAAAATGTCTCCTTCAGCCTTGAATTTCTGCAAGGGGGAAGGGTTGTTTTGTTCTGTGGTGATTTTTTTGTTGTTGTTGACTGCCACAAATTTGCTTTATTTAATATGTTTGAGCAACAGCCCTGTTTGTACTTTGCAGTTGCACCAGAGATAGCAGTGAGCAGAATTCAATGCATTGTATTAAGGATGGCCAATGAATATTTATGGTAGACCTAGGGAGCCAGTAATAAAAATGAAATCGGCATGATGCCACTAGATCCAAATCTTTGATCTCTGTTTTAAGAGAAAATACAATAAAGCAGGGGATAATGGACTCATTATGATGGAATGGTTAGTTGTGGTTAGTTAGGGCAGCGTGAAGAGGTGGTGTTACATAAATGCTTTAGTCAAAGATTTACGGCTCGGTAATGCCATTCAGGATCGGAGTTTGTATAGAAAAGCTCCGTTTATGGTATTATCTGGATTTGTCAGTCAAAACACGAAGAACAAAGGACACATCTCTGTCAGAGATCAAGGTGGGCTATGCTCTCACCTTGCTAGGGGAAGCAAATTAGTAAGAACCAGCAAGGGTGTTCTGCTCAGCCTCTCACTGTGCTTCTGCTTCTCATTTCACCTGCGAGCAGGTAGGGCAGGCTGAATGCCGCCAGGAAGTGGAAGTTTGAGTCCAACCCCAGCCCAGGCCATCCTGCCAGACACCAGCCTGGTGGGGACGCTTGGGGTTATGGGGTCAGGGCTAGGTGCCACCCAGCGAGGTGCAAGGGCCCTGGCTGGAGACAGGCCCCAGCCGGAACACGCAACGTGCTGAAATGGCTCCGGAGAGGCCTAAAGAAGGAGTCAGTATTTGACAGGGTTGGGGAGCAGGAGCGAGCGAGCTGTTTTTCTTTTTAATGGTTGCAATTACTTGCTTAACACCCCTGCCACACTAAGCAAGAAGCAGAGGAGGGCTGATTCCGAGCCACAGATGAAAGCTGATCTTGAAGTCTCTGTCTAGCCAGACGTGAGAAATGGAAACTCACTGTTTTCTGACTTGTTTCATACTGATGTAATTTCTAAGGGACTTCATCGCTAAGGACATCTGGCAAGCGATTTGTCCATACTGTGGTCCAACTCACCCCTCCCACCCCCCTTCACCCTTTCAAGGAAAGGAAACTATATGCTGTATCGAACTTAGGGAAACAGCTATTAAGCAACCACATGAACTGCTTCTGATATGGGTTTTTTGTCTGATGAGGATTTTACCCAGCATGTTTGGCCTTGGAGGAGCGCCTGGATGGTATTGCCAGCTGGAATTGTCAGAGCTGCTTTGTCTTCCGTCCCAGGAAAACATAAGCCTGGCGGGCAGTCACTCTCGCTCTTATTTCATATCCCTGCTTAGTCAGAGTTGCCAACCCTGAGCTTGAAAACCCTGAGTCAGGCCACAAACAAATCACGAGATCTGGCTTGAAAATCATGAGATTTTTTAATTACCAGTAGTTTATTTGGGATTTCTTTGAGCCTTTAGGGTGTCTGTTCTTCAAATTTTGATCCTACAAATCCCAAAGCCTGAAATATGCTTTACTGAATTATGCATATGTTTGTTTACTAAATGAAAGCCAGGTTCATTTTTGGCTACCTGACCTTTGGAGTTCCCGGGGAAAAGACAAGAATATCAAAATGACGTGCGTAGACTAGGCTGTTCAATGAGGGGCCTGTTTGGAGTTGGTGATTACCTTGAGGATTATGAGTTTAATTATCTCGGTGTCACTTTGACCCCTAGGCTTTCTGCAGAGAGCTTTTTGTTGGGCAGAGCCTGAAAGTGTTCTTTCAGTCTGTGGCAATGAACACTCTGTGTAGGCTGTGCCTTGTTTACCTTGCAGCAGCCTTTCTCGGGCAGCACATGGCATCTGGCCAGGGAAGGCTGATTAATCCATTTTCTTCCCACTGCGGTTTTGCCATCACTCAGGTCTCGCTCGGAGGCCACACGTGCGAATGCCTTCTGCCCTAAACAGTCACAGGCGTAACGTGCTGACGCCGCCTGGATGCCAGGGCGAGGCTGTGCTGGCTCCCATCTGGCTGAGCTGTGTGACGAGGAGGCTTGCTCTCAAGGTTTGGACTAGTGCTGATAACTCCAGACATAGAGCTGTCACTGGGGGCTGGGGCGAGAACCTTACAACACTAGAAATTCCTCTTGACAGGGTTGTCCAAATCATTTTGTACCCAAGTATTGACGGGTTACACTAGTGATGTCTCCTTATAGTCATTTTTCCTGCAAGCCTTTTATCCCCTCCCTTGTTTGTTTGTTTTTGCTGCCTTCCTCTTCTTTCTCGCAGCAAACTTCATGTTGATTTTTGGACTTTTTGGTCGCGTATGGGAGCAGTTTGTGTCCTGTTAGCATCACGTGCAGTTAGGGCTGGATGCCAGTCAGTCTCAGGTGCCAAAGAAATATAGATAACCTCAAGTCTTCAGGTCTTCCAGTATGAATATGTCTTACTAATTAATACCAGGGAAACAACTTGGAAGCAAGACAGAGGGGAAATACTTGTTGCCGATCTCAACCGTGCAGGAGAGTGTGATAGGAGGGACCCTGACTGCACACAGCATTCCTGTGAACCCTAGGAAAGTGTAAGGACTAAACCTTGCTTGAACCAGGGATTTTCTCAGCTACAACAAACGGGAAGTTCTCAGCTCTAGGGTTCTTCCAGGCAGCTCTAGTGGGTTCAGTTTAGCCTTGTTGAAAATCAAGCTGTTTTAAATATACAAAGTTTGACTGTGGCTCTCTAAAAGTCTTTGCATTTAAACAAATGCTGGACGTAGTTGTGGAATTCTTCCTCTTTTATTACTCGGGGCAGGTTTTTCAAGGTGGCTGGAAATGTTGCTGAAGAATAAAGAATATGCAGCCTGAGTTTCCTTGATTTTTTTTTTTTTTTTTTTTTGTGAAGAAACCTGTATTAACTAGGTTGCTTTTGTGAGGCAGAGGAAATAACAGTGGTAATTCAATGCTGGCAGTAAAGTGGGTGATGATCAGTAAATTTTACCCACTGTAGCACAGAGGATTGTTCTGGTTATGTCACAGTCTTTATGAAATTTATCCTGGTTCTTGCTAGCATTTTGGTCACATAGTAATTCTAATTCTGACACTACGACTGACCATAAGGACCCAGGTGGCCCTTTTGAAAAAATGGAAGCTGAGCAGTTTAAGCTTTGATTGCCGTCTTTTTCTTCACATTGAATTATTCTTACAGTGAATAACATTATGTTTTGGAAAAACTCAAGTTCTGTTATTTGAGTTTGGATTGTTGTTCTGCTGCTGTGTGTGGAAATGTCAGTGTGAAAGGAATTTAAAAAAAAAAAAAAAAAAAAAAAAAAAAAAAAAAAAAAAAAAAACAAGCAACCAGGGCAACAAGTTTGAGATTACTTTGGTCTGTGGTGTGCTTAGTCAGAAACAAGTAATTTGTATTGCAGAAGTCTGGGCAGAGTGCTACCTATTTCTGCCTGTGTGTGCAAATAACCTGCTACGCCACGCAGCCAAAGGAAAGGGAGTCAAATGAGAGCAGTGCTGGCTGCATCTCAGCGTGCAGAGCACGCGTGTGGAGATGAACTGGTTCCTTCTGGGGTCTTACCCGGTGCACTGGGGGGGTTAGTTAGAAGGGCTGGCTCTCCGGAGCGTGGTCTGCAAATAGGCACTTGACTTAGATAAAGCTGTTTATAGACATGGTTTTTTCTATACCTGTGGTACTGAAAGAGATTGTTTTTATTCTGTAACAAATTCTACTGTACCAGGTAATCTAGATACAGGTCTTTTTACTTCCTGTTTAAAAAATAAAATAAGAACTAGTCAAACGACTTAACAAGCTTACATATACTTTAATTCAACATATATTTAAACCACTTTTTAAACTCTACACAATTTGAAACTGGAAAAAAAAATTGTTCCCTTGATTTCTTAGACCATCTCTATCTTTCCTGTTTTTTTACGTTCTTCTTCCTTCTCTCTCTGATCAGTTCTGATTTTCAGCTGAAGACAGACTTTATTTGAGAGCAGGAAAGGAAGTGTTGCTGGGATAATGCTTTCTTTTGAAGTAGCCAACAGTTTATGGCTTCTGCGTCTTGAGTTCAGCACTTTGATCGCTATCTGTCTGTTGTGCTGCTAAGCCTGGTGCAGCGTGATTTTACTGTTGAGCCAGCTGGGGCACTGCCCCACTCAAGAACCATGAGGTAATAAAATCAGAGTAAATTAAATGTGTTTTCTCAAGCCCCCTGCACGATTCTGAACTATTAATTTCACACTGCAGCTTTGCCAGATGAAAAGGAGCTGCTTTATTGCCCTAGACTGCACAGTGCACGTACTTCTCCATCTTCCAGTAGGGGCCTCCAAAGCCACAGGAGGTGGCAAACCAGCCGCCAGGCAGCTGCAGCTGTGCACAAAGGGGCTCTTTCAGACACGTTCTTGCTAGAAAAGCACATGTGCAGCTAAAACAAGTTACAGTGCCCATCTGACTTGAGCATGAGCCACCCTGGGGAAACTGTCTTATTTTTTCTGAAACCGGCGATTATATATATTGCACTAATGCCTGTTTCTGACTTGGTAGACACGGAGCGTTCAGGCCCAGGACTGACGTCACTCCAGATTTTTGTGCTGTGAGATGTGGTGCTGAAGGACAAGGGAAGGGAACTGGTCTCCCCTCTGATGGGCTGCTTGAATATGGTATCGCTTTTTGCCCTGAGCCCACTGCCCAGCCCTCGCACTCCTCACGGTGTGGAAGGTGCCAGTGCAGCAGAGGCTACTTTTGAGTGTCACACACTATCTCCTGTTCTGGGCTCCTCTCCAGAGGACCGAACGACTCACCTTCAAAGGTCTCTCTGAAAGTGGAACTGGGACTTGGCGAATGACAGTGCAGAACCTAGCTGTTGGCTTGGTGCCCATTTTCTCTCCTCCTTAAATCAAGCAAACAGCGTGCTCCTGGGCTTTGTGAATGAAAGATTTGTTGAACAAATGTCTTAACAAACACTGATTTAGTAAGCTTGGCTTTGGATTATCTGCATAAATTCTTGTTCTGAAGTTGGCTTCTATCGGGAAAAAGCATGCCTTTTTTATTTGCTGAGATGCTGGCATACATGAAAAGGAGTCACTTCTCCAGTCCTAGAGACTTCAAAGACCCGTCCTGCTGTGCTGGCTAGCTGCAGTTACAGTGCCCATTCTCCTGAAGGAACAATTCTGGGTCAAGGTGGCTCCAAACACCCGCACTCCGGGCGAAGACAAAGCACAGGGACCTGCACGTTTCACCGTCCCTTGCGTGCAGGCACTGACGATGTGCGTGGGTGGGATGGCCAGCGGCTTCCAGCTCAGTAAGCTGCGTGGCGGCGTGAGGCCGTCTCGCGTCAGGGTGCTGTTAACTGCGTGCTCCTCCCGGCCCTCGGCTGCGATCTGCGGCGTTTTTGTTTGGCGGTGCCGGTCTGCAGATGGTGCAACTGGTCGGAATCCCAGTGCCTGAAGTGCTTCTAGCCGTTGTCTCTGACATGAGGAGGAGCACGTTTTTATCCCCTGAAGTCAATATAGATCCCTCATTAAAGAGAGCCTGCCTCGTCTGCGGAAAATCCCTCCTCGTGACTCACACCTGGTGTGATCGGGACGTGCTGGGCACGGCAGGGCAGTCACCCAGGCCTCCCCGCACGCAGCACCCGGCCCCTGGCCGCCCAGGAGCCGGCTCTTACCCTGCGTGTCGCGCGTCGCCTTCCCCCGCTCTAATCTCCTTTGCCTTGCCAGCGATTCAACGAACCGCTCTGACCGGCGGGGAGGAGGGGGGGGGTTGGAGCGGTCCCCTTCTCGTCCCCGAAACATGTGACCGTCCATGTGAGCGGTGTGTGCGGGCTGGGGCTGCGGGGCAACGAGCCAAGCCGATGAGGCGAGGGAGAGCGCAGGGCGGCCGCCGCGCGCGGTTATGTAACGCCCGCAGTGTCTGGCGCGGCGCTCGGGCGGGCCGTCACGTGCCGCGCCGCGGTCCCGGCCCCGCGGTTCGGTGGGGCCGCGCCGAGCGGTCGTGAGCCCGCATGAGATGAGCGGTCGCTGTCACCCGCTGGAAAGCGAATGGGTTGATTAGCCGCGCGTGAATTGGTAAATTGCGCCTGTGATTCCAGCGAGGGTATTTGCATCGCGTATGCACCGTCGTGCCGCCAAAAGGAGCCTGAAACGGAGCGTTGTGTAACCGGGCTCCGACAGCGGCAGCGGCAGCAAAGGGGAGCAAGCAGCCGTCGCTCCTCGTTCTCCCCTGCCCTCCCGTTGCCAGAAGACCGCAGGAATAGGTCTTGTTGCTGCCGTGCGGAGGGCTTCGCTCCTTGCCCAGCCTGCAAGCTCAGACAGCAGCCTCACGGGCAGCAGAGCTGGCTCGCCGGGTTTCCGCGGGACGGACAGGTTGGCCGTCAGGAGGCTGACGGTTTTGGCGGAGGCTGCTGCTGTGCAGGCGCTGAAGTTTGTGCGTGCAGGTGGCCTGTTAGCGCTTTTCATAAATTATTTTCTGTCTGAGACTCCCTAGTGGCATTACACAGGGGTGCCTGTATGAAGTTGCAAATGTTCTTGCCGTAAACCTCTTGCCTTCTATTCAGTTCTCTGCAAAAAGAAGGTCCTGTGACTGCAGGGGAAAAAACAAAAAACAAACAAACAAACGAACAAAAAACAACAACAACAACAAAAAAAAACAGGCTATAACGGGAGCAGCTTAAAATTAAAGCAACAATTTTTATTAATAAGCAGCCGAAGAACAAATCAACAGAACCGAAGGGCAGAGAAGTAATTCCCCCATCCCCATTCCCCCATCCCCATTCCCCCATTCCCATTCTGCAGCCTTCACCCCATCTTTTCTCCAAAATACCTGATGTTTCGTTGTCCTCCCTCTGCTAGAGGCTAATGCTCATTGTCTTACCCTTGAAAAGAATAACATTGTTGCCCAGGAGCTAGAAGAAACCAAACCCTCTGAAATTTTAAGCTGTAGAATGCACTGTTTACAGGCAGTCTGACTGCATGGCAGTCAAAACATTTTCTTCTTAAACATTTCCCCTGCCACCAGTATAGTAAGAAAATAGTCATTTTATAAAGCTGTGCTTGCAACAAAATCCAATGTTGCATGATAAAATCAGGTATACTGCTTGTGCATTTGGGGAGTATTCAGCAAATAATGCCACTTTATATGATAAGTGCTCTATTATCCTGTATTTAATATATTTCCAAGAAGAAGCTGTTATTGAAGTCACTTATTTATTAATAAGTGTCACTTTTTTTTTTTTTCTGATGTTTAGTGGAGATTATTGTCCTCCTTTCTATTTGTCTTCCTCTGTTCTTTCCCTTCTCTACATACGCAGTTAACATACTGATGTTTAAATATACATTGCGATGTGTAGTTACATAACCCTGCCCTGCAAAGAGCTGAAAAGTCATCTTTGACTTTATCTCCTCACTCTTTTTTAAAACTAGCGGTTTCTATGTATAATCTGCCACTGCCAAAAGACAGAGGGAGGCATGCTGCAACCACGTAATGATCATTTTACTCGAATCAGAAGAAAATAATACAAATCACACTGCAACAAACATCATATGCTACATTTCTGCCAGCCAGCAAGCCTTAAATCCAGAGTGCATAAATGTGTTTGCTAACGAGTGGATACTGAATTGATTTAATGAGTTGGTGGTGCAGTCAGTGACTGCTCATTATCATCAGAGAATTTAACTTGCTGCCGCAACTCAGAAAGTAAATGAGCATAGCTCAGACTGGACTGTGCTGTGAGCGAATTGAGAACTCTTCCTCTCTGCAGCTCAAGCAGTGTTTGGTCCCTGGTGCTCCCCAGGAGCCATTCTGAGCTGAGCTTAGGATCTTTTTGCCGTACATAGCTGACCCATCCAAGGAGGAGGGTAAGGAAGCTGTCCCAGACCCTGCCTTTTTTGCTGCCTCGCAGGGTTGAGGAACAGAGGCGGGGCCCAAGTGGGTGAGCAGAGCCACAAGTCTTTGTAGCTGGAGTCTGACAACGTGCTCCCACTCAGAAACGATGGCCTCTGTTCTCCCAAGCTGTGCGAGCACGAGGGCTCCAGTTATCGTCTAACAGGCGTTACGGGAGGTTAAGGAGCTCAAAAGGTGCAGAAAGCTCTAAATACAACTTGGGCAGGTTAGAGTGCTTGCAGACAAAGGCAAGTCAGAAGTCCTTGCCTGCTAGGACAGGCTAGCTCTGCTGGTGGCTTTGTACGTTAGATTGGTGGAATGAAGACACGTCATTTGGGTACCACTTACGGAAAGAACATAAAGAGAATCTTCACGTTTTGATGGTTTGTAGGACTTCATTTCTTAGCTATCGATGTGCCCTCAAAGCTAGGGGTTAGTAGATACTGCTGAAGCACAGCGCATCAATAACAAAAATGGAATTTGTTTTATTTTGAAGCTGATAGAGAATCAGTGTCCCTCTAGCTTAGGGTGTAAGTGCAGTACAAGAGGTTTACGTATATGCACTGTAAAACAAAAGTTCTTTACCCTTACAATTTCTGATAAAGGTAGGACTGGTTTGTTTTCTCCTTCCCTAGTGCAGAGTTTTAGAATCAGGCTCTTGACTGCTCTTGTGTCGCCGCTCTCGCAGGATTTTACACGGTGCTGGAACTTATAGATGTATGTAATGAAACTTTAAAACTGTGTCGAGTTTTGGAAATGTTCACCTGTGGGAAGGGGGGGAAACGAAAAAGCTAACCTACAGAGAATTTTAAAAATAGACCAGGTCCTCCAGGAATTCAATTACAGATGCCTGCCAGCTGCTTCCTCTGCCTGGGACCCGCATTTCTAGCTTCTCTGTTCCTCTGGATGTTCCTGGCAGGGGAACAGCTCATGTGACATGACTGATGAGCAGATGGATTGGCAAGAGAGGTGCTCAAGTATGGGCTCCCCTGCCATCCCCCATCCCACCTGCTGCTGAGGCCGTCCTTTCATAGTCACGATTTGAGCTGTGCGATTGTTGTACAATGTGGATACCGGCTGTGCGGCTACTGCTGGGACTAGCGCTTTATGCTCATGCTATGTGCAATGACTTTTTGAAAAGCTTTTTATTTAGGCCCTGTAGCACTGCATCTTACCAAAAAAAAAAAAAAAAAGAAAAAAGAAATTATAAGAATCGCATCTTCTTGGATCCGTATTCTGACTGAGTTCACAGGCACACATTACACCCCCCCATTTGCTAAAACACTGAAGTGCAGACACTGAGCAAAACTGCAGGCTTCATTTCCCCAGAAAATATATGCAGACTGTAATATATTTACCCATAAATGTGTACACTGGTTTTTCCCATAATATGGACCCTGCCCTTAAGGAATGGCTTCCAAACTCGTAGTGCAGGGTCAGAAAAAAAAATCTGTGCTTACTTATTAAATTACATGTACTGCCTTTTGTTGTGTATCGTCCTTTTCTGTCTGGCTGCAAATGATTCAGCTGTCCAGTTCCAGGAGAACATTTTCCAGCAATGTCATTTGGATGCAATACCCTTTCTGGTATTGTCCTGTTTTACCCCCATAGGCTTTCTGTGTGCCCATCTGTGTGTGGCAGTGACAGGAGCTTTCCATCCAGTCTAGCTGTCTGCAGGATCTCACTGGTTCTGTGCTGCCTCGTTCTCTTGGGTATCGTTTTACTCTTTGATTGGGAAGAATATGGTTTGAGGGCTTGTGGCAGAAATTCATTTGCTAATTCATAGGGGAGGAAAGTGGGGGATGGGAGGGGAGGGAAGGGAAATAATTCTTTGGTACAGAACAACAATCCTCCAAGGACATAGTTACAGCATTTCTTGTTAAAGTACAACGTGTTTGTTTTCAAATCGCGTGGAAAATGCAGTGATTCTGTGGCTTAGGCTGTTGCTTTCTTAAGATGCAGCTATGATGCCGGGGCAGATGCAGCTGCTCCGGGCTGAGCAGTTCCCTGCTGGATGTCTGGTCCCACTGATTTCAGGAGAAACCACTTATTCACAGGTCTTTATATAACATGACATTACTACCTGACGACAGGAAGTTGAATGCTAGGCTTGATTTGAGATTGCTCAGTGGTTTTTTAATTTTGATGCAGAGATTCCAGCAGAACTTGGTTTAATTAAGAACCTGATCCATAGCTCTTAGGTTTAACTGTGGGATGTGCCTGCTTAGAGTGTGCAGTGCTGCCCTGTGTTAGGGATCCCTAGGCTAGCTTCAGATTAGCTCATTAACTAATTTCCCTAGCAGCGTTGTGCAGTTTCCATTTTTGGTGCTGTTTTGTTTTGTGTTTTCTGAGGTTCCTGTCCATAGCATTGCATGGCTGCGCCCACAGACTGCCATGAATTGAGTTCAGATTTGGTGTTAAAACTGAGCAGTTTCTTGCTGTTTGATATATATCTATGTTTGTTTGTTTCTTTTCCTGCATAAGATATTACATTATATTAAGCGTTTCGTTTTTAAAGGAGTCCAATACCTCTGTGTCAATGTGATGAAGCTGATGGCTGAGAAGCATGAGAGCCATAGCAAGTCACTGGAGCTGACAGATTTCAAAGAGCTGTAGCTGGTTGTGTAAGACGCTAGCGATGGTTTGATGTAATGCTCTTTCCAGACAGTGTGGGGATTGCATGTGCCAGTGCTGCGTGTTGCCAGACAGAAACCACAGCAATTCACCCTCAGCATAATTACCACCTACAGCAAAGCTAGCAGCTTTTAAATGAGGAGGAGTGGGATTCTTTCTCTAGGAAAACACCAAGGAGTTGAAGTCGTTTTGTAAATCAACCTAATCTCTTCATTAGAAGAGCAAGGAATAGCAACAAATCTCAGCCAACGCTGCACATAATGAAATATTTTTAAATACTCTCTTTGATATTAAACTGTAGCACAGGCAGAATCCAGAAAATCAGGTGGCACTTCTTAGAACTCGCACAGCGTTATGTGATGGATTTAGATGTGCAGCATATTCTGTCTTACAAGCAAAGCTTTAATGTGCATTTTCATTGCCTTGCCTTCCCTCTCTTTGGATGCTAATATTAATATTGCTGTAATTATAGCTGTAGTCACTTAAAAGCTTTTTTTTGGATGATTGTTTACTCCAAATAGTAAGGAGCATTGTCAGAGGGGAAAATACAAAGTTAAAAATGTTTCATATAAATTCCTCACTTCCTTTTCTTACCTACCTCACTAATTCCTCTCATTAATATATTAATTGAGATCGCTTTGATGTGGATTTGGGATTTTTGTGTCAATCACAGAGTGCAGATGTGCAGAAACAGACACTCAGGGTTAGATTGATCTGCAGCACTGATAGGAAGAACAGATAAGGGAAGTGCAAGGTGGCAACCTTTGTGATTTCTAATGATATTAGAGCTGTGATGGGATCACTCTGGCCACACTTTCCTCTTACCCTTGCTGCTAGCACTGCTTGCTCTGTGTTCGCTGTGGGCTGGTGACTGGATTCCCCTCCTTTGTGCTAACTGAGCGGTGTAAAAAGGGTTACTCATAGCAAACTAGGATGTTTTCTGCCCCTGCCCACCAAGAAACTGGTCATCTTTATTGATTTAGAGGTTTCTCAGTCATTGCAACTGCTCCTTGCTGTTACAAAACAAAGGCAGAAGTAATAGAAATGTGGATGGGCAGAGCTTAGGTCAAAACCAAGGATTATTTTTGCCAATAGCTCTGGCTGTGCGGCGACCTAAGCACCCACACTGCTCTCAGATAAGCTAAGTGGGCCCATGGTGCTGTGCTACTTTCACATCTGCCTACTTAGCTTGCAGGTAGAATCAGTTACTTTGGCATTTATGTGATCTGTATTATTCCTTCTTGTAATAATAGAGGTGGATATTATAAAAGAGGTTTCTTGTGGGGCACATCTAGGATATCGGTCATTAGGATGAAGAGAGTTTAGTTTTGCTCATGAGCCTTTTGCATTTGTACAGTACATGCTGCTGAGGCTGAAAGACCGCTCTGTCTTAGCACAGCCTTGGGGTGCCTTCAGTGCAAAATGTGTTACAGAATGGAAACTTGCTGACTGCCAAGTACATTGGACAAAGTATGGAAGGAGTCCACTTTCCTCTGCTAGAGGGGACCGCAAAAAGTTGGAGGAATGCACGTTACCTGAGTATGAAACATTCTAGCTGTGCACATGTGTATTTAAGTGAATCTCTGAGGTGAATGTACCTGGCAGGTGCACCTGTCTGAGTATGGGATCAGCTCAAACTTCACTGTGTACTTCTTACTTTGTAACTAGCAGCAACTCCAGCACCTTGTCATTTAGCAGCCGTGCCTTATGAAAGGGTTTGGCTATTAGTTATGCAATAAATACACCTGTAATCTTGTTAGAGAAGCATCTTAATTAGTGATGTAAGTATCAACTATGAGAACTGTGTTCAATCCATGTGAGCTCCTAGTTATGAAATAGTTTATATTATCATAAATCTCCTTGAGATGGACTTTTCATCCCCTGAAACATTACACTAGCCTCACCTGCGCCTGAGCTGTTTTCGTGTACAGTTTAATACCAAAAGCAGGAGAAAGTTTCGCAAGTGGTTTCCAGTGAACCTTTGCTGTAGGTGAGGGAGGGAACAGGTGCGTTCCCTGCCCGGAAAATGGCTGGCTGTTCAGTCACTCGACCAGATGGCTGGTGGACAGGGGTAAATATCCTTTGCTACCATTAGATGCAGAGGTCAGATGCAGATTTTCTTTCCTGTTGAGAGTGGCTGCCTGCCATTTGGAGTGATGTTTAGACCAAGAGTTGGGCTTGCAATGGTGAAGCCATGCTTTTGTCCAGCTACAGCATCTCTGGCATCTCTCGACTCCCAGAGGCGTTCAGTAGGCACGCAGCCTACTGCCCACCAGGCGCATTGAGCATCTCCCCTCAAAGACCCAGTGATCTGTGAGGGCTGTGGGAACCCAGTAACATTTCATGTGAAATAGCTGTCCTTTAGTCAGCACATGTGATACCATGAACCCTGTGATAGATATTTACGGCGTAAAAACCTTTACCATTAGCGTGGCTCAGGACCACAGCACCTGTCAGGAGTAAGGCCTGCGAAAGCAGGCAGTTTCTTCCCAATCCTGCTTTTGTCTTTCCCGTTATAAAATTTATATTAGCGTGTCAAGAAACAGACGACAATGTTTATCTCAGAATTCATTGTTATTTTGCAGCGCGCTTCTGAGGCCGGTAGCCTAGTGCTGCGAAGTTGTTTGCAGTGTTCAGCTCCTCCACGTAAAGCAGCGCGGTAGCCATGGTAACCGTCTGGCCTGTGCGCAGGGCCCAGGCTGCCTTCTGGTAGGTCAGAGCAGGCACCTTCCCGATCCTGCCTGATCCTGCCTCCGTTCAGTGCTCCCTAAACATCCCGTGTTTTTAAAGAGACACTGGCTCAGGCTTCTTTTCAATGCAATTTTCATATTTAATTAGCAGTTTGAGCCTCTTCATTCCGCTATTGAAGGCAATAGAAAAAGCCTTTACCACTGTAAATAAATCTGTTGCCCAGACCTACTCAGATTAAACCTAAGTCTTGCACTGAAAATATTAAGGGCTTTGCAGCAAGGAAATTCCAAACTGAAATTTCTACCTTGCCACTGAAGTGTCATCCCAGTGTGAAGTTTAACATAGCACCATTTCATCTAGGGCCTCTAGCAGATACTCGGTGTACTTCCTTTGACTTGCCTTGCAGTTGAAGATGCTCCAGGAGCAGACTCCAAAGGACACCCTTTTCCTTCCTTATCTTCTTGTTGATTTGCAAAATACGTGTTCATTGAGGAATCTTTGTAAGATGTGTGTTCATTGATGGCTCGTTCCTGTTCTAATCTCTAATGAACTGTTGCTGTTGTCAGAGATACTTAACTGCATATAACAAAGCCTGAGCAAAATCCTGGGTAAAACTGAATGCCATGCTTGGAACTTTCTTTTTTTCATCTGCCATCTTGAGCTTGTCCTGTCTTTTTTTTTTTTTTTGACATTGTTTTGCTTCATCTTGGTCTGTTCTGTTCTCTCAGTTCTATTTTTTTTTTTTGCTATAATGAATCATTGAGTGTGTTTCTTCTTATTGTTCAAGTTAGTGATTTGAATGCGAAGGTGAAAGAACAGGTCCAACTAATAGCCAGATGCTTCTTTTCCAAATGCTCACTTGCCCTTTTCCAATCCCCTGCAGAGCTGTTTTATGAAACAAGGAGGCATGATTACCAGTTACTGGGAGGGAGAAGCTGCACATCAAGTGTCACATGTGTGGCATTATAACGTGATGTTGGTATAGCCAGGAGGCAGGGAGGAAAAAAGCAAATTCAGAGGGGACTAGAAGGAAGAAGAAGATGGGAGACAGCAAAGCAGGATAGACAAAATCCAGACTCTCTCCCAGTCTTGTACATCATGCCTTTGCACCCCATAAATCTGTCAAGCTTTTGGCTGCTTCTTGGCAGCCCTGGGTGCTGCAGTTTGAATACTAATAGTTCTTCCTATGTATGGTGAATTTTAGGTCAGAAAGAAATATTAAGTATGTAGGCAGAAACATCTGCATGAGTGACACTTGATCCTTAGCAGCCAAAAAGCCATTTTTATCATCAAGTGGAGTCACAGGAAGACAGAAAGGCGCTTAATATGTATAGGAAACCAGTTTATGTAACAAAGTCATTGCAAAGTTGTAATTAATCAAAGGAACTAAATAATGGTGACATTCTGGGCAGTGTTATTTAGGGCTAAATGAGGGATCTGGTGTTCATAGGCTGTCATCAGAACTGAGAAGTCTGATGCTGTGGCTGTCTCTGCCATGCAAAGGCATTCTTTAGTGTCTAAGAGGATGAAATATTTTGGACTTCGTTAGTACAAGAGCAGAAAGATGAGCAGTGGGAGGTAGAAGGACAAGCTTGGAGAGTTGAGCAAATGAAGTTGGGTACCCAGGTCAACACCAGCAGAATGTCACCCTGAAGAGAGAAGCCTGGAGCTTCTGTTTATGAATCTACCTTTTGTTCAGATGCTGAAGTGGTTTCTACCTGCCACCATTTTTATATACAGCAGTATTGTTTTCCTAAGCAAAGATGAAGGCAGATGGACTTCTATGTGTGAGGATTTTGTTAGTGTACTCTATTGCTTGGCCATTCTGTTTCTTTCTCCTGTACAATGTAGAGTTCCACCCGATATTTGGGTGACTGTAATGCTCAGCTCTGGGTGTCTTCTCGTTGGAGATTTAATAAAAAAAATTTTTCTCTTGAATCTACATTGCACTGCACTGGTTTTTGGATCCAGTACAAATAGCCTTGTTATACTTCATGTTCTCTTTTAAACACATGAGGATTGCCAAAGAAGATCAGACCAGAGGATTAGAGTGCTCTCTCTCTGTGTGGCCATCACCAGATGCTTCGGAACAAGGTCTAAGAATCCCCACTGTAGGCAGAATTGAAGTTTTCTATTCTTCTTGATGTCTCGGGATAATCCTTAACAGTAAGATCATAAATCTGTGGCCCCTAAAACATGAGGTTTTGTCTTCTTTCCCATGGTCGTTTTTTTAACATTTGCTATTGTAACTGTTTTTTGTTGTTGTCCATAGAAATGCCCAAATCCTCTCTGAGTCTTGCTGAATTCTTGGCCTTGGTGACTTCCCATGGTAACGAGTTCTGCCATCTAATTATATATAGGTTAAAAAGTGTTCCTTTATCACTTTTTCAATGACCATCTCTGGATTCCATTAAAGGCCCCTTCTTATATAAGAGAGTAAACAGGAATTCTTGACCTCCTGTTTCCTTACCATTCATACTGTTCTGTACTGCTATCGTATCTTTTTATCTCTTTTCCAGGGTGAGTGATCTCAATCTTCACTATGACAGATTTTCCACACTTCTCTTTCAGCCTAGCACTCTGAGTGTGCTAGGAAATGGCAACTTGTTGTAGACACAGAACTTCAGATAAAACTGTATCATGGACCTAATGTCTCCACTGTTTCCCATGCCATTCAAGCTTTATCAAGATTTTCAGAGATGCGCTAAGTGGAGCAGCAGTGCTGCATTCAGAATAGAGGTTTGTACTAACAGGGTAGACTGGGCTGCAAATTGTGTAGCTCCTAGGATTGCTGGTGGGTTTGGTGTTCTGATTCCTTCAAGTCACTGACTGGTTGACATGCATATCTAGTCTAATTTCCAGTTATTGCAACTATCAAGTTCATCTTGGTTTTCATAATGCAGATGAGCCCTGGTTTGGGGATGTTGGTGTGCCATTATTAGAGGGATGTCATTAGTGAGGATATCAGCTTCTGAAACACAGTAGGACCTCCAGAGCAGGTTTCCTCCAGGCCCACCATCAATGTATGCTGTCCTCAACAGTTCTGAAGAAGCATATGGCTTTGTATTTCCCTAGCTACATGCTGTGCATGTAGGAACATTGCAGTGATAATATATTTCTCCATGGAAGCAATAGAAATTTAGCCATTATAATGGCAACAGCTTTGTAATAATGTATACTAAACTATATTATGAAGAAACAGCTACTGCACATGTGTGGGAATCTTATCTCTGTCATAAATAACTCAGCAATTTTAGCAAATATTAAATATAAAGGGGCAATTTAATATTATGGGTGAACAGCTTGCGTATTAAATTTTATATAAACACGAATCTGTCTTTTAGTAGTGGGAATGTAAAAAGCTGAGATGGCCTTGTGAGAATGTCTCTGTCTCTCCCTTGACTCTAACTTTGAACAGCTGATTTAATTTCAAGCGAATTTTGGTCATTTTTTCAACCAATTCTAAAGCTGCTTGACTGTGTGGTGTCTTTCCTTTTGTCCGTTCAAACCAGTAGAGAACTTTTTTTCCTGGTCTTGTGAAACTTAGCATTTAGAAATTACTGTTGCTCCTAAAATACAAAGACAGCTAAGAAGCTATTGAGCTCTGATTTGACAGTTAATATACCTCTGAAAGTTATTAAAAACAAAATGCTACTCTGTTAACAATGTTTCAGTTTCATTCAGGAGCTTTGGCTAATAGAAATGGTTTATGAAACTTCTGCTGCAGTGTTACGCAAAGTCAGAATTATTTCCATGGCACTCTTCAAAAGGACATTATTAGGTTTATTTGTTTGAACTGATGAAATCTTAGACTCCAAGAGTAGAAAGCTAATATAGGCCTCTAATTGAAAAGGGGAGATTGAGAACTGCTTTGAAAACAGAGGGCTTTTCCTTGTAAAAGATGCCTTCAAAAAATCAGGCCATCTGTCATTTGGAAGGAAAGTTCTATTATAAAAACTTCAGATGTGCCAAGGAAGGCCAACTCCAACATCCAGTCACTGCAGCTTTGCGAATCTGTAGGTAAAAGCCAGAGTATACCCTGATTGCCCCTGGATAGGTGCTTAGCTTGTTAATGATATTAATGGAAGTTGAAGTAGCTTGGCCTAATGTAGTGCGTAAACAAGAAGGACAACTGGTAGCTGCCCTTTAGCTGTTAGATTAATATGAGATTACCATTTCTCATACTTTCTGGAAGGGATCCTTTCCTTCTGGGGTAGCCTTACCTCATAATCCTGGATCATCATTAATTCCCAGTGACTTGGGCTCCTTCGCTGTCAGTGGATGCGCTGATTTGCCGATCTACTGTATGGGGTGAAGATATGGGTGCTTTGGAACTATAGCAACTGTGTCTGTCTGAGAGTCAGTAGCAAGGATCTGAGCTCCTCTTAGCAAACAATCAAAAAATCTGCTGAAGAAAATTACTTAAAATATTTGCTTGATATTTACCACCTCTGGCAATCAAAGGCATGAGTCAGGCTCCTAAAGATGGTGAAACTACTTTGGTTTGTTTTCTTAATGATCAAAAACCCAATAGCATCTTTTGGTTTTCTTTTTAGTTCTTGTTCTTTTAGGCCTTCTGTCTCTGACCGCCTGGGTTTCACATCTTCAAGTACTTTTCCTGGGACCTGGAGCACTAGAAATTTTATGGTGTGTGTGTGTGGTTTTGTTTTATGTGGTTTTATTTTGTTTTTAAGTGCCAATTGTAGTTCTCATACAAGCACAGAAGTCTAGGTGCAAAATTTAAAATACCAGCCATCACGAAAATGATAACACAGTGGGGAGAGTTGACAATTATGGATAATTCCCAATTAAGTTTACTAGAAAATTGTTCAAACTACTATAGTTTTGTTTTGTTTTATTTCAGGGAACATGAGTTATAAATATTTCCAAAGCTTCAAGTAGAAACTGTTCTCCTCTGCTTAGGGTTGGAGGAAGACGTTTTGTTTTCTTTGCCATGCTGTGCAGTGTAGCGCAAAGAGAGAATCTGCCTATCACTGCAAATATCACTTAGGACATCTCATACTCTATCTTGACCCCAGCCAGGCTATGCTTTTGAGCCAATGTGTGCTTATTTTCCAGCAAGGTGTATGCTAAGGTTGTGTGTCCTTATACCATTGATAACACTGCTCGTTTAAATATTGCTGCTGCCCTGAACTGCCCCAAGGTTGATTTCCTTTAGCTGCTCCAGTTCTGCTGCTTGGATAGGAGCTGCCTAAATCTGTTTTGACTAGCTGTTTTCCTTTGCAGTGGCCACAGTGTGTGCCGTGCTGTAAGACTGAACTCCTTTGGCCCAGTTTTGTAGTTTGGCATTTACAGAAATTAAAGTCTATTCAGATCTTTGCTTTTAAGCTGTTTAAGGCCTGAATTTGTACAGTCTTTAGGCACCTAAAAATGCCATATACTTGGAGGCAGATGCGCATGCTATCTCGTGCTTGGATTTCTCTTTAATACTTGAAGCTCAAGAAATCAGTGATAACTTGGTATCTGTTTTCATCTGAGAATGCAAGGGGCATCTCTCTGAAGCATCAGGCATGTTGGTTGTTTTGTCAGACTTGTTCTTCTGGACGTCTACAGAGAGGGCTGATGATCGCTGTCAAAAGCACAGCTGTAGATTGCATAAAGACAGATTCGGCAGTTACATGTACTGGATGTTGTGGTACTCGGGCAGGAATGAGTGGCGTTGGAGGGAAAATGGTTATTTTTGATAAGATCTTGGGATTGTTTGGTGACAAGGCACACATCTCGTGATTATTTTCATAGAATCATAGAATGTCATGAGTTAGAGGGAATCCACAAGGACCATCAAGTCCATCTCCTGGTTCCACACAGGACCACCCAAACCCTGTGGCTGAGAGCGGTGTCCAAACGCCCCTTGAGCTCCGGCAGCTCGGGGCCGTGCCCACTGCCCTGGGGAGCCTGTGCCATGCCCACCACCCCCTGGTGCAGAACCTTTTCCTAACCCCCACCCTGACCCTCCCCTGACACAGCTCCATGCCGTGCCCTCGGGCCCTGTCGCTGTCCCCAGAGAGCAGAGCTCAGCGCCTGCCCCTCCGCTCCCCTGGGAGGAAACTGTAGGCCGCCATGAGGCCTCCCCTCAGCCTCCTCTGCTCTGGGCTGAGCAAACCAAGGGACCTCAGCTGCTCCTCACACCTCTTGCCCTGCAGACCCTTCCCCATTTTCATAGCCCTCCTTTGGATGCTTGCTAACGGTTTTATGTCTTAATGGTATTGTGGTGCCCAAATCTGCGCAGAGCAGAGCAGGAGATTTTGGAAGGCAGTAAGTTAATGCTGAGAATTAGTTCCTTTTAATGTTAGTATCTTTTAAAAATAAAAACAATAAAAAGAAATAGATTTAAAAAAGAAAAAAACAGGTCTCCCTAGGTAACTAAGATTAACTGGGAACATTTGTATCTATTTGAGAAGGTGGTACAGGTCACAGTTAATGGCATATCCACAGTAAAACCAGAAGGTACTCATTTGGTATTTATTCAACCCAAAACTCATGGCAAATCCACTGAAAGATTTGCAGGGGCCTGCTAATCTGGATTAGAAAATAATCCTGATAACCTGCTTTAGCAAATGTATAGGTTAATTCAAAAGTAAGTGATGACGTGACTATCTGGAATGCCTTAGAACAAATTCTGTATTTCTGAAGCATCTTCATCAATCTTTGCTAGTGGAAAAGAATTAAGTTGAGAAATCAATGGAGCTGGTGATGGGTAAAAATGAGCAGGTGAAAACTGAAATAGAGAAGTGCCTCCTGAGCCAACGGTGAAGAACATAGCATATCTAATTCAAAATAGTGTAGGCAATATGTCTGCAATGCACCCCTTATCTAGTAAATCAGGAATCTGTAGTGCTTTGGCTTTGAAGATCAACACAGTGAAACAGAGTAATGTAATGAAAAAACTATTTGGCCACTTTTATCATTTTTCCCTAGCTACCTGTTTCAAATTGCTCTTGAAATGTCAAAGTGCAGTGGTACTCGTAAGTATGCATCTGGAAATTAAGTGTCTGTTTTTGTAAATATTCACATTAGGACACTTAGGGGTAAATTTTCCTTGGAGTGTGTGGGGAGTTCCAGACAGAAATCTTCTTAACAAATAATAGGATTTTTGTGCATAACTCCCCGTGCATTGCTTTGAAAGTTTACCCCCTGCAGCATAAGAGTTAGATAATTCTAGTCGTTGAAAATTATGCTTTTCAGATCTGGTCTGTTTCTACAGTATGTGATTGATGCCACAGTCATAAATGCTTCTGAATAGTCATGGTCAAATCTTATATTCTTTTCTTTCCGTGGTGGAGAACTTGGGTTATTGTGCATCTCAATACTTTGTCTTATGTAAGACGAAGTTGCAAAGGAAAAATTACATAGGTGCAAAAAGACTAACCAGTTCTGTGAGTGCACGTTATGACCTAAGATGGAAACCATGTAACCAAATAAGCAGTGGGAAAAGTGAGAGATATGAACAATAATACTTGCCCATAACAACCTGTTCTATGTATACAAATGTTATGACTGTAGAGACCCTATAGCTGGACAAAAAAAAATGGACATTTGACTGATAATAATATTTTATAGCCCAAAAGTGAAACCTTATACAAAATTAAACTGTATTTTTAAAATGTTAATTTCCCCAGTCTAAATCTGAGTGTGCCAATGCTGAAGTTTTCACTAATCCAAACAGTTTTTGCCTACTGCTGTGTTTGTAGTGGAGACGCTTTTTAGAGATACTGCCAAAAATTTTTTTCTTTTTATATGACATTTTCCTGAGCTTCTTCATGGTGCAAAATTGGACAGTTACCAGGCAAAAACTGGTTTTATCTCAATGTATCAGTATTCTTTTCACTATCCATATTGAAAATAGACTGGCAATAGCATTTGTTTTGCAATATTTTGGCACTTCAGCTTCCAGCTTTATGTGGAACCTGGAACTGTAAAGGAAAGAATTAAAAGACTGCTGAGAAAAAAGTTAACTACTTTTTTTTTTCAGCCACTGTAGTTTGGTTTTAAAGAAGTATCGTGCTTGTGGTTCTTTTTTGTCTGACCCTGTTAATGAATGTCTGCACAAGTTACAACCTCAAGTTTATCAGTTAGCATTGGTGATGGAGGCAAGTTGTATTAAGACAAGTGGGATTAATACCAGATTTGTGTAGGATTGAACAATGGCACACTTAAAATGTGGGGCGTCTCTGCTAATGAGGGACAGCTGAGAGGTGTGGGTGGCCAGTTGTCTCCTAGGAGAACTGTGTCATCAAGTCTGGTACACATTTTGTTGGTTTGTTTTTGTTTTTGTGTAAAAACTTGCCAGGCAAAGTAAGTGTCTGCTCCTTCTCCTACTGAAGTTGCTGGCAAAGCTCCCATTGATTCTAGTGGAAGCAGAGCTGGACACCAGCTGGACCTAACCTCATTTTTAAAAGTGCTTTTTCCTGGGGGTGAATCAATGCCCCAGTGTGCAAATAACTTTGCTCTTGGATGTCATATTTTGTTAGTGAAAATATATCCGTTTCAACTATCAGTTGGCTATTGTAACATCTTGTTGTAAAAGATCAAAACCAAGACAAAGCTCACCCTGTGTAAAAACAAACAAACATCTCCCCAAAGCAAACAACTTCCCCTCTCTCTAAGCCCCCTGGAGCTTGTTGGCATCTTGAAGATAGCATTTTTGCACTTTGAGACCATAGTAGGAGTCAAGACTTGGGGCATCTGTTCCACGCTTGTGTTTGTGCAACACCGTGTGCATGGTAGCTGCACATCTCAGTTGATCCATTTTGGAGATGAGGTGGTATCTATGTCATCTTCCATTTGAACAGCAGGTTGAGCCATAAATTAATGAAGGATTTTACAGCTTTCATGCTGGATAACTTCACAGAAGTCACTTGTAAAGCTCACCTTTCCCCTGCCATGTTTCATAGCCAAATGAAATAAATAAAGGAACAAAATAGTGTAAAAATGGGTTAAAAAACAACAAAAAATCATCCTAAGGCAAACACTCAGATCAAGAGGAACAGAAATTTCATTTATAAATGATGAGATGAAACTTGTAGGTGTTTTTAACAGCCTTCATAGAAAGTCAGGCTTCAAACCTGTTTTATATTTACAACGGGAAAAAGTGGCATGATATCTTCATAGATGATGTGAGATGACATGTTTTTTTGTCACCCAGCTTGTTCTCCTAATATAGACCACAAGATCTTCAAATACTTTCTGTCTGGGAACCCTCCCAGTCATCATTTAGTAATTGTGAGGAATGGGGACTTGTGCGTCTTCTTAAAGTATTCCAGTATCTAAACGCAATTACTGTTATATAGTAGGGGAGGGGGGAAGGGAAGGCAAAATTATGTCCCACAAATGGAGATACTCAGCCCCGTCTATCTCTTTTCTAGCTGAATTTGTCTGCAGCATCTCACCACTGTGTCTTACACCGTTATCTTGCAGCCTGAAGTCATGCATTATCTGATTTCTTATGCAGATGGTCAGAAACAGAGTTTGTGTAGTTCATGTTTAGACTGGTAAGATCAGTAGATTGAACGCCCTCTATTTCTGACAAGAAGGCATGTTTTATTTTCTAAGCACTCTTGTGGAGCTTCTCCACAAGACTGTCATTGCACATTAGATTTCTCGTAGTTCCCTGGGATTTTTTGTTTCGACCTACCAAAAACCTGTATTAGTAGACCAGAGATCCCAGTCAGCTCCTCTGTAATATTTAGCTGCAAGTTATTGAAATCTGAAGATTGTATGTGCCTAACGGTCATTCATCCGCCTGGATTAATCTGGGAATATAGCCACATCATCCACAGTATGTGAGAAATATTTGTTGGACGTGACTGCCTTTTCTGTGTTATCAATGATAGTTTGGACATTTCCACCTCATTCGTAGAATCATCATAGAATCGTAGAATCATCTATGTTTGAAGGGACCTTTAAAGGCCATCCAGTCCAACTGCCCTGCAGTGCACAGGGACATTACAGCTGGATCAGGTTGCTCAGAGCCCTGCCCAGCCTGGCCTTGAAGGTCTCCAGGGACGGGGCATCCACCACCTCTCTGGGCAACCTGTGCCAGTGCTTCACCACCCTTTTCGTAAAAAACTTTTTCCTTATATCTAGTCTAAATCTCCACTCAATTTGAAACCATTTCCCCTTGTCCTATCACAACAGGCCCTGCTAAAGAGTCTGTCTGTCCCCTTCTTTGTTGTAGATATCGAAAGGCCGCTATCAGGTCTCCCCAGAGCCTTGTTTTAGTGTAAGTGAAAACCAGAAGACACAACCAAATCATCCTGTTCAACCTTCAGAACATCATAGACTATAAAATATCCAAAATCCTTGTGCTGCATGCAAAGTTACATGAGACAGGACAAATAACTTTGCTACTGTTACACAGGGAGCTCACAGGGATCTGTGATCAGCCTTACAAATCTCTCTCAGCCATTGCTTCCCCACGTGGAACATCCTGTACCCGTGTGGAACATACATACTGCAGTCTCAGAGGAGGACAGTGAATATGCCGTTGTATTAAGGTATTTAAATCAAGTTTGAAGACCAAGTAGTATAACAGAATATGGACCGAGGAGAATGTAATTTGTTTGTGTCTACATGTTCCTATTGGAATGATTCTTCCCTATTGGAAACTTCTGTCTGTCAGTCCCTAGCTCTTTGAAACTGCAACAACAATAACCAGTTGTTGCTTTCTTGTGTCCTCAGTCTTTATCCTAGCTTTTGTTAGACACAATGCAGTGGTATTCATGGGTAACAATAAGGCTGTTGTGTTTAATTGTGTTTTTTTCAGGGCTATACAATGTTCTAGCCATTATAGGAGTGCAGTCAGCTGAGTGATGTTTACATACCATTTCCATACCCTAATAAGAGGTAGAGAGCGAAGTTTATTGTAGCCAGCAGGGGAGAAATTCAGCTTGGAAGGCTGGGACCTCTGCTGCGTGAAGAAACATAGTCAAGGGAAGACAGCACTGTACTGCCTAGTGTGCTTTTATTTTTGGCCTCTGCTTCAGTAATGTGAATGTCAGTAATGGTTGCTGCAAAACGCTTATTCATAGCAGTGCCATGCTCGTGTGCTTTTGGCCAATGTTAATTTTGTGGCTGTGCTAAGTTAGGAAGTCGTTCACAAGGACATCAGTGGCATGGCTGTCTCACTTGCCCTGGAAGCAGTTTGTCTCGTCCACATGATGGGGCAGTTCTTGACCATGTTTTTTGGCATTCCCATAAAAACACACCCGGGCACCTATGCCAGCAGCATCAGCACTTTTTCTGGGAGCAGGGTCTTTTCAGCATTTTCTAGCATGATGCCTCACACAGTCATGCACTGGGGGCGACAGGGATTTCTGATACATTGCATAAGCATCTGTGCATTCCTCAGCTCCAGTACGTTCTGCGGCGCTGCAGAGAACAGTTTTCTCTCTTCGTAGTGGCTGCTAGTTACACAAGAAGCTAAATGTCCTGGGCAGGTTTCATGGCTGGCCAAGGTCATCGCAAAGGGGCTGAAGATCCCAAGTGCGGAAACTTGTGGAGCTGAGTCTGAGGGCACATTTTTGACACCGCTCTGGGGCACAGCGGAGGTTCCACTGCATTCCTGCTTTTCAAACACAGTGCTCTTGACTTTTGGCAATTAGGCTTCTGTCTGGATTCATGGGAGGTTGAAAGAGAGGGGGAGAGAAAGAGAGCTAATAATGAAGGCTTGCTCCTTGGGGCAAGAAGTGTAGTCTGTGCTTTAGTTTGTGTACAGTCGGGGCAATATTCCTCACTCCACAGCCAGCTGGAGAAACATATTCCTGCCACTGCTCCTCCTGTTGTCTTTGAAGGTAACAAGGCAGGAAAAACTATCTGGGATGTGCCAACAGTTTCTTTCTTCCAGGCAACAAGACCAAGTGCTAAATCGTTCATGTTATTAGGCCAATGCTATTTCATGGTCTTCCTGGTAAAATAAAGGCTGTTTTGATTGAACAATAAAACTTGTGACCGTGGGTATTATTTTTATTTACGTATAGATGGCTTTTGGTGTCTCTTCCCATGACTGTACCGTGACTGTTTATATAATTTACCATGGCTCTCTGTTGGTCATCAGCAGACTGCATAGACTGCTGGCTTAGGATGTTGCCTCAAGTTTAGTGGTTAATCAGACGGTACGGCAAATGCCAGCCTTTCTTATTAAAAGCATGTCTTGACGCAGTGCCCATTCTGGATTGGGTCCTCATGTGGTGTTAGGAAGGATTTCTCCTCTGTGATCCTATTTATCACGGTTCCATGATTCTGTGATATATATGCCTGAGAGAGTTTGAAAAGAGACTTTATTCCTTTTCTTAGTCCATGTTTCTTCCTTCTTCAGTAATATGTTTGGCTTCTTCAGGAGATGTGAAAATGAGTCTCACTTTCTTCTAAGACACTGTCCTCTAAGAGTCTTGTCACAGCTAGGGGCAGGATGTTGAGCTGGAGGAGCAATCTCGAAATTTCTTATGAGCAGTGTCTTGCCCATGTGTGCAGGATTAAAGCCAACTGCAAGCCAGGCTGGGAAAGAATCTGCCTCCATGCAGAATCTCTTCAGAGATTTCTAGTTCTTGGTCATCTTCTGTAGTGCGGACCACAGCTGGCTTAAGCTCACCTGAAAAATTTACCTGGTAAATTCCTTAGCACTACAGATGTGTAGGAGGTGCTTTTATTTTTCTTGAAGCTGTTGTGTTTATGGCTTTTGATATTCTAATATAGGTCTTGCAGTTCTCTTGGCTGATTGGGGGAATTCTGTATAGACTATTATCAGGTGAAAACGTCAGAATACAAGAGCTAGGAAAGAGCTGCATGGAGCAATGAAGCCCCACTGTGGGCTGTGGTTGCTTTTGGGAATATTACTAAGTTGTCAGGGATGTGTGAGTGCTTCCTGAGGTATTTTGGGGTCTTGCTTCCCCGCTGCTTGCTGTCTCTAGTGGTTACAGGGATGTATAGATTGAAAAGGTGATGGCTAGGCTAACGTGCAGGTGCTGGTGAGCTGGTAAGCACAGAGAATGCTTCTGGTGCACATATTTTTAAGACCTGTTTTTCATTAAAACCAGTAGGTGAGTAAACACAAGTCATTTCATTTTGCTGCCTAACTGTTGAAACGAACATTTTTTTCTCCTTCTGTGGTAGTCATCAGAAGCCTTGTGTTACTTTTTTCTCAATAAAATCTTGGGTTACACATCCACCTACAGTCATTGTCACCTACTGCCTCCGTAAAGCTGAGTGCTGACTGCAGGTGTTCCCAGGAGACCAAAGGCAAGGCGAAACTGCCAAGTGATCGGTACCCCCACTCTTAATTCAGTGTGTCTTGTTTTGCTGAACACATGCAAAATGAAAGGGAAGATCTTCAGAGAGCTGCATGCAAATATTTGACTGGTTTTGGTTTTGGAAGTAAGGGAACAAGGAGTTGCAGAGAATGCTTTTTAAGCTCTTCTATCAGATGTCATATCTCTGTTTTAATATTTCATGTGATGTGGCTTCTTTCAGATGATCAGTTGGATTATATGAAATCAGAGAAAAGGGAGTGACACTACTCAGACGCAGAAAACAGGAAGAAAGTAGTGCCATGGCAGGGTAGGGCACAGATGCACAGGCTGCAGAGCACTGGTTCTTTGTAGAGCTGGTTTCAAAATGCGCTCTTCCAGGTAGCCAGTAAAAATTATTGAGATAAAGATATTTGATTTCTGATGAATAAGTTAAAAAAGAACTTCAGAGAAGGCTTGTACAACAGTGTTTTAGAATCTTGCCATGAAATGTGTAACATCAGACCATTGTATGCTTGTTTTCTGGACAACTTCACTATTTGTACCCTTACTAATTGTAAAGGAAAGACCTAATAAATTATGTATCTGTGATAAACAGCTTGCTCTTCAGACAAAGGGAATTGGCCACTACTGAAGTTTCGTCTGCTATTTTTATCTTTCTCTTAAAGGGCAACACTTTAAGGAAAATACTCCTGTATCGCTACTTTAAAGGAGAGTATGGAAGTGGTATGAATGGGCCTCTGTCTGCCAGCTACAGCAAAACTGCACAAGTGGGAGGTAAATCAACACACATCATTTAAAAGAAACAGAACTAGCAGCACCGTTTTTTCTAGAAGGCACATTGAAAATGCTCCAGGGATTTAACTGGTAAATAAGTCAAACAAGTTCTGTGATCAGAAGGGAGGTTGCATGCACCTGTCTCAGGTGGCTGGTGTGTGTTTGCCAGCACTGAAGCAGGGACTCTCCCCACGACCCTCAGTCAATCCTTCAGTTCAATTCCAATTGGTAACACCATTTGCTAGGAAATCCGCATCCAGGAGTCCAGCAAAGCATGCAACATTCAAACAAAGCTACTGCTGTTTCTGGAAACCAAACAGCTTTTTACAGTTCCAGTTCCTTTACTGATAAATGAAAACTTTTGACAAAGATACCGGGTAAGCAATGAAACAAATTTCCTAGTGAGGCTGTAGAATGTCAGTTCTGGGAGTTATTCAGAACAAGACCCTGAGGACCTGCTTTAACTACTGTGAGCAGGAAGTTTGGGTGGATGTTCCTTATAACCTAATTTTTGTGAGATTCTGTTATGGAAGCCAAGGTAGATTACTATCTAGGATGCTTTCTAATAAAAATGAACATAATGTGTGTCAGAGGAAATCAGGCAGAATAAAGTGTAGAGCCACGTCATAGTACAGCTTACCACTGCATTTTCATCATGTCTTAAAGGCAGATATGTGGGCGTTTCCAAATGTCATCTGGCTGATCCTCTGTGACTGGTTCAGTGTTGGCACTGTGGAAAAATTTACAGTCTGAATATCTTGTACATCAAATTTTTCCCGAGCAAACAGGAGAATACAGAGTTAGCATTTTTACTTCTCTCTGTGAGAATTGTGTGTATAAATGTATGGCTTTGTTACAAAACCCTGAAACATTTTGTCAGTATTGCTTTGATTAAAACAGTACCATATTTTTGCTCATGTAATAGGTGCAGTCACATCTGTTTAAATGTGTGTGTAGCAGGAAAGATGGTAATCTGTACTAACAAAAGTTGGCTGATTTAATGAGTTAATGCAATTTAACAAAATCCCTGAAAATCACGCCTCTAATTAATTTGGATCAGGTCTCAGTTCTTAAAGAACATCATGATGTTACTAGCCTAAGAATCAGAGTGGCAAAAGCACTTAGCTGTAGAAGGTCATATTGTACCCATAACCAGAGTGGATTCACTAGTACACAGTCTTTGTTTAGGCTAGGCCTGAGACTGAAAAGCAGACGTAAAAGTGTTTTGAGACCACTGACCATGCACATATCTTAGTGTAGGCAACAATGGAATTAAAAGGGGAGTTCTGTGGACAGATCAGCGTCATTTCCAACTTCTTTGTTGTCTGAATATCACAACACAGCCATGGTTTGTGTTTTTGTTTTATTACTTATTCTTGGAGACCAACATTTCACTTTCACACAACAATCGTGTTGGTATCAAGAAGAATTTTGCCTCTAGCAGAATTTCAAGATTAAATGAATTACATTGCTACTGGGAGCACAAGGCAGTTTTTACTAATAGATTTGTTTCCATATAGACGCATGAAACAAACATGAATGGTTTGTGTTTGATTTGCAGGTGGATTTGCAGGACAAGACTCAGATAAGTCTGGAGTATCCATGTTTGATATTCAGTGCCTTCTGGATAAAGAAGGTGCATCAGAACTAGTCATAGATGTTATAGTAAACACCAAAAATGACAGAATTTTCTCAGAAGGCATTCTGCTTGGGATTGCATTACTTGAAGGTGGAAATGCGCAAACACAGGTACTTATATCATTTGCTTATTCACATATTGTTTTTCAAATGCATGGGGTATGGAGACAAATAAATAGAACCATTTTTGCAGAGAGTTCTGGAGAAAGTTTATCACTATACTTTGTATCCCTAAAATACAAATGTAAATATGCCCTGTTAATATGCACTATCTCGTACTGTAGAATCCTCAATAGAAGAAACATTTTTCAACTGTCCCTTTCTATGTAGTACAGTGCTTCTTTGCCAGATGAGCATTATCTCCAGTTGTTTCATGCTTCTTACTGTAAATTTAATAATTACAATGCTTTCAAGTTTATAATACGGGGAAAAAAAAAAAAAAAAAAAAAAAAAGTTATTTTCTGGAAACATTTAGCAGCATTTTTCAAAATCGCCAGGGAGAAAAATTGGCCATTCGAGACCACCAGTCTCCTGTTCCAAAGGAAATATCTGCTTTAAACTATGGATTCTAGTCTTTGTGAATTGTATCGCTGTCACCAAACTTTAGCTAAATCAGGTAGTTGTTTATTCTTGCTCTGTGATCACCAGAGTGGAGAGACAGCATAAATCAGTCCCTGCATTTCCCCTCGATAACCAACTTATACCTCATTCCAAGACTGTAAAAGTTAAATTAAAGGAATCCCATCCTGTATCTTTATTCTGTAAAAAAACAATTATCATCGTAATATGACCTGTCACCCACAGAGAGTGTCTGGAAAGTGTTAAAGCTGGAGATTTTGTTGCAGCTTTCTAAAATAAATTGGTAGGCGGTTGTGAAAGGTCTTCATTTATGGGACAGAGTTTTTAAACTGTTCAAAATAGTCATCAGCCTGCTTGACAGTAGTGCTGGGAGACTAGCACTAACCTAAAGTATTAATTCCACTTCTGTGATGGTGAAGAACAACGAATGTGTTTAGGCTGCGCTGTAAGGTTACAAACAAATGTAGATGTTTCTTGTGGTTACATAGTAACAGTTACTTTCACTATTATTTGTAGATGGAATGTTGTGACTATAGAAACTCTGGAGAGAAATGGAGAGTGTCCCAAAGAAATTTGATTTCAAACTGAAATACTGTGACAGTTGAAAGATTGCAAATAGCGTTGTTCACCATTTTGTCCAAATTTTAAAAATATTGTGGTCAATGTTTGTTACCAGTCTATTGTATCACGTTGTAACAGAGCTGGTTGTGCAGTCATCACAATTTTTTCTGTATAAATGTAGTAATTACTCATTATTTGTTTCTGTATCTTCTTCCTTAGAAGAACGATAGCTAATAAGTTGTTTTGTTTTTTTTTTTTTTCTTGCAGTACTCAACTTACCAGCAACTGAAGGAGCAAAAGAAGTCAGAAAAATTCTTTAAAGTCCTGTATGACCGCATGAAAGCTGCTCAGCAGGAGATACGATCAACAGTGACAGTAAACACTATTGATCTGGGGAGCAAAAAGAAAGATGATGATAGTGACGTGACTATATCTGTTCCCAAAAAGAGAGGTAAGGAGGCACCCATGTAAAAGAGGGAAGAGGCAGTGCATTGCATTCAAGTTGCATGTATTGCACCACTGATGCTCTGCTGCCTTGATTAATACGCTTTAATATTAATCATTTCCCATTAGCCTCATTTACCCATTTTTCCCTAAATTACAGGCTGTATCTTAATCTAATTGCGTGGAATTAGCATTGATGAAGTCAGTGAAGCTAAGCCAGTTTACACCAGCAGAAGATCTAGACCCATGTTTTTAGAGAAGCAGAAGTAGAAGCTGCTGCTGATGGGGCTATTTAACAAGAGCAAGCACGGGAAAGAATTCCCACCCTGTGGTCCTTCCATTGTTCTCGTCATTTATTGTATATGGAAGAGAAATTGTTGGGCTTTTTGTTTTAGTGTTCTGCTTCACTCTGGTTTGTGGTTTACTTGGAACATGCTATCCCTGCATGAATGTTGCTTTGATATTCTTTGTAAGTTGCCTAGAGGTCTTCGAAAAGTTAGGCACCAAAAAAGAAAAAGTTGTATTCATTGTTATTGTTTTCTTACTGTTTAATCAAACAAGAAGAAACGGCTTCAAAAATTAAGGAAAATTATCTTCTTTTCAGTGAAGGATTCAACACTGCATCTGAAAGAGGGCATGAAAGGTCAGTTAACAGAAGCGTCTTCTGCAACATCCAAGGCTTACTCTGTATATAGAAGAGAAATGGACCCAGAAATAGATCTTATGGGCTCAGGAACAGATGCTGCAAACGCAGAAGAGAAGTCTACAGAAGAAGCAGTAATGAGTCCTGCTATTGCCATCATGCAGCCAATACTGAGATTTCTCCAGCTGCTGTGTGAGAACCACAACCGAGAGCTTCAGGTAAAGTGGGAGCCGAGCTTCAAAAGAAATGTTACAGGGGCTGGAACTTCATGAAGGAGGAAAAGCTGGCTCCTATTACACAATAAGGGTGTCTAAAATATTGTTGTTCTTTTGGTCCATGTGGTAGAATAACCCTTTTCAGGAATGATTTGCATACTCAGTTTAAGTTCGTGTTTATGCCCTCAGAGTGGCTTGGGGACCTCAGCATAGTCACACTGAATTGAGAAGTTCCTAAATGTTCCTGTTGGTATGGTTTCATTCACAAATGGTGGATCACGTAACACAGGTCTGAAAAGCACAGGAAGTTTATGGGCAAAGTTTTATGATTGAAGGCTGAAGACGTGTCCCTGCTGTCAGTTCCTCTGGTAGAAATTACTGTCCCCATAGCAACTTTTGCAAAATGAATTTTCTGCAAATGTGCCTCAGTGCGGGGTCCAGTGGCCTTCCTGAAAGCAGTGCTGGAGTCGGCTTGGACTAAGCTGCTCTTCTGCACTGACACTGCCATGGAGCAGCCCGTGTGCTGCTGTACCTGTTCAGCTGTGGGGCAAGAACCTGCCCAGCATTGGACCGTAACAGATGGGTGGGGGTAGGTATGCAGGACATCTGCAAGACAGATGTTTGCAGATGTTTGCAAAGTTCATGTTTCCAAGCCCTCTTTCCTCTACTGATGTAATCAGACAGTAGTCCTCCACTGCTGCACTAGGACATCGTATAATTTCTACAGCATAGCATACTTCAGTACTAAGGTGGGGCAATCATCTGGTCATAAATTGTACCTTCAGTAGTGTCATGACAAAGGCTGTCTTTGACATGACTCTAACTTGCTCCTTATTTTTTATGTTCCTTTTCTCCGTCCACCAGAATTTTTTGAGACATCAGAACAATAAAACGAATTACAACCTTGTTTGTGAGACCCTTCAGTTTTTGGATTGTATCTGCGGAAGCACGACAGGTGGCCTAGGCTTACTGGGGCTTTACATCAACGAGAGGAACGTGGCTCTGGTGAACCAGACATTGGAAAGCTTGACTGAGTATTGCCAAGGCCCATGCCATGAAAATCAGGTAGGGCTTGTGTAGATGCAGAAGAATGGACTTGGGTATACGGTTTCTTTGTACTTCTCATAAACTCTTCAGTGTTCTCAATAACATAAAATCACTTGCAATTACTTTGATTAAGCTGAATGCATGTCACACCTTCATAAGGCCTGAGAAATTCTTTCAAGCCAGAACTCAAAATAGACTCTTCTTTTAGTGTGTCAGCTTACACACAGGGTTTCCTGTCCTTTTGGGGAGAGTTTGGGGAGACGTCGGGTCTATGGTTTAAACCTTACTTTTTATTATTATGATATCAGCAGTGAAATGAATGAGGGTAAAGACCAGGCTTCTGCTCAAATATGTAGGACTCTCTCTTGACTGATACAGCCTTTTTGGCTGTAACTGTGAGTAGGTGTCTCTTCAGGGCTGTGCTGAGGCAGTATACAATGGTACAGAGCATGCTTACATGCTGCTGTATTTCATCTGAAGAGGACTGTGGTGAAGTTGTCACAGTGGATCAAATTTCAGAATTTTCACTATGGATTGCTGATGGGAGAATTGCAGTGGGCAAAACTACAAAAACACAGTCTATTCTTGATACTGAAAATAACTGAAGAAATGCATACAGTATTAATGTTTCTTCATTAACATGCACAAAGGAAGTGCAAAGTGCTTCTATTGCTGTTGCTAGTAATCAATTGCTTTTACTTAAAACTTTAAAAACAAGCTAACAAACAAAAATCTTTTAGCAGATTAAATTTTAAACAGTCATATCTGATCTACTAATGAATGGGAAAAACATTTGTAAAACATTTGTAAAAAAAGAATAATTACATGACTGGCAATGAAAAAAGTCTGTGTTTTCCAGTTAACTCACTCACTAATTTGACAGAGGAACCCTGATAATGGAAAGGAATGATTAGTTGGACTTCATTATTTAAGCTTACATGATGGGAAGTCACTCAGGGTTAGAGTTATATGTTGATGCCAATTGCAAGTCTGATTCAGAGCATTCAGAGACAAGTGCTCTACACTGTCATTTTCATCTGGTTTCGTTTGTTTGTTTGTTTGTCTTCCTTCCCTTGGTCTTTCTGGAAAACTTTTCCTTTCCTATTCCTATAAGCCTGATAGAAAAAAATACCATGGGCTTATAAGGCTTATACAACTGACGGTTACTTATGTGACTTAGAAGGTCCAGAACTCCAGCTGTAAAAACATGGGGGAGGTGCTGTTGGTCGTAATTATAGTTTTGATTTCTGTGTCTAGAAATGTCCTCGCGTGCAGGACATGTCCAAATGCATGTAGAAAACCTTAATCTTTGCAAAGAGATCATGCTGTGACACAGTGATATTAATGCTTGTTGCTGAATGCAAATTGAGAATTTGAAAGTGCAAATTTAGTTGTGCCTACGTTGAAGTATGTCTTTTACATTTGTGTGTGTGTGTTCGGCCAAATCTGGCAGCACTCCTATGGACTGCTCTCTCTAGCTTGTACCACCACTTGGTGCCTAATCCTGCATGATTCACTGCAAGCAAATTTTAGCTTGCACTGCTTTTTCCTCAGTTGTGTACTTCACTACTGGCAGTGTTGGGATTAGCTCTGTACTACACATCTCCCAGACACCACCTGTGACACATTTTCAGGCTGCTCTGCTTTGCCTGGGATGTTTGTTGCAATCACAGGGTCATTCAGGTTCTGTACCCTTGGTCTGGAAATTTGCTGCATATTCTCCCCCTCTCCCCTACCCCGTCCCCCACACNAATCCTTTCTCTGTCTCCGTCCCTTCGCTCTCTTCTGACTCCCTTCTGTTCTATTATTTTGTAGACCTGCATAGCCACCCATGAATCTAATGGGATTGATATTATAATTGCACTCATCCTGAATGACATAAACCCTCTTGGCAAATACTGCATGGACTTGGTGCTTCAGCTAAAGGTACAGTAAATGTAAATTCGTTTATTTAAATTGGAGTAATAATAGGAGACATACCTACGCAAGAGCTCAAGGCAACCTGACATTTACTTCGTCTTACCGTAACTTGGTACACTCAGCAGCCTTGGAAAACAAATCATGCAAATGAATTCATCTCAGCTTAATCTGCATCAGGTCCTCTACCTCAGGCCTTTTGGACCACTGTTGTGTTTGGGAGTATATCGTCAGCTGTTTTTAAAGAATCCTGTCAAACAGACATGATAGAGCTAGCATGAAGAGTCTACACAGTGGGGATAAAATCTCATTGGATTAGTAAATAGCTATACTGTCAAGGGTTATTGCTGTTTCTTGCCTTCTGAATGAAGAATTTCCATTGCAGATAGTCTGTTTNGATAATTAATATAGCCATATATCATGCACAGTGAAACATTGAATCAACAGTGTTTTACAGATTATTTTAATAACTGTAATTACATGTTTGAATGGCAGTACAATTCAGGCCCCCCTCAAGCAACACACTTAAGCAGGCATTTAACTTTGAACTTCACATAGTTCCTTTGAAGTCCAAATTTCAGTCCCTATAGAGACTAGTGCCATTTTGATTTTCTTTTTAGCGTGACACTAGAAAATGTTTGTTAAACAGCTTCTCTATGCAGTTCCCAAAAATGGAGTTTGTTGGCCTTGCTACAAGGACCGGTTTAGCTACTGTGTGTGCCTCACTGGTATTTAAATAGCAAACGTTGTAGTGAGTTGTACCAAAGGGTCCAGCTGTGGGACTGATTCCGATTTCACAGAATCAGAGTCGTTTAGGTTAGAAGGGGACGTCTGGAGCTCATATAGTCCAACACCTTCACTCAAGCAAGGTCAGCTACAGCAGGTGACCAGCTGGGTTTTAAATATCTCCAAGGATAGAGTTGCCACAACTTGTCTGGGCAAACTTCCAGTATTTGCCCAACATCACAGAAAAAAAGTATTTTCTTGTGTTTGGATGGAATTTCGTGTGTGTTTTAATTTCTACCCATTACCTCTTGTCCTATCACTGAGCACTACTGAGAAGAGTCTGGCTCCCTGTTCTTCATTGTCTCCCATCAAGTGTTTAAACACATTGATAAGATTCCTCTGAGCCTTCTCTTCCCCAGGCCAAGCAATCCCAGCTCTCTCAGCTACTTCTAATGAAAAATGCTCCATTCACTTAATGGAGCAGCTCTTTGCTAGAATTGTTCCAGTAAGTCCATATCATTCTGGTGCTATGGAGCCCAGAACTGGACACAGTACTGAGCCAGATATGATGTCAAGAATTGGATTAGTAATTTGTAACATTCACAATCAGTTGGTGCTTGTAGGCAACTCTGAAGTTGCAAATATATAAATTTTGCAGCAAAAATACAAAATTTAAAGCATATAGCCCTGCACACATACAAACAAACTCAGACACTGCTTTCAGGGAACATTACATGCTGAACTCATACCCTCCAACCAAAGCAAAGGCCATGGAGAATTATATTTTCCCATACTGTCTTAATTTGGTTTGTTTTGCACATACTTTCTGATGTGGTATTTAATTATATCTTCATGGATTGTATTTTCCATTGGACGTCTGAATCATTTGGTGACAATGACAATGTTCACTGAGTGAACAGATGGCCTATGTTCTGTTCTGCCTTTTATTATTTTGAGTACGACCCCCCCCAGCCTTCCTTACTGACTTGTATTTAAGCGCTGGCACAGAGTATGACCTCAGTATCTGCCACTCTGTGCAGCGGCAGGAAGAAGAGACATTGTCAGTCTAGAAGCCCATGTAAATCCCCGGTAAACAGTGGAGAGGGTAATAGGAATGTCTTTTTGGATTTTCTCATGGTACTCTGAGATAAGATAGGAACCCAGGCAAAGAGAAATGACGGCCAGAAACGTGTGGTGTATCCATTCTGTAGCACCTGAGGACTGATCATTCACAAAACTATGGTGTTATGAAGAACTTTATTTTCAAAGTAATTGACCTCTTTTCATTGTTGATATCTTGGAATGGAAGTGGTGGTGTCAGGGTCTCAAAGCATGCAGAAAATGAGAAACAAGAAGTTAAATGATCATCTCAAGCTCAGGTGTAAGTAATCAGAGAAGGGGAAGGAGGAAGTAACTTATGAGTCAGAAACTTCCTTCTTTGGGGCAAAAAAATGACAGGATGTGCCTGCTTACAGTACTTCTAGGCACACCACTTGTTCTGAGTCAGTAGCAAGAGGCTGACTGTTAACAACAGCGAGTCCTACCCACCCCCTACCTTTCCTTACTTCCTAGAAGCTGCAGTAGGCTTCTCTTCACCCCTAGGACTGCCTGCATTGGTAATGGCTTCAAAGCCCTCCTCAGCCATGACTGAGCAGGCTGAGGCCTTCCTCTACTGTTTCCACTTCTCCCTTCTCAAGCTACCTGGCAGCCTATCTTGTCCCCTTCTCATTTGGAGATCCTGCCAATGCTGCCACGACTGGTTTGGTCACCATTGTAAGGGAACTCTGCAGCAGAAGTGGGAGCATCTGGTTCTTCAGAGCAGCACCCTGCCAGGAGCTGTCTTTTCCTTTCACCTGATCTCATTCACTGTGAATGTTCAACTTTTGCAGCATAGGTTGCAAGGTGAAGAGCCTGACTAGAACTTTCCAGTGGACAGTCCTGATTTATTTCAGAAAAAAGGTGGCTGTAGAAAAATTCATATGGAGTCTCATTCTCCTCCAGCAGGTCCCAGTCCAGTCTCGTCCATTGTCCTTGGTCCTTGTCTCATGCTTGTGTTGGCAAGCTCACTCTGCTCTCCTGGCTTCTCACTCAGCTCCCAGTCTCCCCTCCCAGAAGATCCTAGTTCTCCAGTCGTGTATGAATCCTTATGCCATTCATCTGCCCTCTTTCCATCTTTCCGTTCCTTCTGCTGCTGATTTTAAATCCTACGGTCGGCCAGTTCTCTATCCAACTGTCTTAACACAATTATTTTGAGTTCTCCTCATGCATTACAAATCTTTTTCTCATTTCCACACGTTTTCTGAATTGCAGTACCACATACCTCCTCATGAGATACTCTGGACTTCTTTCATTTGCCCACAGAAGTACCATTTGAATTGCCTGTGTGCATCTTGCCTAGCTTCCAGTTCCTGCTCTTGGAGAGCATGGGTTCCCTGTTTCAGAAACCCACGTAGGGCTTGGAGCTATGACAGAGGACTTAGGAAGCAGTTGCTAGTTCTGCTTGGTTCCCTGAGTTTGGGTCTTTCCTTGCCAGTCCTAGCTTCATCCTCACTCCATCTGCTTCCATTTTGTGTTGTTCTGCCTCATTTCAGTCTCCCTTTTGCCCAAGTTCCAAGAGCTCATGAACTTGGAAAAGGGAAAATACAAAGTCCTGCATCTGGGGTGGATTAACCAGTGCAATAGTACAGGCTGGGGGCTGACTGCCTGAAAAGCAGCTCTGTAGAAAGAGGTGGTTATCCTGGTAGAGAAGCTGAGCACCAGTCAGCAGTACAACCCTGCAGCAGAGAAACCCAACCATGTCTTGGGCTGTATTAGCAAGAGTGCAGGCAGCAGGTTGAGAACCGTGAGCTTTCCCATCTGTTTGATGCTTGTTAGACTGCATCTGGAGTACCTTGCCCATTTTGGAGCTCTCTGGAGTGGGAAAGGCATGGAGTTGTTCAGACCTCACCATGACACAGCCCTCAGCAGGGGCTTTGAGCAGGGGCTGGGACTGCTGAAAGATCAGTGCAGTGCAGATACATAATTGCATGACTTTGTGGTCCAGCCTGCATGATTCTGTGGTTCTGTGCCCCACAACGACAACAGAAAAAGCCTGTGGGCTTTTAGCTTTGAAATTCTAGCAGATTTCTAGAGTACAGTACTCAAATCAGAATTTGAAAAGTGCATAAGAGTTGGTCAAATTTGACTGGGTTTCCTGGGGACCACAATTTGCATTATTTTGTTTTCTTGGCCTCTAATGCTCCACACTTTTAGCTCAGCTACCAAAACTGGAGATACAAAGGTTGCTTAAAGCAGAAGTTGCTTGAACACGCAGAAAGTAACATCTTTCTTTTTGCCTCAGCCCCAAAACCAGCTGAACCCTTTCCCTCTGAAGTTGTCCATGCTAATTGTCTGAGGCACACCCTCACTGTGCGGAATTTCAGTTTGAATTGCCGACATTTGGCAATAAGCAGCTGAGAACAAGACTGTGTGATGGGTTTAGAGTTGTACTACCCCTACTTGTGTCATAGCAATGCAGTCTACTTCCGCGTCTTCAAACTGCTCAGTCTGCAGTGGGGAATGACCACCCCGTGGTACGTGCACCATGTGGACCGCTGCCCAATGGTACACGCACCACGGGAACCAAGGCAAACACGCTGCGCTAGAACACAGCCAGCAGCTAGGAAGCCCCAGCAAACAGGTGAACGTGGGCATGGTGTGTCCACAATTCACAAATATGAACGGATTTAGCTCTTGTACTACCACCTCCAGCAAGATGTTGGGTTACAGAGAAGTGAAACGACTTACCCAGAATCATACAGGAAGCTTCTGACTGAGCTGGAAACTGCACTGTTGTGCGCTGAGGCCTGCTAAGGTGCTTCAGCCTCCCAAACCACCCTTCCTCTCCTGTTCACAACTGATTTAACTGGAAGTAAGGTGCGCCTCCAAAGTGTAGGGTGCTACTGAGTTATGTCTGCCGAAGCTCATGGTGTTCAATCTGCAGGAGAGACCTCAGACAAAAACACACAGTTGAGAGGGCAAAGGATATCTTTGTACATTCCCACAGGAATATTTGATAGTGAAACAGAATTTCAGAAATGTGTTAAAACAGTTTATTTTAGAGCCTTGCAAATAATAACCAGTTACAGTTTACAAAAACAGAGGGGAAGGAAAACTGCCTGAATGATGAAGCCTTTTGTAACTACATTTTGTAATTACCTCTGCTGAGTATTGTTTTAACTGAATGCCATGATAAAAATTGCTAGGTGGGCAATAAGAAAAGGAAATGAGATTTCATTTCTTGTGCACAGGATAGAGCAAAGCTCTGTATTTAAGTCAGAATTTTTCAAGATTCAAAATGCTTCTTCCCATATAGCGTGCGGGGTTAGTTAGCCTTACAGTATGCTGACATTAAAATGGGAGAAAAGCCCTATTAAATATGTCAGTAAAATAAAAGATGCAAGTGGTTTAAAATCTTATCCACTAAAAAAGTGGCCCTGCTAATCTCAATTAAAACAAATGCAAGGATCGTTAATCCATGAAATAGATTTTAAATTTGCATTAACTTGTTTTTGTACCTCTAGAACAATGCCTCCAAGCTTTTGCTGGCTATTATGGAAAGCAGGCATGACAGTGAGAATGCGGAAAGAATCCTTTTCAACATGAGACCGAGGGAACTGGTGAGAAAATTTCTGAATATTCATAAATCTTTTGGCTGAAAAAATCTGTCATTAAAACATTTTAAAATGGTCTGCCTCTTAACTGAGGAGTGTTGGCAGCATATAGTGACACAATGTATCAGGTTGGTACTGATTCACAAAGAGCACTTTAAAAAGGATCAAGCATGCACGATTTCAGTCTTTACAACTTCATTATTTTTATCCATTCCAAGCACTTTTCTGTAATTGTTTCCTAACTAAATTATACTCCACTGGACTGTCTTCAAGTACACTTTGTCAGGGGCTGGGTTCGTGAAACAGTGCTAACAGAAATGCACATGTGTGTGTATATATATACATATTTACATGTCTCATGAACCAACAAACAGAAAAATTGCAAACAGTTGCTGCTGTATTTTGGAACAAGTGTGATACTTGTATCAGTGTCCAGGAATTTGAAATAGATTGGAAGTCTGGAGCCATTATTTCCAGTCAAACAGCGACTGGTGAACCTGTTTAATGGGGAAATCCTTGGGCATCAGCCGCAGTGCTTAGGCAGAGCCCAGTGGCCCTCTGGCTTTTGGGAATCGTCGCTAAGGTGACGTGTCAGCATGTTGGGGTCATCCCTAACAAACCACTGCAGGACCAGGCCCTGGATGGGGAACTGAAGATTTTTCCCCCTGAGTCCTGCAAGAGGCTTTTGTGTATTTTGGAATCACCCCAGCACCCTGCCCAGATCTATATCTTCTTTTTCTTTTTGATTTCAGCATTTTTTTTCAGGTTTAAGATTTTTTTTTTTCCTGTTAAACTGTATGGAGAGCTCTGAGTTACATCACAGCCTGCTCCAGCCAGACTGTAAGTGCCGAAAGACACTGCCTGTGATATCTGTTGATCTGTCTTTAAAAGGGTTTGTGAAAATACCTGCTCACAGAGGCTCGGCACTCCTGTTCCTTTCTCACGGCTGCAGAAGTTTTGCTGACAAGAAGTGTAGCACTTTGGAGCTTCATAAATACTTCAATCTCTTCGTTATTCAAAAAGTGTTCCTCAGGCAGCTCACTCTTCTTTTAGAACTGCAGGGCACCCGTCCAAGCTTGGGCTGAACAAAGGGAATGTGTTCAAACACCGTGTGCTTTTTGCCCGAGAATGGCAGTTATTTCATCTCTTCTCCATTGGTTTGTCTTGCAGGTGGATGTGATGAAGAATGCGTACAACCAGGGCCTAGAATGTGACCATGAGGAGGAGAATGGAGATGATGGCATCTCCCCGAAAGACGTTGGCCATAATATTTATATTTTGGCACATCAGGTATGTCTTATTTGTTGTGCTTCTGCTTTCAGAAAAGCATTACTTGCTTAAGACACAAAACCAGTCTGATCAAAATCCCTTCTTGCGATTTCTGTCTCACGTTTGTGTACAACATGACCTTAACAGGAAAGCTGCTGATAGCAGGACAAGTACGCAGTCTCACTGTAAGAGCAAGCACTCCAAATAATTAATGTAAGGCACTACACTGTGAAATAACAATGTCGAGTGAAGTAATTAATGTACACTTAGGTTTGTCTTTCTTTAATGTGAACAGCTCATTTATATAAATCCAGATATTTTTTCTGTGTTTTAATTAGTAGCTTCAATTGTGGTATCAAGTGAAACTGAATTGAAAAGATTCAGATTATTTTAGATATATCAGTTGCTGAGCCGGTAAGAAAAATTGGGCCTTTTTACTGCTTTCTCCTTTGCTATCAAAAATAGTTTCTTTGTTTTTCAGTTGTGTGAAGAACATTGAAAAAAGTGAGGACTACATATTTTTGATTATCTCATTTGGTATTTCAAAAAGGGCTATGTTCTTAAAAAATGTTTTTGCTAAGAAGAGACAGATAGAAATAAGGGAGTATTCTCTATCCGTTATACTTGTTAAATGTTAGGATTTAAATGCTCAATGGAAAAAGAAAAGAAATCTTTAGTTACACTAGTATTATGCAATGTTTCTTTCAAGTAAGGAATGGAAAAACAGGTACTGAATTATGCTCATGTGCTTGCAGCACTTTCAAGTAAGTACATCTTGTTATCACCTTGCTGTGGATGACGATGTTCTACTCTTGTGCTGTATGTAGGACTGTACATAAGATATCCATCTAAGTACAGAATTTTTGGAAAGTTTCTGTTGCTCCTTACCTTATGTGATTATTTACTCATTGTATGAATGCTTACAATGAAAATTCAAATGTCTGACAAAGGGAAGTGTTGGTATTTTGTGTCCTTTGCTTACAGCTTGTGTTAAATGACCTAACAGTGCTCATGACAATGGCAAACAACTTTTTGGAGTAGAATGTAGACCTGGAACTGTGTGTGTAGTGACTACTGGGGTCATTTTGCCAGAGGGGTCACTCCTAAGGGTACACGAGTTAGCTGAGGTGTAGAATAGGCTCTGTTCCTAGACAAGTGTTCCTGTGCTGGGGAGGCCCATCAAGCCCCTCCGCAGCTGTTCCAAATGCTTCATTGTAGTGGGTGTTTTGGTTGCGTAAGGCTCATGGCAGCAATTTACTGTGCTCCCTGCTGTTCTGCAGAGGTGAATGGCATGACTGTCTCTGTATGCTGTAAAAGCAACTATCTTTTTACAAAGGTGACTGTTTTCATCTTGCGTTTGTGTAACAGAGTGCGTGTGTCTGCTTACAATAGCTCTGCAGCCACGTCAAGTGCCCTATCAAAACAGAGCAATGGGAGGGCAGGCAATCTGGGGCCTTTCCTTCTCTTCTGCTAATGAAAAGCTATGATTCTTGGCACGGGTCTGTTGATCCTTGGCCCCAAACTCTTTCCATGCGTGCCCTTTCACTCGCTCTGGGCTGGGCAGGATGTGAACTTGGTCCCTCCTCAGTAAAGCCATTGTTGCTGGGTTCCTTTTGTGGCTCCACTCTAAACACCCTCTTCTATTTTGCTGTGTCTAAGGTACTTGCTGGTGGCTGGGCCTTCCGTTTGGCTTCACCAACCTAATTTACATCATATTTTGCTGTACTCCTCACGGTTTCACAGTCCATCTGACTTTGTGTTTTTCCTACAACCAACATGGTCCGCTACTTTCCTGACACTTGCATGTGACCACTTGCTCTAGTTACAGCTTTTCAGGCCCTCTGTAACAGCAGAATCAAGACCAAGAGTTCCTCTTTTTGCTGTTAGAGCCCTCAAACAAAGACAGTTTATTTTGAGGAGCCTAGACTTTCAGTTTTTGTCGTTGCACTTTTCAGGGCATTGGTGGGTTCTGCATTTTGCCACCACTACATCCTTCCTTGCCCTTCCTGTGGCTGATTTTACCAGAAGCAAAAGGCATTCTTGTAAATGTTTGACCCACAGTGCATAGAAACTTTTAAAGATGTGACAAGCAAAGCTGAGATTTCTGTTATTAAATCTCCTTTACACCATCCCAGCCCCTACCCCAAATGCACACACACAGGCACATGTATGCATGTGAATGCACGCAAACATAAACACACATACAGAGAGCCTGGGACATGATGGTAAGATGCCGGCTTTTAAACATGCCATGTCATGACAGTTACCACTTCTCCTCCACACATTTCTGTCCTCTTTTCTTCTTTTTGCATTTTTATCCTCATCCAGCCTGCCATGTGCTAGAGCTGTGCTGCTTCCCCTGCACTCACTTCAGGGCTGTCTTGGCACTGCTGCTCCCCACTTTTTCCGTTCAATGTATTATGAGCAGAGAGGAGAATGGAGCACGACTGAGAGAAAGCAGAACTGAATTATCCAGGAGGAAGCACCCTAATTCACACCTCTACTCTTCAGCCTGTCTTTGGGGTAGGAGCTCATTCCAGATGTAGCACTGCTACTGCCAGTTGTGGAGGAGACTCAAACTGGTGCTTGAGGTCACATTCTGGAAAAATAAGCCTGTTACTGCTAGGTAAAGACTAGTCACAATTCTCTTGAAAATCCATGGAGAAGGTTCTTTTTCCTTTGTCTTGTTCAAATGTCATGTTCAGAGCCAAGCCTTGAATTTGACAGTGCTGATTTCTTACAGTAGTCTCGGGTGAATACCAGTGGTGTGTTACAGATAGTTCCATCAGTTCCTATACCTCTTCTTTTCAAGCTTCAGTCAAAGGAAATTGGTGTGGTGTTTTTGTTGCTGTCCTTTTTAAAAGATCCTTTTAAAGCAGGCTATACTTTGTTTTGCAAAGCTGGTAAGGCCTTCCTCAAAGAGACTTCATCTTGATGTGATGTCTCTAGAGTTTACAAAAGCTTCTGACATTGTAGCGCACAGTTCAGTACTTACACTAATGCCTGTGCACATGAGAGGTGAATAGGAGAATCAGGTTCTTAAATGGCTGCAAACAAATGAAATCATAAAAGGACAAAAAAATCCTCTGGCTTTTCTGGTGGCTGCTTGAGCTTCCTAGCTGTTCTAAAAAAGTATTTCAGCAGTTTGTAAACTAAAAGATGCTCTGTTGGAGTTGATAGTATTTCTGTGAAGTTCATGACCCCTTTTTGTTTACTATAAAATATGGAAATGCACTGATTATAACCACGGGCTTCTGTAGTTTGCTTGCATGTATTTATATACTTCTGTTAACAGCAAACACTTTGGAGAGTTTCTCTGTGTTTTTCAGCTAGTTGCAAACTCTCTAAATCAGGCATGAAGCCCTAGCTAATACACTGTACCTTTCAGCAGGAGCTGATTCATGAGGCTCCGAGAATCTGAAATACATTTACATAGCTTCTAGTCAGCTTGCAGCTTGGGAAGAATGCACAGTCATCTGCCTGTAGAACTGTAGACATTTCCTTGATCTAGAAGGATGTGAGTGGGTAGGGAGTAGGGGAGCAAACCATAGCACTACAAGAAAATTTTCGGTGCCTTGTGACTCCCTCTGTCTGGTTCCCAAAGCTTATGTGGGAGTATGGAGGTACTGACCTAGAGTGGTATCCCATTCACTGTGCATGTTCTGAGGCTCTGAGAGAAGCAAAATGTTACTTTAAGTACATGCTTAAATGTCTGGCTGGAGAGGGAGCATTGGCCTTGAAATTCCACAGTACCTTTGTAAACTCCAGATGAAGAAGAGGGAGTTTTATGAGGTTAAGCTAAACATTCATTTAAATCCCAAGGGAGTACCAAAGCTACTTATGTAAACATGGTAATTTCCTGATGGCACCAAGACTCACTGAAAAATCATTTTCTCCAATCCGTAAAGTTAAAAGAAATTAACACTGCTTGATATGAATGCAGGTATGCAGCATAAATAAACACGAGCTTGATCTAGGCTGTATTCTGATAGACTAACATAATTAGCAGCTCACTTGGAGATGGTAGGTCATACTCCTTCTCTTCAGGTGCTAATTTTAAATGAACTGAGCAAAATCAGTCATTCAGCCATATGTAGTTGCCTTTATGAAGTAAGTTAATAGCAGAATCGAGACCTCTCTATCAAATATGGCAAACTTTATCAAAGTAATCTTACTGCCGCGTGTACTTCATGTAGTATACTGGGTTGTGGTGTAGGCACCTGAAGAACATTTTCTAACTAGGTGTTTTTTAATCGATAACCTTATTGGTAGCAATCAATGGCATGGATTTATGGGAATGGTGGTGCACTGCAGGCTGTTTTTCTACAAGTTAGTATTTGTGACACTTGAAATAGTTTGATAATGAGACTCGGATACAATACATTCACATAGGAGAAACGTAGGGCAGTTTTTTAAAAATGTAACTATCCAAATGCGTAAAATTCTAAAAAGCACAAAGCCTTTGTTTCTGTGGTTTTCTGTTTATCACGCCATCTGTATCTTCGACTTTATTTTCTGCATCAATATTGTGCGTTGAACCACACAGTTCTGGGCTTTTAAATGCTACAGCGAAACACAGAAATGACAGTAATAATAGTAATTCTGGAAGAACGTAAAAAATTACCCTTGCCTTCCACAGATTTTGGAGTTTCCCTCTCATAGAGTAGGTAGTATTACCCAGTCTTAACAGATAAAGACACCAAGCCAGAAGCAGGTGTAGACAGCAAGTCATTAGCCATCATGGGAAGAGAGGACAGCTTGCCTGATCCCCAGTGCTTTGCTTTAACTGCTACGCTGGGTTTCCCCCTATGCTCACTTGATCCCAGCTATGTTGCTAATGAAGAAAATTGGCATTTAATGGGTAGCACAGTCGACAGTTGAGAAGTACATAATCACTGAGCACATTAGTACTCCAAGAGTCTTTTAAAGAGAGCATGCTGAAGTATATTTTTCAAATAAACTTTCCTGTGCTGCTAATCTTATGGATCATTAAGGCAAGAAGAGCTTTCATAGTGTAACAGACACAAGTGTGTGTTGTGGGGGGGGAGTATTGGAAGGCTTCAGTTTTTTGTGGGTAGTTATTTTTGGTGTCGTAGCATGGAGCAGCTGTTGGGTTTCCTTCAGCGGGCCGTATTTTAACATTTAGGCAGATTACCTTAGACCCTTGTTCCTCCTTTTCTCTTTTGTGTCCATGTGTGTGCACACTTAGAATAGAATACATCTATTAAAATATAAGCTATAAGATGAATGTGAATTCTCATACCCATCCATTTGTCTCGATCCATGCACAATTCAAGACAGGACAAAAGATTCCTTGGCAAAGGCTTGCTTGAAATGATGTTAACAGATTTTCTGTGGTTTAATATCTGGGGAACATGAGAAGTATTACTGTGAATGTGTTCCTCCAGATACGAGATGAGATCGCTGCCTGTAGCTTGTCCTTTGGTGTTAGACTCCAAAGCTTTCTGAACTGGCAGGGTTGTCACAGGCAGAACAACAGTATTCTGCAAGCAGGAAGTGTGGCTGTGGTCTGGGATAAATTTGGGGCAAAATTTGACTATTTAAAAATGAATGTTGATGCAGAAATTAATTACTTAATATTGTGCATTTACAAGCACCTTCTGTAAGCAAAGAAACAGCAAAGAAACAGCTGGAAGGCTGTTCAGCGTAGGGAATGGGTGGAACCTGTGACAACCCCAGCAGGCTGCAGTGGGCATTAGCTGCTAAAACATAACATCATGGTTACGCCATGGAAAAGATGTGAACAGGAGCCAAGTGGAAAAGTCTTGCAAGACCAGTCTTTCTCCTTTTGCCTGTATGGTGTCGTTTGTTGCCCGTAACATTTATCTAAAAGAGATCTCCCTGTCCTCATGGGAACTGTGAGTTCCCCAAGTGCTTTGCTCCAAAAGATGGGCTTATCCTCATCCACTTGGGAAGCAGCTTTCAGCTTTAGCAAGGATCCTCCAGAAGAGCTGAGATCTTACGACAACACGGTTCTGTGAAAGCCCGCTGACCAAAATTTTCCTCTTTCTGCCAATACTCTGGTAGGCACCTTACTCAGATTTGGGACCATGGCCCATTAGCCCCATAAACCTCTGTCTTCACAAAGCATTAGGCTCTGCTGACAAAAATTTTAAGTTGATTCTGTTTCATGAACATTATGGCTTACTTCATGTGCATTTTTATAAACTTCTTACTGGTGCACTTTAAAACAGTGGTGTCTTAAGTATGTGAGATTAGGATTTTGGAAAAAAGACCCAAATTCAAAAAGGTCTGAGCTTGTCTGCTGTAAATGCACGTACCGTACAAGTACCACTGGCTATATTGACTGAAAACGTAGATCCAGTCACATTTGATATAGCAATGACCATTTTCAAATTTTACATCTGATGTGAGCAATCCTTCAAGGTGCAGTTATCAGGTATTCTTGGAGGTAGTTTTCTCAAGCGCCTGATGGCACCTGATGAAAAATACTGTGTGTACTTCAATTAACAGGTCTGCCTTTTGAAATCAGGGGATGGTCAAACCTATATTTCATGATAAACCTATCCTTTGGGATAAATAGCTCTGAGTTTGTGCAATAAGGATGCTCACTTTTGCAGGACAGGTGAAATTTTTGGAGCTCAAGGATGCATTTTTTTTGCAAGGCTTTGCTGAGGTTTGCAGGTTTTTTGTTTTCTTTTTGCTGTTGTTTTGTGTCTTTCTCTTGCTGATAGCAGTGCCAAAACAAAGGGCTAATGGGGACCAGTCCCAGGAACCGTGACTGTCAGGGGACTCGTATCCTTGGCTGCCAGACCTGAAACTTCTCATAGAACTTTTATGCTCCACATGTTGTTTTGTAGTTATCATCCTGATGAGACAGGCTATGGCATCAAAATGACACCGGCTAATTAAATGTCAGCGGAATCAGAAGCTGTTGCAGGGCTTTTACACTTAGATTGCCAAGATTGAAACAGAAACCAATGACGCATATCACCCTCCTTGCGGCTCATTAGGACGGTATATAGCTCTACCTTTAGCCAGCTGCTATAGAGAGACAGTATGGAGGCTGCTACAGGGGCTTGACACTAATGAGCACCTGAAACATTAAACAAATGTCTGTGGCTGTTGTTAGGTCTCAGGTTAAAACCTTGGCAACTTGTCCTTCGTTGTTAGGTCTCAGCTTAAAGCCTTGGCAACTTGTCCTTCAATATTTTTTTAATTCTGCTTCTGCTTGGAAATGTTTTCCACAGAACTCTGCCATGACTTTGACAGAGATCTACGTGGGGACCTCTGTTCTCCAGTGGAGTTCTGTTGACTTGGGTTGCAAGGAGCTGCTGGGATTCAGGCTAGAGCTTTTTACTGTAGGCTGGCCACAAAGGTTTTAGTTAATTTTCTACAGCACTGGAGTAAGACCAAGAGAATATTGTACATATACGTGTTTTTTATAATGTGTGGTATTAGTGAGGGATATGCCCTGTTTGGCTGTGGTGATTGTAGAATTTGCTAAAGCACAGGTGGTCTTAATATTTCTGTTTTGTGGGTTTCTTCTTCTATCTTTAACTTCTGTAATCCTGTGTCCTCGTGTTTTGTGGTTTACAAGATTTTTGTCATTGGGAAATATGTTGTATTGGTGTTGGGGGCCCGAACGTTAGACCAGAAGAAATATCTTTTCTTTGTCAAATGTCTGCATTGTGAAATCTTCACATCACTCTGTGGTTTTACTCTGAAAATTGGCTGTGGGAGAATGACATAGTCTTATTGAAGATGCTTTCTGCTCTCAGGCTCCGTTTACAGTCCTGCATTAGTAATAAACATACTACATTTCTATTGCTCTCTGAAACAGCATGGGCTGGGGAGAATGACTTTAATTCTCCTTCGGTTCTGTATCATCAGCAGGGCAGTTACTTAGCTTCCCATTTTAAGAATGAGTCTTCATTTAACTGTATCCTCAACTGGTCTGCATGGGAATATCTCCACTGAAGGTAGGCAATGATGTTCATTTACACTAGAGGAGAGCTTAACCTGTTGTCCTCAAACCTTACACCTACCTAAGAGCTCCCCACTTTGCGTCTTGCATAAACAGCCTTCATTAGGGTGATGATGTGTGGGCCAAAAAAAGCACAGCTCAACTTAAAGCTTCTCAGTTGAGTTTACAGGGAGGAGAGTTAAGCAGAAATAGAAGTAATTTAATTTGTAAGCAGTAAACCCAATCCATGAGCCACTGAGAGACAATAAATGTGGAACCACACGGCGCTGTCCTTACAAAATCACCCTGCAGAGTAGGCTGCGCTTTTGGTTGCCCTCAGCTGCAATGCCTACCTATTGTCTGCTCAGAAGTGTTACGTAATGCAGCCACTTTCTTTGTTCAGTTTGCAGTGAGCACCCCTTATTAGGAAAGCTGTCTTACGCAAAGTGTTGAGTTGTGGTAGTCTAGTGTAGGTGAAGGCTTGCTCTGGAGGCAGAACTAGAGCTTTTCCCTGAGAGGTGACCTTCAGATGAACCAAAGCGCTCTTCTTCTTGTATATGAAGCACAACCAAACATTTTACTCTGAGGGAGGAGGGACTTGCTTTGTTTGTTTTGAAGGGAAGTGAGGGTAGCCTTGGAAATATCATGAAAGTGAAGTCTGTTCTTACTTAATATTGTCAGAGCAGTTTTAATAGACCTCAGATATCTGCATGGTGAAATCCTACACCTTAATTAAAAACAGGGGGGATGGCTTCTCTAACAAAGACATACTTTTTTACCCCTCTCAATTGTTCAGTAGTCGTTGAAGTAATTACAGGTTAACAAAAATAAAGAGCATTAATCAGAATGTCAAAATATGTCTGTTGCTCAGTTTTAATTCTCATCTCCTCTGATGTCATAATTTAATTTGGTATCTCAGTCATCGTACAGTTTTCCAGAATAGACAAGATCTGAATTTGTAAGTACAAATAAGCAGTTGCCTCCTGTTCATTTCTCGTATTTAACACTGCACAGAAAAATAAACATGAGGTCCACATTGCATTTTTTCTGTGGCAGCTTTTAGAGTTACGGAGTAAAAGTGTCCAGCTCTGAAAATAAAACCGTTTCTCTGCTGTTGGGTATGGGCAATGCAGAATTTGGTTTATGAATGGTTTGTGGTAGCCTTAAATGAACTTGGGCTTTGTAGCCTTTGCTTTCTATGAGTTTGCCTGCAGAGCACCTTTTAGCTGCTAGGTGGTTGGGTAAACAACGTTATTTGTGAACATTTGATGAGGACAGAGATGAAATTTTTCCCTCTTTTTGGTCTTCCAGCATGAACTGTTGCTTCGTAGGTACCAGGTGAAGCTGCTCTCCTGAGGACGGTAGCCATAACACAGAGCTGGAAAAAGCAACACACTATTTTAATTTCTCTTCTCCTTATTCCCTGAATTATTTTTAAAGATATTTTTCTCTGCTAATTGGAGGCTTAGGCAAACATTCAACAGCGTGATTGAAAAAGCTGGAAAATCTCACCACTGTAATTTTATGAGGGGAGACATCTCTTGTTCTCTGTCCGTCTCCATTCTTGGCAACTCTCCTGTTTCATGCCCCACAAAGTATGTGCATCAGACCCCTGCAGAGAGTAGGAAATGCATGTCTTTTGTGAATGTGAGACTTTGCAGCCTGAGCTGCTTACATGCTACCGTAGTCTGATGTGGGTTTGACCCTGAGTGACCAGGTTATAGTTTTCTATGTGTTATGGAAATAACAGTCAAAGAGGAGGGTACTAACAGAATTGGCTGTGAACAAACGAAATACTTCACTGCTGCTGTAACGAGTGAGAGGGCCACAGTATGGCCATGCGCCAAATGCTTGGAGCCACCTCTGCTTGGTGCCAGAGGAAGGGAAGTTGGCTGGCAGTCAAATTCTATTCTTATGGCTTAGAGAAGGAAATATGGCCATACCTAAGGCTTAAAGATGTCAGACTGTGGTGAGGGGAAGAAGAGTCATAGGCAGCTTCTCCTTTTGCTTGTGTGAGTAGCTAGCCTCCCTTTTCTTTAAAAGCTGTGTGTTAGATAGCAGGAGATAGATCTTTTGCAGAGAATCACTGTTTTGAATAAGAGGAGAAACCTAGGAAGCAAAGTGCTTGACAGCAAAAAGGTTTTTGAAAGTTTCTGGA